>CM041642.1:19628545-19732097 GCA_023333625.1 Bothriochloa decipiens | reverse complement strand
GGGGGCGGGCGGGGTGAAGAGGATAAGGTTAGGGTTTGGTTAGTTAGGCCTTATGGGCCTTTTTTTCATTAAACTTTGCCGTGTGCTGCTGGGCCAAGCACACGGCAAAGCCAATTTAGCCGTGTGCCCCACATTGCACACGGTAAAATATTTTTATTTTTTTTATTTTAGGTCCAAATTTTTCTGTGGAGCCTTGTGATAATATGTATGACTCAATGTTAAAATTTGGTCTATTTTTGCCTTTTTTTGATATATTTTCTTAATTTATTTCTTTTCATTGACTTTTTTCAAATATTTCAAATCTAAACTGCAGGTACATGGAATAATGGATTTTGGTCTTTCAAAAAATAAGATTCATGATATTTGGTGTATGTTTTAGCCGTATCCAGGAGCTCACATGAAATCTCGAGCATCTCGTTGACATAACATGTCGAGTTAGGTGCGGGAAAAGTGAATAAAAATTATATAAAATCCAACGAAGTCTGAAAATCACGAAACTTGGCGAGGTATCATGTCATCACATGTGTACGCTATGGTAAAAAAATTAAGAAGGTTTCGAGCAAGTTGCGACGTTGGATGTCTAAAACCCAGACATCTCCACATGCGGAGGATTATGAAGGGTTGTGGCACCTCGCAGGTAGGGAATCGGCTGAGCAGAACTGTCCTGAGCGTAATTGTCCTGCGTCTGCTGAGTCTTCTCGTCCCCCAATGGAGTGTCTGTGGTCGTGCCTGTGGCTGCCACGTGGTCCTCTAGGGTAGGAGACGGGTCCTCCGACTGGTCGAGAGCCAGGGGAGGAGGCGGGTCCCTCCTGGTGTGACCGGGAGGGCGACCACGACCCCTCCCCCTCCCCGTCCTAGGGCAACCGGGCCTGCTCTTGCCGCTGCCCTGGAAGACATCCGCGCGCCTCCATGTGGAGATGTCTGGGTTTTAGGCATGTGAAGATTTCTGAGTTTTAGGCATCCAAGTCGCAACTTGCTCGAAACCTTGTTAATTTTTTACCGTAGCATACACATGTGATGACAAGACACCTCGCCAAGTTTTATGATTTTTGGACTTCGTTTGGATTTTATATAATTTTTATTCATTTTTTCCGCACCTAACTCGACATATTACGTCAACGAGATGCTCTAGATTTCATGTGAGCTCCTAGATACGGCCAAAACATACACCAAATATCATGAATCTCATTTTTTGAAAGACCAAAATCTATTATTCCATGTACCTGCAGTTCAGATTTGAAATATTTCAAAAAAAGTCAATGAAAAGAAATAAATTAAAAATATATCAAAGAAGCCAAAAATAGACCAAATTTTAACGTTGAGTCATACATACTGTCACAAGGCTGCACAAAAAATTTAGACCTAAAATTAAAAAAAATTTGCCGTGTGCAATGAGGGGCACACGGCAAAATTATCTTTGTCGTGTGCCTCGGCCATAGACACACGACAAAGTTTAATTAAAAAACTTAAAAATGATTTTAGAAATGAAAGAAAAAAATTTTGCCGTGTGTCTTGCAATTGCACACGGCAAAATTTTGTTTAAAAATAATAAAAAACTTTACCGTGTGTCTTCCTATTGTACACGGCAAAATATAATATTTTGCCATGTGTCTTGCGACTGCACACGATAAAAATATAATATTTTGCCATGTGTCTTGCAATTGCATATGAAAAAATTTTGTTTAAAAATAATAAAAATCTTTGCCATGTGCCGAGCGATAGGCACACGGCAAAATCTAAATGGTAAGTGGCCGCCGTGACAGGCCGTCTATGTTTTGCCAAGTGTTTTTTTTGCCGTGTGCCATGCTTTGCTGTGTATCAGGCACATGGCAAAGTTAACTTTGCCGTGTGCATTATTTTGCCGTGTGTGACACACGACAAAATATATCTTTGCCGTGTGCCCCAGTACACGACAAAGTGGCAGGCACACGGTAACGTCCAGTTTTCCAGTAGTGCATCGTGTGTCTCTATATTCAGGTTTGTCTAGGAATATACTTCCTTTGCCCACAAAATAATGCAACTATTAAACTTGTGACAATCAAATTAGTTTTAAGTTTAACTAAATTTATAATAAATAGTATTACCATTTATGTTTCCAACAAGATTTGCTTTGGAATTAATTTCATAGTTAATAGTTAATTTAAAGGTGTTTGAAACGGAGGATGTACGGTATATTTTGGTACACGTTTTTTGGTTTACGGTTTCTGGACAGCGCAGCTGTGAGGCAGCAATATTGCCGACTGCCTATGTTCACCGACTGTCTTATGTGGCAATCGGTAAAGGGTTTCTTTGCCGACTGCCTGAGCTTTGGCAGTCAGCAAAGAACGGGACAGTGGGCAAAACCACTGTTTCCCATAGTGAATCTTCAATTCTCCACCCAAACGCCAAGGCCTGACTAGTTTCCAAATAACACCAGTTGGTCCGATGGCGACGTTCACGGTAAATGGGACGCTGAGGGCGTCCTGCAAGCAGCCTCAGCCGTGGGTTTTCCCGGCCGACCGATGCGAGGTTGGTTTTCCATTCGCTTTTCGCGATACATCCCTGCTGAAACTGATAGCCTACCGCGCCTATCTGTTCAGTCATCTGTGTGATTGGCTATCAAAGAGACAAAGACATCCAATATCCTACTGTACGATTTATCTAATCCTCTATTCGTTAGCTTAAAGCATCCCCTGTTGCATGTTTGCAAATGTGTAGTGTAGGTGAAAGTGTGAAACTTGACCAATCTAATGTGATCCACACGAATAGGGCGTCCCCAACGATTTAGCCAGCTATTTCATGTCAATTGAGATGTAATTAATCTGATGTGGCCAAGAAAATAGAGGAGAGAAAGCGCACTAGATAGCGGTAAATAAATCGCTTAGCTATTTCGCATCAATTAAGATGCTGTGAGAGCTGAAAACGCAAAAGATGGTCTGCTGCATGAAAAGAGGATGTAAAACATTATTTTTTTTAGCCACGCACCTCCACACTTAGCTGGCTCAGCTGGCTGTTGAGGACGCCCTTAACGTGTACTCTTTCTCAAAGTTGAGGTGATTATGAAATCAAATTATATTATAGCAGCAGTAGTACTTCCCCGTCCGGATATGCATCCTAGCGCACGTGATTACTTGACGCGCGTTGCCGCGTCAGCACCACCGTAGCCCAAAAGAACCAACAACTCCCAATCAAATCTCCGTCGCCGAAACTAGTGGCCTGCGCTTGCGCTGATGTGTCATCCCCGTCCACCCGCCTCGAAGCCTCTGCCGCTGGGCCCAGACGCGTCCTCACCCGCCGTCGGCCTGCTGACTCGGATCCTCGTCCCGGGACCGGCGGGAATGGTCACCGACGCGTCTGTCTCCAGACGGGCACGGGGAGGCAGGCAGTGTTGGAATAAACCCTGAGCACCCGCTAATTATATTTGGTAGCTTAGACTGATTAGTGACTAAGCATGGCAGGCGGTATGCCTTGGCTGTTGGGATGGCAACAACCGATTGTGGGTATGCCGTGATTGTCTCAGTTAGTTTGTAACCATGTATGGATGCATGTATTTCCTTTATAATGAATAGAGAGACATCAAAAAATACTGCAGCATTGCAGTACAAAACTTTACGTGTGTATCTCCCTCCTCCGTTCGGATTTCTGTCAGGCAGCTCCCCAAATCGCCTGCCTTCTCGTTGCAACCCCGCGTAGTGTAGCTGTATCTGCTGCAGATATCTGACTCCTCCCGCTTCCTCCGTCCCCTATATAGCTGTCGCTGAGCTTGAGCTGCTCCATTCCCGTTCCCGCAATCCCGCTTCTGCTCCAACAACGCCGGGAGATCCATTCTTGCACCGGTTCGTTAGGTTAATTTAGATCACATTCCCAGGTTTGTTTTAGCGCGCCTGCACCCTGCTGCTGCCTCCATTAAATTCGGTGGAGGATTGGATTCGAAGGCATCAGGAGAAGGCAGAAGGGAGATCCATGGCGGCGTTGTACGCGGATCTCGACGCGCTCCGGGCGTCGGCGGCCGACGTGCGGATCGTCACGTCCGACGGCCAGACCATCGCCGCGCACTCCTACGTTCTTGTAAGACGCTTCTTCTTCTGCCTCGGTTAGTTCCGGCCGACTCGATCGCCGTGCTTCCGTGGTTGCTGATCGTGGTCGTTTGTTTCTGGTTTGGAAATTCGAATCCCAGGCGTCGGCGTCGCCGGTGCTGGAGAGGATGATTGACAGGGCGCGCCGCGGGTGGGGCGCCGCCGCCGACTGCACCATCGCCATCCTCGGCGTCCCTTCCGACGCCGTCCTCGCCTTCCTCCACCTCCTCTACTCCTCCGACGCCGCCTTCCTCGCGCGCAGGTCACCAGCACCGCCCGGGACGGAGGAGCTGGTGGCGGCGCACGGCCCGCAGCTGCTGGCGCTGGCACACGCGTACCGCGTCGGGTGGCTGAAGCACGCCGCGGAGGCCGCCGTGTCGGCACGGCTCACCGCGGACCGCGCCGTGGACATGCTCAAGCTCGCGAGGCTCTGCGACGCGCCGCGGCTGTACGCGCGGTGCGCGCGCCTGGCCGCCAAGGACTTCGGCGCCGTCGAGGCCTCCGACGGGTGGCGCTTCGCGCGGCGCCACGACCCGGCGCTGGTGCTGGAGCTCCTCCAGCTGCTGGAGGACGCGGAATGCCGGCGCGCGCGGTGGGCGCGCGCGCGGGCGTCGCAGGAGGCGTACCGGCAGCTCGGCCACGCTATGGGCGCCCTCGACCGCATCTTCGCCGGCAACGACGACGCGCCGTCCTCGACGGACACGGCGGACGACGACGCCACGTGCCAGGGCCTGCGGCTGCTGATGCGGCACTTCGCGGCGTGCGCGCGCAAGGTGGCACCGGGCGGGTGCGCGCGGTGCAAGCGCATGCTGCAGCTGTTCCGCCTCCACGCCTCCGTCTGCGACCGGCCGGAGCAGGACCAACCGTGCCGCGTCCCGCTGTGCCGGTGAGACGAATCGCACGGAGGAAGCGATTTTTTTTTTACTACGCAAGTTAACAGTGGATCAATCATCTCCGACAGCACGATCGGGAAAATATCTGTGCTCCAGATTTTCTTTTTCACGGCTTCACGAGCGTCCAAACAAAATAGTCCGGCGATCGTACGACGCCACTGGATCGCCAGCCAAGAATCTGGTTGGCGAGATGCCCTCTCGGCGAATAGGAATCGATCGCTCGTACTGGGCTAGCTTTCGTTCAATCATTTCCGTGACAATGACACGAACGGCCGGCATGGCACGAAAATCACCACCAAAAAATCTGATCGACCCAAGCAGACACTAGCTGTCTAGATACATGCATTCTGAATTTAGGACTCAGATTCTGATTTGGTTTTCGTCACTCAGATGCTGACCTGGTTTTTCAATTTTGCGCAGCCATTTCACGGCGAAGATGCAGACCGAGAAGGCGGACAAGACATGGCGGCTCCTGGTGAAGAAGGTGACGAGGGCTAGAGCGGTGGCCAGCTTGGCCGACAGGCAGGTGCCGGCGGTCGTGGCCATGTCATGGGCCAAGTACAACAACAGCAGCAAATGGGCGCGAAACTGAGACGAAGATACCGGCCTGGCATGCATGGTTTAGCCTGTAATCCTTCTGCAATTTTTTTCGCCTTTGGGATATGAATGCAATCTCACGCTGCCATGTTGATGGAGACTGTCTGAAATAAAAATGTAGGCGGAGTCGATCTATACCAGATAGATTTTTTTTTTGACAATGATACCAGATAGATTATTAGTGTTTATTTTAGAGAGAGATAAGGAGAATATATAGTGGGTCCCTGTATATTATGCACTCGACTTGGACTTGTGTATCAAAATTCAGAAGCAAATATGTTCGTTTAATAAAATTTGTAGTAGTACATATTCTATCATTTTGGTAAACGTTCTATTCATGAAAAATATTTGCACTAGGGACGCCGGAAGCAGAGTCATCGTGTCCGGGTTTTTCTTGCTTCAGTTGCGAAAAAATAATGTTTTTCTCTCACAACAAAACTCCTTTCTAAGCTAGAAAAATTGTTAATGAGGCTCAATCATATCTACTAGAAAAAATATCCCTTTCACACTTGACTTTTGCGATCCTTCGATATTCACCTATCGTTTATAAAGCTACCATTTATTTTCACGCTAGGCAGTTTTAGAAGGCGACTATGTGATGCCAGACCAACAATGAAGGGTTAAATCGGACTTCTTGATATTTTAAAGGTAAAATGGACTGTTTCAAAAAAAATATCCAACTAAAATTTGGGCAATTGAAAACACAAAAGCTTTTCAGAAATTAAATTCCCTTGCACGCTTCCTTTTCAGTTGCATCCTATCCTATTATAGTATTAGAGTTACTATAGTTTGATATTTCAATGTAGCAAGAAGGGACAGTTCCCTTTCAGAGTAGTTTCAGATTCAGTCTTTATTTCAGTGATTTTTAATTTTCATATATACTAATCTAGGTAGTGTTGAAGCATTTTGTTGGAAGAACTCTAGGTTTCCATTTATGATCGATTACCTTCTTTATATATTTTTTTAGATAAGGCCTTCTTTACATTTGGAAGGGTAGGACCTCACACCTCAGATTTGCAATTTCACGTGGATACCTGTACAATTTTTTTTAAAGCGTCAACGGGGGTGGGTTCCTTTCCTTTACCGGTACTGCTTTAGGCCCCCTTTGGATGGTTGGAAACCTAAAGGCTAGGAATAGGCAAACCGTAGGATTCGAGGTGGCACGCTGGTCTCATCCCGTGCGAACAGTACAAACGCAGGAGCGCCTTTGGCACATATAGGAAACACTAGAAAGGTGCGCGGCTTTGCCGCTCATGGCCATTGGCCTTTGTTTTTTTTTCGTTGTAGTTAGATATATGAATATAAATAATAGTATTTAGCTAAATTATTATTTATAAAATGTGTTAATTTTTTATTCATGTTATTCAAGAATTATCATATTTTTTGGCTAAAGATATATAGATAGATATGTGCACACAGTTAATATAGACATGCACAAAAAAAGATATTTTTTTAATATTTACGGCTGCAAAGGAAAAACAAAGCATAAGTTAGTAAGTCAAGATAAAACAGGAGGAAAAATACACATTTTTTAGCAAGAGATCAATTCCGTAATCAAGTAAGCTTTTTCTCGAAAATCTGATCTGAGTAGTTCTTTTATTTTAGAAATAGATATTCAATGTGTCATGGGCCATTGCACAGTGCAAGTATAAGAGGCATCCCATGTTAATTTAGTCATATTTTCATATACCCAGACCATGGTGTTACATGGTAAATTTTGCCCAAACCATGGTAAATTTTATTAAAACCATGATTTTTACATTATTTCAGCCTGCTTAGGTAAATAATAAATTCGCTGGAAAAATATAAAAGGCAGTCCGGCCCAATTCAGCCCACCGAGCCCAGCAGGGAGGCAGGCCGGCCCATGAAACAGGCCCATGAAGGGTGCCTGACAGGAAGTTGGACTGGCGGTCATATTTTCGGGAAACTCGAGGGCTTTTTTCTAAAATTTCCTATGAGAGGTTGATGGACGGCGGGTGGTATTTCAATAAAGTCCGAGGGTGTTTTTATAAAATTACGGGTGGACGCCCGATCTGGTCCGTCCATCCGCCCGATCGGACGGCCGAGGATAGCCTGTGACGTGGCCACGCTCTTTGGCCACCTTTTGGTGCAACTTTCGTAAGGAGAAGATTCCTCCGTCTCCATTCAAAAAAAAACTCATCTCCTGCGTGGCGCTCTCTCTCCTTGTGCGCGGCCGTCGTCGACCCCTCCATCCTCGGCCCCCGTGCCGTCGTCGACCCCTCCATCCTCGGCCCCCGCGCCGTCGTCCTCCACCCCGCCCACTCCCTCCGCGCCCTCGCCCTCCTCCTCCCCTTCCTCCCCAGGGACGCCGCCCGCCACCCCCTCGCCGGCACCGCGCGTGTGTGCCTCAGGGCCGCCGTCACCGCGCCCCCTCCCCTCTCCTCTCCCCCACGCGGCTGCCTGGCGACGGGCAGCACGGGCGAGCTCCTCCCCTCGGAGGCCTGGCGACGCGGGCGTGTGCGCGGCGAGCGAGGCGGGCCCGCTCCCTCAACTGGCGACGGCGGCGCACGGCGGGTCTGCTCCTCCTCCAACGCACGAGGCGAGGTTGCTGCGGTAGTGGAGCGAGCGCAAGGTTGGCTCGCGGCTTCAGCGACGGTGCGGCCCAAACCACGAGGCAGTCTGCCAAGCTCGCACCGAGTAGGCGACGGGCGAGCGGGGCGTGCAACACTGCCGCGCATGGCGGCGCCGGCGTGGTAAGCAGCGACGGAGCAGGCTCCTGTTCTTCCCTGTTCTTGAGTTTTCCCTTTCTTTTTTTCTTCTCTCTGTGTGCTAGCGGGAAGACGAGCGGCGAAGCGACGCCGACGAGCGGGAAGACGAGCGAGCGACGAGCGCTATTTTCCCGCCTGGAGGTTTCTAAGAAATCCGAGCTCATTTTTACATTCCTCAGGAATCAGGCTACAGGATTGCAATCCTAAGGAATTTTTCCTTTACTTTCTTGCCAACCAAAGGGCTAGATAGGAAAAAATCCTTAGGAACGTGAATCCTCCAAAATTCCTGTGCCAATCCTTCAATCCAAAGGGGGCCTTAATGGGCTGACGTGCTAAGTTGCATTATATATTTGGTGACATCATAATGCAAATGCTCTCCACTAATTTAATAATCAGCCTACATCCTTGATTCCCAGCCTCTGCTCCCATGCATTTCTTTCTGATAAAGTTTGTCAGACCGCTTCGCAAACCTACCTGTTGTCGAAGTTCGTTCAGAGTTTTCCTGCATATCGTGACTGTATGGTTTATTTACAATTTTGTTGGGTGCAGCCGTGCCAAAAGGTCAAAATTCTGCAATGTCAAAATTCTTGCTATTGACAAACTTGAATTAGCAGTTCTGACAACTGAAAAGGAGATACGCCAACTACTATAGTGCCTGAGATAGATCGGGCAGCACATTGTGGGCCCCACTATCCAGAGACCCACTGGGCTTTGTCACCCGTGCCATGGTTTTTTTTTTAACAAGCAACCCGTGCCATGGTTATTATTGTCTGCATTAAACCTCGCTCGGTGCCTATCATCCGAGTTGTAGGTTACTCAAAGCGACGTAAAGGGAGACAATGCCTCCTCTGTGTTGCGTTTTCCTATTCACCTACTACATGTCTTCCTTGGGAGCAAAGCAAATAAATCAATCGACTGTAGCGATCTGACAGTATCACAAGGAGAACATAATGCTACTAGGTAGAAATCAGTCTTCACTGCTTCTTTTTTTCCTTTTTGGAGTCCACTTTTGATTTGTTCACTATCAATCTACCATTATCAACATCAGTGTGATGCATCCAGTTTTCAGTAGGACATTTCAAGAGGTGTCCACTGTTTCTGTTATGTGTATGAGTGCATCCGAGTGATTGTCAGTCATCTCAGAGATCAATTGATTGTCAGATGACATGCTTGTCTCAATGATTGTCCTAAGATGGGTGTTAGATGGTTCAGGAACACTTTTGAATCTGAAAAGTCAGCTTCCAAATCGTCTTTTTGGATAGATTGCTCTGCACATGCATGTCCTTGCGTACTTCATTGCTTTGATTTGATTTTGATCTCTGAACTAGGAAAACCTACTTCATTGCTTCCAAATCGCCACTTTTGGGTCAAAAAAAATTTTTCCCTTCCCTGCTACACTGCCTCCTTTGGCAATGGAGGGAAAATTTTGGTCTCCTATATATTGTTCTTTTTTTTTGAGAAACTCCTATATATTGTTCTTGTGAACATAAACTGGTTTTTGTAATAATCTTATACAATTTATACGTTCCAAGGGATCTCGGCCCACCGATCCGGGTAGGTAAATGGGTTGGTGCTCGTCCAACGATCTTGGCTGAACGATCGGAGCAAGTAAGATGGGCCGGTGGCCCTAAAGAAGCAGAGTAGCTTCGTGGCCTGAAATGGCCGAGAGCAGAACACGGCCTCTGTTTTTGGCCTTTTGCCAGCTCTGCCAAGCCACGCACACCAGCGTACTACCACCGATCACTGAACGTGTGTACAGTACGAACGAACGAGAGTACCGACTACGAGCAAAGCAACAGCGGCGGGAAGAGCAGGTGAGGTGGGCATCTCTTGGGGCGAGCGGGATCAGAGTGCCGCCGTGGTCGTGCATTGGCGGGCGCGGCGCACCAGACCTCGTGTCGAGGGCTCTGCCCGTCGTCCTCGTCCCGTCCGGCTCCGTAGTCCGGTCCGGACACCCCGGCCCCGATCTCAAAGCCGCGCCCGTGCGTGCGCGCGCCACCTCGGCCTCCAAGGCGCGGCTCGACCAACCGCACACGTCGTCCCTGGCCCCCTTCCTCGGCGACGCTGCTGCCACCGTGCCACGGCACCACGTCACGTCTCGCCCAGCGGCCAGCCTCGGCAAGGCCGCCACCGCCAGACCTCCAGCCAGAGAGCCCGGCGCGCGGGTTCGGTGCATTTCTTCGGGTGGTTCATATCGCGCCTGCCGACGGCCGGGACCCGACGTCTCGGTTGCGTTTCTTTTAACCGCGCGCTGTACGGCCGCTCGTGGAGGCCCTCGGGCGGCGACGGCCTCACGGTGACGGGGTTGAGGCAAGTCTTCGATCTGTTTTCACTTGCCTCGCAGCTAGCCGGCTGTGCCTCATCCTCCAAGCTAGTCCACGACCGAGTTGGAGCACGCACGCGTCGACATCGATCCACCGGCGGGTGGGGCTTCCATCCGCGGCGGCGTCGGTCACCGCTTCGTGCCGCTCGGTGGCGGCCGGCGTCGGTACCGTTACTACGTGGCGCGCCCATTCTGCTTCCCCAAACCTCGCGCGAGCTCGCTCGACGCGACCCGTCTTGTATATTTTTCAGTGCGATCTATCATTTGCCTTCTACTTTCCCCCCGTTTTCACGCCCCGGCAAATCACGATGCCCAGCACGCCGGGCTTCCTCCTGCCCGGCCGGCAGCCCGGGGCGCTTCGCCGGGAACGGATCTGTTTGACCACCACTCGCCTGGAGATGTATGGCATTCAACATTCATACGCCGTACGGCGACACGTCTGAAACTGGAAGCCTGGAACGGCTCCGGAAAGGCAACGTTTCCGTTCCGAAGCCGCGCGCGGCCGCGCCATGCCATTGCACGCCACGCGCCCACGCCGCAGGGTGTGGGTCAAAGCGCGGCGAAACCGGTGGCCAGTCTAAAGCCTAATCGCCGTTCTGCCTGGAGCCTCCGCGGCGCCCCAGGCGATCCACATGTGCTCGCTTTTCCCGTTCGATCAGGGCGGTCGGAGAGACCTTTTGGTCTGGTGACTGGGTGGTACGGCTGGCTGGCGCCCCGCCGATGTGAACAGGAGGACGAGCGCCGGGGTGACATGAACAACGCGGTGTGCCCGGCGATTTCGCGGTGCGTTCAGCTAAAGTTGGGTTGGAGCGTGCCTATCCTCTACTGCCAAAAGGAGGGAGATCAGATCACCATATTTGCCGGGCTGAAGCTTCGAATATTTGCACGTATCCGTTATGAGTTACACGGCTCCCAAAAGTTCAGGCTCAGGCTTAAAATGTTTTGAATCACGGTCTGTATGCCAAATAACTAGGTACTGGTAGCATATTTGATCTAAAACACAAGGGAGCGGTATAGCACTTGTGCACTAAACTTAGATGGTATATCCTAAAATAATATTGCTCCTTTTTATTAACTGGGTTCAGATAAATTCAGAAAATCCTTATATTTTTTTAGGACCGACAGAGAGTACTAGAATAGCAAAGTGTCCATGACTCGTGACGGCTGAAATCAGTTTCATGATTTGTAACTTAAGATTAAGATAAACTCAGAAATCCTTACATTTTTGTTTTTACCTGTCTAGTAAAACATATATTGAAATGCATGCTAGCCATATGGGCAGTGGTGCAACAGTTCCCATGGCATCTCATTTCTCTTTCTCTGAATCCATCTTCTAGCATTATTTCTGAATATCTAACAAATTTAAGCAACAGCTATTACATGGCTTCCTTCACGAAGTATGATGTCGTTAGAGAGGAGACAGAACGTGAGAAAAATGAGTAGTTGGTGAATAATACTACTGGCTAGTAGAGTCTAACCTGAGGGAGAGGATTAAATAGGCAAGAAAATTAAGCTGATGGACTTCCTCCAATTGAAAGAAAATAAAGAAAAAGAAATGATGAAAATGGCAGAGTGACAGTGTTGCAAATGCTCCTTCAATGTACTTATTCCATTATGGCCAACATGTTCAGTACATATGCATTTCCGAGTCTGAACTTTCCACTCTAGTACCTCCTATTGCACTTACAGAAAGAAGCAGAAACTTTACCTAACCAAACTACAAGACCTCAGCACAACTTATTACAGAAACTGAGTAGACACTGATCAGTAATAACTAGTACTATAACTGCGTATATATTTATCCTAGAAATACCATTAGGTCAGGGGGCAAAATTTGCGCGCATATATCTGCACGCTGTGGACACGTAGATACACATACAGCTACAACGCAAAGAATCGCACCTACTATCACCTTCTCCTGCCTGTCATCATGCTTCGGCAGATGCTGCTAGTGCTGGAGCCTGAAGAACGTACTGACAGTGAGCGGAGAGCATCAGATAGCTCTGTCTCTCAATGTCTTCGTGCTTGCTTCGCTGAATGCTCTGCTGGTGTTGATGTTGGTGCTGGAGCCTGAATAATGGACTTTGAGCTCAAAGCATCATTCCGGCTTGCTGAATCTACCCGGGCCCTATACTAATAGCTGAATCAGTTGTGCTTGGGCACGCGGCGGTGCCATGGGGAGTAGTCCATGGTCATGTACGATCTGAGCTGATTCCTCTCCTCCGCCCACTGCTGCGCGTGTTGCCTTCTGTCATGCAGCCTAATAGCACCTTCAGAACCGAAAAAAAAGAGAGAAACTTTCAGGATTCAGTCATCACTAAACAATGAACATTCAGACGAAAGAGGTTACAGCAGTGAAGGATGAAAGCCTAATACAGCAGCAGCAGCATTTGCAGCAAATATATAATAACTAGATGATACGATGACTCACCAACGCCTGCTTTTTGATGCAGTGATGAACTGAAGACCACCAAAAGCACCAGAGCGACCAGCCTCACAATCCCAAGTGACACCATTGTTGCTACTCTCTCACCACCTCACCTGTGTTCGTTTCGTTCTCACACGGTCTCGCTACTCTCACCTACTACCTCCTTGCATCTGCGAGCGTACGTGTGTGCATACATATATAGAGCCAAGGGCTCGTCAAAGACAGTTGGGCACGCAGCTCGCAAGTCAAAGACACAGGAGATTTGGCTCTAGGCAGTGCAGGGTTCCGAGTTTTAATACCTCCGTCCTGTCCCCCTCCCCGGCCTCGGCCTTCGGAAGAGGGACGCATCCCATGAGAAGAATCTATAGTTTCTGGAGCTCGCGCCTTTTGTTTAAGCCCGCGGCCCTGCCATGGTTTTTTGGGGCCGAGAGCTGATGAGCTAGTTTAATGGCGGCTCATGTGAGCTCCACTCGCCAGAGCCAACCACGCACGCGAATACCCAGGCCGATATTAACTAGTGCTAGTAGTAAAACAGTGTGGTTTTGAATTCACAAAAGGTACGGTGCCACTAAGCATGGTTTTTGTTTATCAAATTGTTTCTAGGTTCTTCAGTAGGCTCATGGCCTCTGATCGTAGACTGGATTTGCTTATTACTAGTAGTAATATTCACATGCTATTGTTGTGCAAAAAAAAGCTAGAATAGTGAACAATTTGTGGTGCCATTGGGCATTGGTGGATTGTTTTGTTTCGCTACTCCTAGCCGCCAGTGGCCTCTGAAGATTAGTTGTCCTCAGGACTGTTTTTAAGCTGAAAAGGAGGCAGCAGCGCTAGAACGGCAGTCCTAGTGCCACTTTAAGTACCCTGATAGTTTGTGAAAGTAGATAGCCTGCTAGTGATCGTCGGGATGATCATACTTTGAATCTTTGTTGGTGCACTTTTCTGTCAGAACAAACACACCAGGATCTCTTTTGTGTACACAATATTTGGGAGCTCATCGAGATGAGCCTGCAACCTGCGTAGATATACAGATGAATGTAGCATCATTTTGTAGCTACTGACTAGTGTACATGTAGATGTAGATGTAGCTTCATAAGTTGTACCATGGTGTTTTGAGTTGTCTTTAGCGGGAATATACAACAATATCTTAGTGCCCTAATACTTTGTGAAAGTTGATTGGTGATATCGCTAAAGATTGTGGGGTACATATAAACATGATACTGTCGCCACTTACTATATCAGGATCTCCAGCTTCAGATACCATCTAGTTAGCTTGAGTTGGATCAGCAATACCAATATAGGTTGCATGTACATTTTAAGGATACCTTGCATCGATCATGCGGTTCATGGCTGATGGGTCGCTAGATGCGGTTTGGGCCATCCGGATGTTCTTAATAGACATGAGAGCTCAGCTCCTGACGCCCTTCAGAAATGGAGCAAAACTGTGAACTGTCGACCACAGCAGACATAATTCATTTAGGCAACGGTTTAACTAGAAAAGGCATGCATGCTCCTGAAGCTAGAAATTCCAATAACATTACTGGTTCTCTATGCTTTACAATTGCAATCATCTCTATTCTAGCGGTGGCGAAAGCTAGATAGAACAGGAAATATTCATAAGCAGAAACATGTGTGAATATATAATATAGAAAAATAAAGAAACTAAAAGAAACGTCAGCGAATCATTATATGGGCTCAATGGAAAGTCAGCATAAGGGCTTGTTCATAATCCTCAAATCGGACAAGGACAAAAGCATGGTGGCATGGCACATGGCAGGAGGAAGAGAGTGAAGCCGGTGCTGGCTTAGAGGCAGGCGCAGGTTGGTGCTGTGCCGCTGATATGCGGGGTCGTGTGTCAAGCATGATTAGGAGACGAGATTAGCTGGCGGCCTATTGGGCCTAAAGAGAGAAGTTGAGAAAAGAATGATGGGACGACAAAGATACAGCCCAAGCCATGTCTGGAATTAATACTGACTTGATGCTTTTTACTCCATGAATTCGAATTTGAATATGATATTAAACTTGATCTAAGCATTTAGCTTTATGATAAGCTCTAAAATTATTTTATTGTCTGGTATGCTCCGTGATAAAGTTTTGGTGACACCACATTGACTTATTTATGAACAAAGGAGGATCGGTTAATGAAATTTCAGCATCGGACAAACCAAGGGCGCAGACCCTATTTTGACATGAAAGGGCCGGATCATTCCCATATCCCATCCGTACACTTGCGTAAACCAACCAACCCGGAAAAAGAATAGTCTGAAAAGCACCTTGAATCCAAATGGCTAATTGATCAAAAATTTTACATTGCCACTCCATTCTCAAGAAGCTTCGATCTTATTCTCCTACTGTTTTTTAAAAAGCAATTCCTGGTCTGTAATTTAAAGGCTTGAGACGGTTGAGTTGAGAACTTCAACAAGCATTCGCGCTGGATGCATTTCGACGTGTTGATGCTAACAAATATAATGGCAAAACACCAACAGCAACAACAATTTCCTTCTAAAGAGTATGCACGCCATCGACAAACTTTATGTTTAATTGTTTATAATATAATTTATTGAACTGTCGGGGGATGTCGCGCAAAAGAATTGAACCACACAATCTAAATGGTTACAATGTGCGCAGACTCATCACGGGATGCAGCACGGTTTGGCTACAGCAGAAAAGAACCTGTACTATGCTGTCACAGTTTGCTGAAATGCAGTTTTCTGTAGCGAGTCAGAATATCAAAGCAGGTTGCACAAAATAGCTAAGGTATCCCAGTTCTGAAAAGATTTCATGGAGCTCTATCAAATGGGCGTGTGTCATTGTAGCATATATCCCATATAGCTTCAAGTCCATCTTTTGCAGCAGTCTTTGAGCAGTATGGGTTGCCTTCCACAGATATCAGTGCCCGCCTTTTGACACATTCCTTTCAGAAATAAAAAAGAAATGGCACAGTAGATGTAATTCAATTAGGAAAAAGTTACAATATCAAGACAGGATATTAATCGAAACCAAAAAAAAATTAAAAAAAAACTCAAGAGAGCCATCTGAAGCACAAGAAAAATCTCAGTATCCTCAGTTGCATTTTATATTTGACAATAGTAACTGAGTATTTTATTGCTAACACATATAAATTAAATGTTGATAGTTCATACTCCCTCCCCATTACAAATTATAGCTCATGTTGTGTTTGTCCTAAGTCAAACTTCTCTAACTTTGACCATGCTTCTAGAAAATATATACTTTCATTTACAAGTTCAAACAAATTCTCTATCAAAATATATTGCAGAAAGAATCTAATGAAACTCATCAGATATTCTAGATTTGAGTGTTTTTTCTATAAACTTGGTCAAAGTTAAAGAAGTTTGACTTAGAACAATGCCAAAACAAACTATAATTTGGAACCAAGGAAGCAAGTAGATATACAACAATGTTATGCATGTAGAGAACAGAGAAAAAACAGCTAGGTAATAGAGGCACATATGGTTTGTACTTTGTAGCTCGAATATGAGTCACAAGGTTAGAAAAGAGACTTACTGGTTCATGACCCTTTATCTTCATGAAACCACGCAACAATTCATATTTGTAATGGCAATTGCCACTAAGGCGATTGGCGCGAATCTAAGAATAGAGCAAACATGCAGGCATTAAACCAAGTATAAGTTTTCATGCAACAATACATGACATTGTAAAAGGAGAGAGCTTTCTTGCCTCAGAGCAAGCATGGTGAGCACAATTCTTCCAGTCAATATTTTTGACAACACAGTCATCATAAGCGTGTACCAGTTCATGAACAAGGGTCTGAGTAATATGATCCTGAAAAGCCATGTGATTGCAGCAAATTCGTATCTGGACACAATCATTGCAAAATCAATTCTGCCATTAGTAGTCAAATAGGAAAATATAATACTAACGACAAATGAATCAACGCATTAAAGAATTCAGTGTTTTTGACAAACACTGTGAGCCGACTGATAGGGGGTAAATTCCAAGCAGATTATACAGCACCGCCATCGCTATTGGTCAAGAAAAGCTTTCTACTTGCACCCTATCAATGGGCAATGGCGACGATCCTTTGGAAGTAAAAGATAGGACAAGGGAAGCAAAGAAGAGGATACCCCATAACCGCTGGCGTAGCCGCCGGAGGTGTCGCAGATTGCGCACACCACCCCCCCCCCGCCCCCCGCCCCCCCGACGAGGCGCGGCCACATCTGGCATCCGGCCTTCTCCATCTTCTCCATCATGAACCGCACCGCTGGATCTGCGCACCGGATTGACAGACAGCACGGGGGTCAGTCAACAGACGGAGGTCACACGCAAGCAGCACGCGGGAGGAGAACCACCAGCGGCGGCGGCCGTGGTGGCGCCGGGCGCGTGCGTACCTTTGAGCGCGGTGCGGATGCCCTCGAGGCATTTTTCGAACGGCATGGGCTGCATCGTGCCCGGGCGCGTCGGCTAAGAGGACTCGGCCTCCACGCGGACGCCCGCCGCAGCGCCGCTGCCGCCGCCGTTCCCCTCCGCCATTTCTGCCCCTCCGCCGGCGGCTGCGTCGAGGGGTTTAGGTTTAGACGTCGTTGGGACTTGGGAGTTCGTTTGGGCCAGATTGTAGCGTGCAGAACTTGTTGGGCCGGAAAGTAGTTGGGCCAAAACCTTAACGGAGTACAATGGCCTGCAAGGCCCCCTCCTGCAACTTCTAACACGGGATGGACTTGCAGATAGACCATCCGTCCATCCGTGTAACATGCTCTGCAGGGTTTAAGCCGACGAAAACAGATCGGATACGTATGGATATCACTGATACTATATTTGTTTTTTATATTTTTATTTGGATTCGGATTCGAATACGGATAATGTCAGTCATATCGGATAAGGATACGGTAACAGATGTTTAATGTCCGTACTCTGATATGGACAGATTAAATCCTCTCTAAACGAATTCGGTATCAAATATGGTCGGAAAATATCAGTACCGTTTTCATCCATATTCAAGTATGGTACATGTGCTTTGTATTTTCTTGGATTATTTTAGGATTTTTGGTGTTACACTTTAAGTGATAAGCGATATTTCTATCGACAACGGGGTGTCAGTGGTGATTGTGAGAATCTCTAGACGTGCACCGCACATATTTCATTAAGCAGGAGTGTGCCGGTTTAGTTCTTCGGAGATGCGTGTTTATAGGGATGAGCATGTCTGCGTGTTGTGGATATCTACCTTGTAATGTGTATTTCTCAAAAAAAAACACCGAGCCAGCAAAGCAAATTTTCCTGGATTCTTAAAAAAAGGCAAAGCAATTTGTCCTAACATAAAAGGCAGCAAAGCAAATTCTTTTCCTTAAAAACACATACGAGCATGAATAGGCACCACGCCTGTCTGTGTGTGTGTGTGTGTGTTTTGCTCGCAACCTCGTGAAAAGGATCGGTTGGAAACTGAAGGCGGCGAGGAGCGAGCAGGTTGCACTTGTTTTTTGCGAACGCGAGACGCACGAAGCAGAGCAGCCAGGCAGGCGAGGACGAGTGTGAACCATGGATGACAAGCCGCACCGGGACAAATAAAACCTATCGGGCGGGGCACCCGCGTAGCAGAAGCACCTTTGTTTATCTGCTGCGTCGTCTTCTGCCGCGCCGATCTGGAACACCGGAACCGGACGGCGTGTGCGCCGGCCAGTGGCCACGCACGAGCCCGACGATAGGCGCATGCACGTGGCGCCAAACAGACGCGAATCCAGCCCTTCTCGTCGCTCGAGAATCCAAGGGAGGCCGTGCAAAGACGATACCTGCTCGCTCCAGGCCACCGGTTTCCGGCGACGCCAGCCAGTGCGGCGCACGAGGCTGTCTATACTCTACGGTACAGCGTGTAGAGACTTGCATTGCTTTGCTTGTTTCTGATGATGATATCGCAAGCTCGAGATCATCCGCTGTATTGCTGTACTACTGTCCCAATACAAGTTTTTTCTTTTCGTGGACCACGTATGCCGTACGCGCGCGTCGCAGAGAACAAGGATCTTCGCTGGCTTTTTATCAGAATGGCAGCAGGAACCTGATCCACTGCGTATGTAGGGCTTGAACTTGAACCTGAAGCTCTTCACATTTTCTCTTTTTTTGTTTTCCTTTTTTTTAAAAGAAAAAAATTCTGCAGGAGCATCGATGCATGCTGTACAACATAGAAGCAGAGAACAGTGTATGGAAACAAACACCACTAGAACAACGCATAACTGTACTGATAACAGATTACACACACCGCGAGTACAGAGTACTAGTGTACTACCGATCGCCATTCGCAGGCACCGCTAGCTAGGAGCTGAGAATCTTTTGGGAGCAAGGCTTTGGGCACGTGCCCAGGACCCAATCATCGATGCCCTCTACAGAGCACCAGCCGGCGGCAGCAGCAGCCGGCATCAGTGATTGCATGTGGGGAGTACACAGTACAGTAGCACGTTTGGGCTGTCCTCTGTCCAAAAATGCAATCCTTCTGTATTCTCCCGTGGCTTAAAACTGTATTAGGCGCGGTTTAGAGAGCAAAGTAAAATAAAGCTGGCCATGGTTAATGATGGCGCATCATGGTTGGAACACCACGGATGTCTCCTGCACTCAGCAGTAGTCCCCTGCTGCATGCGCTCCTGCTAATACTACTGCAATGTTAAGAATATGCCCATATACTATCACAGCAGCTACTCGGCTAGCTCATGTCTGTTCTGTTCTGTTCTGTTCAGGCAAGTGTTTAGTTTTCGAGCTAGGCTTCGTGTGGACCCTAAGTTCTGTTACTACACGTACAGGGCTTAGTACCTATAGGTACAAAACCTAATAGAACCAGCAAGCACAAACGCTATGCATGAAGATAGGGGAGCAGAGATTTGATTGCATATGTGGAAGGTTACTGTAGGGAGTAGCTTCTTGTAATTATTATCAGGCCGTTTTAGTAGCTAACAAATAATCGCATATTTTGACTTTTACACTTTTAGTTTGACCGTTCGTCTTATTTAAAAAGTTTTTAAAAAATATTATTTATTTTATATTACTTATTTTATCTTTTATAATAATTTATTTATTTTATTATTTGCATAAAATTTTTAAATAAGACGAACGATCAAACAAGAAGTATAAAAATCAAAATATATGATTATTTATGAGAGGAGAGAGTACTTCCTACGATCAAGGTCACCTACCTCTAGCGGTTTTTTTGGGACAAGTTACGTCTAGCGGTTCACTACATGAAAAATGGTCAAAAGTTCATTTGTCCTGCATCGCGCTCGTCTCGCTACAGCACAGAAACCGGACTTAAAAGAGCACCCTTGTGTAATTTCAAGCAAGATGGAGGTGCCGACGCTCTCTGGTCTGGTCTAAGAAAACACACGACACTGTAGCTGTGTTTTGTTACCAGAAATCATCCCAAAATTTACTAGAATTCTTATCACCTGTCACATCAAAATACCAGCACATGCATAGAATATTAAATGTAGATAAAATCAAAAACTAATTGCACGGTTTTGTTGTACTTTATGAAACGAATATTTTAAGTCTAGTTACTCAAAGTTTAGATAATTTTTATTAAATATAAACAAAATACTCCAGTACGCTAAGATGATACGACATGATATTTTTTTTTAAAATTCTCGGAAACTAAACAGACCGCACAGAGAGCGTGACCACCCCCTCTGCTCTGCTGCCCAGACAGCCACCGCAACGAATACAAAGCCTAGCAGCCTTTCCCTCACTCACACACGCTGCTGCGCACACCACCTACCCTCCAGCCTCCAGCAAACTACAGAAACGCCATCGCCCCGGGCCCCAGCACGGTCGCCGAGGCTGCCGCGGCTCCACCATCCAGCCCACGACTGTGGGGTTTGCTGGCCCGTCGCCATGACCACTGCACTTGTTTAATTTAATCACCCCCAAACCTGCCCTTTTCCGTGCCGTTCTGCCACTGAGCACATGGCCACACCCACGCTGCCGCTGGCTCGTGCTGCTCAGCTGCTTGCTCGCACGCTCCCCGCTCTCCCTCTCCAGAGCTCAGCTGAGTGAGGTGTGTGAGGTGCTGGGCTGACTGTACCCGCCGCTACCATTACCACGCTGCACCGTACCAGAGCAGGCCTGAGGCCTCACGCGCCGCTGTTCTGACCCCGTCGAGGCAAAAGCCCTGGTCGTTCCTCTCGCCCCGTGGTGCCGCCGCCGCCGCCGCCACCTCCGGGCGCCCTCTGGTGAGTGGTGTTGAGAAGGCGTCCTCCATGGCTCCATTGTCCCCCCGTCTGTTCGGGACTGTTTCTCCGGCTTTCCTCACTGCGCGTCTCGTTGTTTGGTTGCGCCGCCGCTGGTTCTCGTGGTTTCTTTCGCAATGCCGCGGCACTGATTTGTGGGGGGTCGAGTTGTGCTTCTGATCCGTGTTCTTGCGAGGAGCTAAACGACAAGGAATTCACCCCCATTTATATGCCGCAGCAGGAACAGTGGCATTGTGGTTGGTAGATCATAGATGTGGGGGATATGGGCCTCAAAGGTTTTGCAATATTCAGTGATTTCATTTGAGGTTCTGAGAGGTGTTCTTCGCTGTTCTTTTGAGTAGTTTTATTGGATATTTTTTTTGGTTTGCTGTGCCATGTCATATATTTCTACGAGAGGTTGGTGGTGAACTGGTGATTGGTACTTGCAATTGTGCAAATCTCTTATACGGAGCACGTACGTACTGTATTTTAAAGTGCAGGCTACTGAGGGTCTAGGGCCAATGTGCCAGGGTTAGGATTTGACTTTTTGATTGTTTTCTCCACACTTGCTGTTTGTTTTTTCTTGGGAGCCCCACGTTTGTTAGAAAAGGAGAGAATGTGTGGATTATCTGCACTGTTTTACCTTTCATTTCGGTGAGAAAAGGGTCAGGTCACGCTGATTCTTGATTCCTTTGTACAGCAAAAATGGGGCATTTCGTTTTACTACCTTGATCTGTGCTTACTGACTGACTCCGGGACCTCAAGATTTCATACTTCGTTTCTATGGGCCTGTCTTAGTGTATACTCCTAGTACACATAATAGCTCCAATACTGTGCTAATATAGCTTTTAGCATAGCTTCTTTATGAAATGCTTTTCCTCCTCTTTTATGCTTATATATCTGTCTCAAGTTCTGGCCTGGATTTAATGTATATTGGAGATCCGGAACATGCAGCATTTTCTGCTTGAGCTCAAAAGCCATGCAATTGATTCACTTTCGTACAGTTTTACAGCCTTGATGTGTTCAGCTACGGTCTTGATCTGATCTCTCATCTGAGTTGAAGCTCCTTGTTGGCTGTGCAAGGGGAGAATCAGGGCAAGTAGGGAAACATGTGTTCTTATGGTTTCTTGTTTCTGATCTTCTGCAGTGACTTTGCTACAATGGTTCCTGTCCTAATCAAAAGGAGGACCACATTTCCATGTCAACATTGAAGATACTACTATCTTTCATTATTGCTGGGTAAGTTGGAACAGAAAAGTGCATATTCAAGATGGACATGAGGCGTCACTCTGTGTCTGTGGATGTCCCACTGTCAAGAACCTTGGTGCAGCTCAAGCGAGTGAGATCGCTGCGGGATCCAGCAACAAACTCGATGAGCAAGTATGCATCTCCTTCTGATCACATGATCTGGGAGACTGCTTCTAGCAATGGGGTGACTCTGGACCTTGGCAGGTCAGCACATCATCAGCTGGTCGAAGAAGACGAAGATGTGGGAGCTGAGCCTACTACAATGGGGTCAGAGCGGAGTTTTCGGGGACCAAATGCAAGGACTGCATCATACAGGAAATCTTCTGCTGTCAGGATCAGAGGCTTGAACCCACCAAGAAACAAGCAGGTTCATCGTGTCCGCCAAGATGGTCACTGCAAGTCATTGGATTCTAATCACTCAAACCATAGTTCTACCCGTCAGTTGGCAAACAATATGGTCAACACTGTGGATGCAGATAAGGAAGAGGAGGAAGTGAATTCTTATGAAAGACTAAAATTTGCAATGCCAGATAAGGATGATGAAGAAGTGAAAATGCCAGATTACTCCAAATTCAGGAGCAAGTCTTCTTCTGCAATGAGCCGTGTTGGGAGCCCCTGTATGTCAGCCAGTGAGGCACGCTCTGTTGGGTCAAGAAGAAGCACTTTAGGGCATGGAACTGAGGATACACGATTGAGGTCAAATGATGTCGTAGGATCGAATTTTAGTGGCTGTGGTATAAGCTACTGCTGGTCAGGAGCGTCGAAGTACCGAGAACTTTATTCTGATAGTGATGGTCCAGATCAACCTCTCTTGTCTACAGATGGGACTGAGGTAGCATTCCAAGGCAATGTACCATACACTGAGACACCGAGGTGTTTAAGCCAGAAATTTCGCCCTCGTTCCTTCAGTGAGTTGATTGGCCTAAATGTTGTTGCCCAGTCCCTCTTATATTCCTGCTGCAAAGGAAAAGTTGCTCCAATGTACTTGTTCCATGGCCCCCGGGGTACAGGCAAGACATCCACAGCAAGGATTTTTGCTGCGGCTCTAAATTGTGTATCTCTTGAGGAGCAAAGGCCATGTGGGTTCTGTAAAGAGTGTGTCATTCTTTTCTCTGGGAAGAGCAGAGATGTGAAAGAAATTGATGCGGCGAAAATGGATCGTTTAGGTCGAGTAAAGGCACTTCTCAAGAGTGCTTCTCTCGTACCATACTCTTCACGGTTCAAGGTTTTCATAATAGATGAATGCCATCTCTTGCAAGAAGATGCATGGTCAGCAATACTGAAAAGTCTTGATGAGCCATACCGGCATACAGTATACATTATGATCACTTCTGACATAGAAAGCTTGCCTCGAACTTCCATCACACATTGCCAGAAGTTCCATTTTCCGAAGATAAAGGTGGCGGATATTTTCTACAGGTTGGAGAAAATCTGTATAGAAGAAGGATTGGAATTTGACCATGATGGGTTGTACTTCATTGCTGCAAAGTCTAATGGTTCTCTTAGGGATTCAGAAATAATGCTTGATCAACTCAGTTTGCTGGGGAAGAAGATCACAATTTCTCTTGTGCATGAACTTGTGAGTTATCTACTGTCATCTGTCATGCTCTAAGTAGTATATCATAAAGTCAGTATTGTCATGTTTATATATCTGTTATTTGCAGGTAGGATCTGTGTCTGATGACGAGTTGATTGAATTGCTTGATCTAGCATTGTCATCCGACACAACCAACACTGTAAGACGAGCTCGAGAACTTATGGGGTCAGCAATTGATCCTCTGCAGCTGGTGTCTCAGTTGGCCAACCTTATTATGGACATTCTCTCAGGACGATGTCAATCTGCAGTCACTGAAGTCAGCAAAAGTTTCTTGGGTAGATATGCATGTATGTGTCCTTTCCTTGACATGTTATTTCTTTTTGCCACATGAGCATTGTCCTATTGTTCAAAATTGCGTGCTTTTATCTTTTAAGATGCTTGAGTTGAACTAACTACAGGATCATACATTTATTGTTGGAAAATTGTCATGATCCTACTTTTATCTTGATTTTTGAATCTGGGTGTAACTACATCCCTGTTTATTCCACAAAGGTTTTCGTCTCAAGTCTGATTTTTTTTTTGTCACGATTATGCAGTATCTGAGGTTGGAATAAAGAAACTAAGACATGCACTGAAGATACTATCAGAAACTGAAAAACAATTGAGGACATCAAGGAATCAGGCTACTTGGGTTACAGTTGCGCTTTTGCAGTTTAGCACCAATGAACCTAACCTTGTTGCTGAACAGAATGATGTGCATGCACATTCAGTAACTGGATATACAGGTAAACATACTAATTCTCAGTATACTATGTAATTCCGATTTCCATACAGAATGGAATAATAATCATTTTTGATATCCCATTGTGTAGATGACTGGGTTTCCAAGGTGCACTCAAGTGCCAATTTTTGTCAGGCATGTAACAGCAGCAAGTCCAACTGTTCTGAGAGACATTGCAGGCGGCTTAAGCTTGAGAACATATGGAGGAGAGCCATTGGGAAGTGTCGATCAAGGTCAGCCAAAAGTTTCCTCAGGAAAGAAGGCTTCTTATCATCGGTTCACGTTACTGAAGGTAAAAACAAACATGCCATCTCAATTGAATTTTTATTTTCTCATATATGGATTGTGTTGAAAATGATACACTATATGTACAAATTCTCAGAGCTGGCCATAGCAGAAGTTGGTTTTGGACACCCGGATCACCTATCAAGAGCAGAGAAAATGCAAAGCCTAATAGAATGCTCTTTACAGCATGTTCTTGGGTGCAACGTGGAGATCAGATTCAAACTTGTACCGTGTCCAATGAGAAAAGATGCTAGGTTGAAGAGACAGTCGTTCAGTTTTCTCAACTGTTCTGGCCGGAAGCAAGAGCTGTCAGATTCAGTTGTGACTGATGAAGATGAAGCTGTGAGGCCTGGAGCAAGAGAGACACCGCTTAAAGGCTACACCTCTAGTCAGCAGGAATCACCATATACCATGCAACGTGTTGATTCAAAACCAGCAGTCCATGGTTGTGAGGATGATGCTCGGAGTACCTTGACATCAAACAGGTCCATGACAGATGACCTGACAAGGACATGCAGGTCGGAGACGAACTACTCAAAGGGTGTAAGTGAGCAGGGCCACTTTGATAGCATCCAGGAGCCTGACCTACAGCCGAATTGCTTCTCACGAACACTCAAGCTTCAAAAGAAGCTATTGTCTTCTGGCGCAGCACACACAATCTGTTTGAGGATCCAGCCACATAACAAAATGGACTTCCTTCCTAAGAAAGAATTCGATACATACTTCTGCGCGTATGAACCTTATGAGCAGTGTTCAAGATCGAATTCAAGAGCTACATACAGTTCAAGAGATGATGACTTGTAAGCAATCAGAACTTGGCACTATTCCACTGTACTTTGATTGATAGCCTTAATTAATGCTTCTTCACAAATCACAGGCAACTATTTAGCCATATTATCTCATGCAATGATATATTCATTTACATTACTGCGATGTGACGAACGAGTGCTGAACAATCTTGTTTCTTCTGCAGGTGGAGCAAGAATTCACGCTTTGGTTCGAATCTACTCTGCTGGAGGGCGCCAAAACAATCCATGTAAAAGAGGTACATTACTCTGTACTGTTTCACATTATTTGGTCGGAACAGCCATGTGGATTCAGTGTTTCGGCCTGCTCGGTTTCTATTTGCTAGTGTTCATGTGACATGTTGACCCCAGTTCTGCTAGAGAATCCCCCACACCAGCAAGTTGTTTTCTTACAAGCGTAACTGCAACAACCAGCACAAGCATTGCTGCTGGGGAAAAAGTTAATGATGATAGTAGAACATTGACATGCTGAAAGCTGGGGAAAAGTGAATCATGATAGCAGAACATTAACATGCTGGAAAACAGTGTCAAATCATTCAGCTTACCTTTCGTATTTCTCTGTGAATTTGCAGTAAAGGATGAGCATACTAGATGGAAGACATCAATTCTGCTATGACATTTACCAATTTTGCCCGAAGCTGGAGACATGGACACCACCTGCGGGGACAATTTTTTAAGGGAAGTCCAGGAGGGGTCTTTGTTCTTGTTCTTGGTAGGCAACGGAGGAAACTATTTAGTGATATTGGTCTTTGTTCATTTCTTGGTAGGCAACGGAGGAAACTATTTAGTGATATTTTCTTGGTAACGCAGGTCCTTTATAATGCTAGTGGCAGTTGTACAGCGCAACAATGATGAAATCCTGTGTATACTGAATAGTTCTGTTATTCTGAATTTTGCAGGGCGATCTGAAGCTCTCTCCATTCACATAATCTTTTTGTTAGCTCTTAGCTGAATGATTAACATTGTCTAAACTCCTCACGACTCATATAGATTGATCTTCCTTTCAATCAAAGTTTAAATCGATCAGCCTTCGAGTCGCATTTGGCATGCGTGCAAAAGCACCAGCGTCAGCATGGGAAGTTTGTGTTAGCGCAACCGGTTGCATTTGCCAGAGAATGGCCACCGCAATCCAACATAAAGATCAGTCAAACTGGAACCAACCAGAAGCCACGGCTGTCCAATGTTCAGAAAAGAAGCCACCACGAATCCTAATAGTCCACCCAGAATCTAAATCGAGCTAAAATGTTTGTAAATGAATGTTTATACACCAGCAGCTACCATGCGGCATGAGAGATGGTTGAGGTCGATTCTGGCGTCTGAGATCAATGGCGACACGATCTGGGGCCGGCCTAGTTTGCTGTCCCTCCGTAAGCTTCACACCAAGCTGCCCCTTGTTACCTGCACCGAGGGAGTAGAGCCTGCTGGACTCGGTGAGGACGAATGTATGAAAGTGCATAACGTAACTGTCGCCAACCCAGTCCAAGGTGTTAGTCGCGCTAATCTGCACAGCCTTCTCATCCAGCGCAACAATCTGAGTGGCTAGCTTGGGAATCCCTTCACCCGCGCCTCCCACGCCGGCTGCCTGAAACCACAAGAGACGATGAAACGGAAGGTCAGGAATTCGGAACATTTAAATCTAAATAACAACTTTATCTGGATTTGTCCGAGACTCCAGTACAAACCTGAAAACCCAGATTACGCCAATGATGGCTCCCAAAAGAGTAGACATCGCCATTCTCTGCGACAACGAAGGTGGAGAAATAGCCAGCCGAGACGTGCCTAGCCTTCACCGACCCCGAGCCTGCCACTACCTTGGGGAGATCAACACATTCTTGTTCATGATGTCCCAGACAGCCATAGTGGTGCCACCCCCAGGTGAACACACGTCCATCATTCGCCAGGGCTGCACAATGGAAAGCGCCCGCTGAAATTGACACCGGTTTTATGTTCAGTGCCTGGAAATGCTCGATCATCCTTGGGATCCTCAGGTCTGTCTTGCATCCATGCCCAAGCTTTCCTCCTAAGCCACTCCCTACTGAGTAAACAGACCTGCAAATTGATACAAATTCAATCTTATTTGAACGAAATAAAAGGTAAATAATTCAAAGAAAGCTAACATGGACGGTATGCTTGTTTAATCTTCCACAGATAAAAAGAGGAAAAAGGAGACAACCTTTCAGGCCGTAAAACTTTTGGTTTCCACCGTCGGCCACCATGCGATACCGCACTCGCTCCCCTCCACTCGCGATTTTACCGCGCCGACAGGTGGGGTTTTTGTCATATCGGTCGGAAAAAAAAAGAAAGAAACAAACGCTCCCGTGATTCATGCGACTCGTCTCCCTCCCTGTCCATCTCCACGGCCTCGCTCGCACTCGCGCCGCCGCTTCATCACCGCGGACGCGCACGCCTACGCCGACCCCTCCTCTCCCTCCCTCCCCTCACGCCGCCGCAACGCTGCGTGGGATACATGGAGGTCGCCGTCGGAGACCACTCCGTACCTGCACCGGCACTGACTCGCCGCCGCCTCGACGCCTCCGGAAGCACCACCGCCTCGAGGCGTGGTGGGGCTGCGGCCAGGGTTCGTAGGCCATGTGGCCAGGGACGAGGCGGAGGCGCGGCCCCTCCAGCGTCCGCCGCTGCTCCGCCCGCATCGGCATCGCCTACTGCGGCCTCTTCGCGATGTTCCACGTGGGCGCCCCCGCGAACCTCGTGTCAATCGGTTCGTCATGGTCTTCTCTTGTTCAGGTTGGAAAGCTTCACGATCACCACTAAGATAGGAAAATTTCTTTCTCCCCTATATGCTTCGTTTGGTCTGATTAGAAGTTTTACACAATTTTAATGTCTATTTGGATCGCAGCGAGATTGCATTCAGCGGTACAAATGGCCCTGGAGCACAACTTGGATACTTGGTTGCTCCTTATCGAATTATTATAACAGATTAGTATAGGTAAATGTGCATGTGGTGCAGGTTGCTGGTTATACCAATTTTTTGTGTTGCTGATTCGTTGTTTTTTTGTGTTTACTCTTTCCTCGAGTTGGCTTATTAAATGGTTCAGTGTTTCTCCTGCAATTTGCATATTTTCCGCATGCTTGCTGTGTATTCTTTCCCGTCCTCAATGAGCTTATCTATTGCTTGTTTCCCAATTTATTTTGATGCTTGTGTATAGGCTGTTGCTTCAGACCTTGAGCAGAAGCTAACTCTCCTGTATGGTAAATATCCTTGATGATCCTTCCAAGAAAGTTAAAACTGTGAAGTCATGGGGTTGGATTGTATCTTGCTTGGTCCGGATGCAGTGAACAATAGACCTCTGCTTAATAAACTCCTAAAGGTTCCTAAACAGATGTTTACTGTTCTAAACCCACAAGTTCAGGTTGCTACAATAGTGAGTTAAATTATTTGTCCTTTTCTGGACTACAATTTCAGAGGAAGGCGGTGGTGGAGTGGTGTCTCTCTACTGTGCAACCCCATGATTGGGGACTGCAAGATCCTCCCCTATGCCACCATCAGGAGCTGCACGTATGTCTTGCTCACTGGCCACGATCAGCAGTTGTACGCTTTGTACAATTGATTCCTTTGCACTACCTGCAATTGGATGCCCGCTAGATGGTAGTGTAGCTAGGTAATTTGTGGAACAGCTCAGAATAGCATAATCATGCCACTGTGTTCTTGGTGGTCCAGTTTAGTTTGATCGCAATTGTGACTTGACAGTGAAATTGCTAATCTTAGGTCACACCAAAATTATACATTGTAGTCCTCAAATATGCCATTTAGTAATGTTTACTGTGTGCATGGTAACTTTAGTTATCTTGATTGTTGCTTATTGGTGCCTAGGGCTGGTTTATCGGGTGCTAAATCAGTAATTTGATGTATTGAAAATGAGTGAAGATCCACACAAAAAAATGAATGAAGATTTTATTGGGTTCATATGCTAATCATAGTTGTTGGGTTAGCTATTTGCCTATTTAGTTGATGATGACGTGAGAGGATCAACTTAATTTTTAGTTTTGTTTTTTATGTTTTTTTCATTTAGTTGACTGGTCACTTTTTGCAAGCTATATACAGTTTGTCTTTAATAACTTAATCATATAGCACCAATTTAATTGTGTTGGAATGCTTTACTGTTTTTATTTTCAGATGCAGACAGTAATTACCGCTCTCTTGGAAAATTACACCAGCAGGTGTTTGATACATTTCACTGGAAGTAATCCCTTTCTGGACGAATGTAGAGTCCGTCTCCAGTTGTACTCTAGCAATCCTATAGGCTGCAGCCTCATCCATTGCCCACCAACAAACCATTGCTTCAAACATCAAAGCATCTGGATAGCCGATAGCTTGCCTGCACCTGCTAGAACACCGTCTCCTGTATGATCACGACATACGAAGCCCCAGCCCCCTTTGTGCTACCGTGGACAAAAGGACCATCTATGTTGCCGTCAAAAAAGCACCATCTACGTTGAAGCATGTCTGACGAGGGAGGTTTGCATGTGCATCCAGCCAGACATACTATAGTAATTAATCTTTGGCTCTCTGAATTTCAGTAATCGGCTGTGTGAACGGAGCTGGAAATAACAGTAGATGGTGCTATTTGAATGTATCACATTGTATTTGCAGTACTGAATTGCACTTTCCTTAAAGTATCCAGCGCATATATTTTTTGTAGGTTATGAACCTCTCTCATGGACCAGTAGAGAGCAAATCGCCCTTGATTCAGCAAGGGGTCTAGATATTCACGAGTGCACTGTTCCAGTGTATGTTCATTGGGATATCAAGTCTGCAAATATCCTGACAGAAAATTTTTTAAGAAAAGGTTGAAACCATTCATGAAGCTTTTCAAGTCATCTTATCGTTGATATTTAATTTCACAATATTCTTAACTTCTCGTGTGATCCTTGTATTTTTGATACAAAGGTTTAGCTATCCTGTAGCAATGCACGTGCATAAAGCTAGTACTGTAAAACTAAGAAGACCAGCAATGAATGAAAACTGGGCAACAAAGGAATGACACTTACATTCCAGTCGGTTGGTAGGCCAACATAAGGAGATAGCAATTGGCCGCGGCATTCTGCACGACAAGAGCATCCTCAAGCAGCTCGGAGAGAAGGCGGCTAAGATCAGTCGGATCTGAACGATGACCGAGCCTTTCATCACTCCCCCAACAGAAAGTGTAAACCTGACCCTCTTTAGATAGAACTGCAGAGAAGTGGCCTTCAACGGATGCTTGGACTACAAATACGTCTTTCAGTGACTCCACAACCTTAGGGCTACTGGTAGAAGCACCAGGTGATGCCAAACTTGCAAAACTATCCTGTCCAAATGTGTACACGCTTCCTGTATCGCTCACGAGCATTGTCGGTCTCGAGCCGACAGCGGCTTGTGTGATTCTAATGCCCTGCACTGACCTACGAGGCATACATGGTTTCAGAATTGTGACATTGTGCATATATAGTTCAATATACTACAACAGTTATCAGCAAAACCAACATTTGTTACGTTACCTAATAAGGCATGGTCTGAACTGTGCTTCTGTATTCCCAAGCCCAAGCTGCCCCAAAGAATTATCACCAAATGAGTACACGTCCCCCTTTGCCGTGACAACGATGCTGTGCCCTGGTCCAGCAACAGCGTGAGATTTCCCACGGTGGTAATTCTTCTCGCCGATCAACAGGTACACAAGGACTAGCTTCCAAGAGCCGCCGCACTGCTGCTTCAGCCTCTCTTTTTCGTCATGCTTCATTGACTTAATGATCTTCTGACAACAAGTATCATATGCTGCAAGTTCTGGGAGAGACAACGTGACATCTGGCTCAAAGTTTGCTCGTTGCCTGAAGAATTTACATGCAGCCTGAACAACATTGTATTATATCTTGACCATCATTTCATCATAGACATAATAGGTAACATTTTAGTCAAAATACTGAAATATTTTTTTATGTGTGGTTGTACAAATTAAATTTACCTCCAAAGCAGCCAGATCCTTAGGTTCTAGCCCGTAGGATGAGAGCACATGGAGGAGAATGGACAAAGGGGTTGCAGTGAGGGGGATTTGCTGCAGTGGTGGAGAAGAGTGGGAGGTGGCCACATTCACATGGCTATCAAACTTTATAGCCATGGAGGCTTTACTGTCCTTGGCATCCATTGGGAACCTGTGCTTCTTGAGCTTGAGGCGCCGTAATTGTGAGTTCAAAATCTTCCAAGGACTAAAGCTGCTGATGAGGAAAAAATGAACACATCATCACATAATCTGGATAGCCATTAGCTGAAGCAGCAAGATCATTAATGAAGCCAGTAATGCAAGTCTATCAAAGCATAGCAGAAAAAAAATATACCAATATTCAAGAACTCTGTCCCCCATTCTAAAAGCATCAAGTTAATCAAGTGAAACACTTGTTGCACACAGTACCACTACAGGCCATAACACCTTCTAAAAAAAATAAGTAAATGAAGTGAAACACTTGTTGTACACATTACCACTACTAACCATATAATCAATACAAACTGCAACGCAAGTATATATATGTTATTTTCCCCTAAACAAGTGTACATGCTTCAAGAAGGGAAGAGGCACCACCATCTATTGATCAACGAACAAGTGGTAACATGATCTTCACATGATCAATATCCAAAAGACCATAACCATGCATCAAAATTACAGTTAAGCATTGTCACAAATTAGAAGATTGATTGATTAAGAAGACCCCTTTAAGATTAAGTTCATCTAATCTAATCTAATCTAATCTAATCCTAATAATGGTCTAGTGACAATCACCCAAAACCCTACATCCACGTAACAACACAGTTTACCATTGTCAACTGATCAATAACTGAAGGGACTGTAGATTGAAAACACGTATACGAGTAAGCAGACTGCAAAACAAAGGGGCTGGGTGATCGAAGCTGGTAGCTGAGGGGCGGAGACACCCGGTACACGGTGGATCACTAGCCGCCGATGAGGACCTCGCCGCCAGGAAAGAGAGAGGCCACGGTTGTTTGGATTATCTGTTCTACATCTAATCAAACTATATACATCTCTATACTTAGGCCCTCCCGCGGCCCGGCTCCCTTCCGTTCCGTGCCCTCTTCTCGGCGCCGACAGGTGGGCCTCATGCCCTCGCCGCACCGGTGCACACGTCGCGCCTTTCGCCGATCGGATCGGCGACCAGTCGGCCACCGAGCGTCGCGCCACGTCCTCTCGTGACGACGATCCGATCGCGTCGCGCGCCGCATCTTCCCCCGCCTTCGACGACACTGGCAGGATCACGCGGGCGCTGCGCCTCGTCCCCTCGTGGATGCCGGCCGTATGACGTCGCGCGCCGCGTCCTTCCCCCACGGCCCGCGTTGGATCAGGGGATCGCCGACCCGTGGCCCGTCTCTCCGCTGTCGTCTCATCGGATTGGCATGCAGTGACAAAGCTCTGGGTTGCTCATCTATGTCCGGAAGCTGCTGCTCCCCGCCTCGATGGACCACGGCCGGGGAGCATGGCGGCTTGGACCGACGACGGATCAGAAGGCCGTTCGACAGACCAAGTGGAGAAACGTGCGACTTGGAGAAGGACGAACATTGATGGCTTACGCCAGTAGCGTAGCTGCAACAACTAGCCCAGGCATTTAGGGAAAAGTGAATCATGATAATTGATAGCACAACATTGACATGCTGAAAAACAGTGTCAAGTCATTCAGTCTGCATTTTGCATTTCTCTGTGAATTTGCAGTGAAGGATGAGCAAACTAGATGGAACACATGAATTCTGCCTGATGATGGAGACAAGGACACTACCTGATGGGACAATTTTTTTAAGGAAAGTCGACGAGGGGTCTGTGTTATTCTTGGTCTCGGTATGCATCTAATTAAGAAACTATTTAGTGATATTTCCTTGGTAATGCAAGTTCTTTTCATGAGTGTGCCAATGATGAAACCCATTACAGATTGATCTTCCTTTCAATAAAAAACTAGATCGATCACCCTTTGAGTCACATTTGGTAGCATCAGCGTCAGCATGTGAAGAAGCATGAAGCTTGTTTTAGTGCGACCGGTTGCTATTTGCCAGCGATCAGTCAAACTGAAACCAACCAGAAGCCATGGCATGATCTATCCACTGTCCAGAGACGAAGCCACCCCTGAATCTAACACGAGCTAAAATGTTTGTAAATGTATGTTTATTATATACACCGGCATCTACCAGACTGCCAACACCAGGGCAGTGGGAGACTGTTGAGGTCGATGCTGGTGAAATGAAGCTAGGCGACATCAATGTCGACACGTTCAGGGAACGGCCTAGTTTTGTGTCCCTCAGCAAGCTTCACAACAAGCTGCCCCTTGCTACCTGCGCCAAGGGAGTAGAGCCTGTCGGATTCAGTGAGGACGATCGTATGAGAGCAATCTTTACCTTTATAGTTATAATAGTGGTCAACCCAGTCCCAGGTGTTGGTGGCGCTAATCTGCAAAACCTTTTCATCCAGCGCAACAATCCGAGTGGCTAGCATGGGAGTCTGAGCTCATCGTTGCTATATGGCTTTATGTGAATTTGTAAGGAAGATGATGATCTAACCTCAACACCCAGATTATCTGAACGATCGCTCCCGAAGGAGTAGACATCGCCTTTTTCTGTGATGATGAAGGTGGATTTGTAGCTAGCTAGGACATACTTAGCCTTCACCGATCCCAGGCCTGCCACTTCCGTGGGGAGGAAAGCATATTTTTGTGTATTATCGTGTCCCAGACAATCGGTGTAGCTGTCCCATCCCGAAGTGAACACACGTCCGTCACTTGCCAGAACTGCACAGTGGAAAGTGCCTGCTGAAATCGAAAGCGGTTTTAAGTTCAGCGTCTGGAAATGTTCAATCATCATTGGGGTCGTCAGTGTTGTACAGCATCCATGCGCAAGCTTGCCTCCTTTACCGCATCCTACTGAGTAAACCGACCTGCGAATTGATACAAATTCAAACTCATTGCAAGAAACAAAAGACCATCGGCATCGTTTTCGCAAAGAAAACTCAGTCTAATGTATATATGAACGGTGATACTTGTTTAATAAAACTATCAAGAAGATTAGGAACGAATAAATACTGGGCAAAGGAACAACATGCACTTACATTCCAGTCGGTTGGTAGACCAACATAAGGAGATAGCAATTGCCCGCTGCAATCTGCACAACAAGAGCATCCTCAAGCGGTCCACAGAGAAGGCGAGGCTTGAGATCAGTCCGATCTGAACGATGACCAAGCCTCACATCTTTTCCCCAACAGAAAGTGTAAACCTTGCCCTCTCTAGATAGAACCGCAGAGAAGTAGCCCCCAATAGATGCTTGGACTACAAATATTCCTTTCAGTGACTCCACAACCTTAGGGCTGCTGGTATAAGCATCAACAAATTTCAAACCCGCAAAAATATCCTGGCCAAATGTGTACACAATTCCTGTGTCGCTCACAAGCATTGTCCGCCTCGAGCCAGTGGCGAAGCCAGGAAAAATGGCCGCCGGGGTCGACACTCAAAACTAATTTGAGTTTTTGCATCGGGGGCGGACCCAAAGGGGGTTGCCGGGGCTTCAGCCAAATTTATAGTTACTTAGCATCAAATTATCATTAATCTCTAGCTTTAGCCCTAAATCTTCATTGTTTGGGTCTCCTCTGTCGGCATCTTCGATTTGTCACTGATTGACATATAAGCCAATAAAATATAATACCATACGTAACATCAAATTAATGTTAATAATAACTACAGATTGTGGAAAAAAAAGCTTTTTGAAAGTCTGGAAAGAATTCTTGGGATTGAAAGCGGCAATATGAAATTCACCAATGATTTACTGTAATACAAACCATGCTAAACTACTAAAGTAGCATAGATAACTGGCATCTTGATCTGGAATTCTGAATTACTGAATGAAAGAGCACGTTCTGGCTATCGGGTTTCTGATATTGATTTGTAACCGAACAAATAAAATAAAAACCCTACTAGGCTATTACTGGTTGCAAAATATGGGGTACCTCGTCCAGCCGATGAAGCGATGAGCACCTTGATTATTTGAGCACGGATGCCACGGAGCTTATTGCCGGCGGCCGCTGGAATTTGCCTCGTCGAAGGATCAGCTGCGACTGATTAGATGAAAACTGAAAGGTCATGCTGCCAGGTTGTAGCGGATCGGAGGCTGGAGAGCCAACTTTTAGCACCATGGACCAGTGGACCTGGACCTGGACCTGGACCTGGACTTTGAATGGATTATGGATGGATAGATGGGCTGCCGAGGAGATAATTAGACTGCTGCGACGTACTGGACTGCCGGCCTACCGGGGTCGTAAATATTTTTGGTTGGGGTCTAAGCCGGTAAAATACTCGCTCGTACACGGGCGACTGCAAAGTCGTCGGGGTCGGCCGACCCCGTCAAATGAACGTAGCTTCGCCACTGCCTCGAGCCAACTGCGGCTTGTGTGATTTTGATGCCCTGCAGAGACCTAAAGGCGGTTTGGCAGCTGTGACATTGTGCATATATAGTTCTATAGCTATCAACAATACAAACATATGATATGTTACCTAATAAGGCATGGTTCGCACTGTTCTTCTGTATTTCCAAGCCCAAGCTGCCCCGAGGAGTTTGCACCGAACGAGTACACGTCCCCCTTCGATGTGACAACGATGCTGTGTCCTGGTCCAGCAACAACATGAGATTTCCCACGGTAGTAATTCTTCTCACCGATCAACAGGTACATAAGGACGAGCTTCCAAGAGCCTCCACAACGTTGCTTCAGCCTATCTTTTTCCTCATTCTTCATTGACTTGAAGATGGCCTTTTGGCAGCAAGTATCATATGCTGCAATATCTGGGAGACGCAGCGTGGCATCTGGCTCAAAGTTTGCTGGTCTTCCAAAGAATATACATGTAGCCTGAACAAAATTATATATATGATCATAGACATGATATGTAATTAAGTGGGCTCATAATTAAGCAACATTTCAAATACTAGAATATTTTATATATGGTTATACAAATTATACTTACCTCCAAAGCTGCCAGATCGTTAGGTTCCGACCCGTAGGATGAGAGCACATGGAGGAGAATGAACGGGGTTGCAGTGAGGGGGATTTGTTCCAGTGATGGACAAGAGTGTGAGGTGATCTCATTCACAATGTTGTGGATCTTTATATCCACGGAGGTTTTGTTGTCTGTAGTATCCATTGGGAACCTGTCAACTGTGAGTTCAAAATCTTCAAGGACTAGAGCTGCTAAGGGAATAAAAGAGAAACAAATCATTACATATTTGGATAGCCTCGTGGATCAATGTTCCAATACAAGAGAAGTGTCATGTTTCCATACTAGTCATGGATTTCAAAAAGACTAATCAAATGCATTTTTCCATACTAAACTGTTAGTCAAGCGCATAAATAGGATGTCTACGAGTAAGAGAACAATTAGTATCAAATGAGAGTGGGATGAGATCCTAAAGCCAGGAAGAGATCCTAATTAGTCCGTAGGAAGACACGAAGCGGAAGTGAAAATGTTTCCGTTGGAGCATCCCCCACCCGACCCTCCCCCTGGCGATGGCGGCTCCGCCGCTCCCCCTGGCGCCGCCCCCCCTTCCAGCCCTTCCACCTCCCCCCTCCGACCTCGGATCCGTGCTCCTTAATGCCGGATCCGTCGGCCCAAACCCTTCTTGGACGGAGCTCGTGCCCCAGCCTGACGGGGCGCCGCTCGCCGTCTCCGGCCGCCGTGGCCGGCCTCTGCTCCCCTGGTGACGGCGCTGCCGCCGCTTGCTCGCTGCGGGACCGTGGTGCCGTCCCCTGTGGTGCGTCACTGGCCCCCTTGGTGTCGGTGTTCTGACCTTCGAGGGGTTAACACCAACGAGTAATATTTGTAATTGCGTGCTCCCTTAATCCGGTGGGTGATGCAAGAAGGACACGGTGATGTATCCTGGTTCGGGCAAAGAAGGCCCTACGTCCAGCAGGGGGAGGATAGTTCGTGTTATCTTGCACCGAAGTGCTAGTACAGGGGAAAATACAAGCAGGTGTGAGGAGCGTGAGTTGGAGCTTGGGCGTTTTGGATGCCTGGCTCTCGACCTTACACTGACTCACGATATTGTTCTGTGATCTAAAGACTTAGCGTTTCTATACTCTGGATCCTGTCGTTCGGGTCCTTCTTTCTAACGCCTTGGCGCCTCCTTTTATAGGTGAAGGAGGGGTACAGGAGTACATATATTTAGCGTTCGCATGGCCTGGTGACGCATGGCATTGAGGCCGATCACGTCGGTGCTGCTGTAGTGATGTACGTCGGTATGGAGGCCCTGTAGCCGTCGCGTTGGGAGTTGTTGAAGTGCAGCCCGGAGTTGTCCAACGGAGTCGAGGGGCGGTGGTCGAGGACTTGGCTTGAGTCAAGGGGGTCGAGTCGAAGGGGTCGAGCCTCACCGGATAAGGTCGAATCCCGAGAAATGCAGGAAACGCGCTGATTCATACGTCTCGAGGGGGTGCTGGATGGGGCACAGTGCTCGGCATGGTGCAACAGTGAAGTACGATCCACGGGATTCTGGGGCATGGGCGATAAAAGCAAGATTTGACCGCCACTCCCACAACTGTTACCGTAACTGTGGCCATACGGTTAGGCGGGAGTAGGTAAAACGCATTAAATGTGCCCGGATCCGTACGGGAGAGTCGGTAGCCAAGGGGTGCACTGTCCTCGAGGGCCGCCCATTCGGCGAACGAAGTTTCATCCTCGAGGGCAGGCTCGTTCGTAGGGCGAAGTTCCGTCCTTGAGGGCAGGCTCGTTTGCCGGGCGAAGTTCCGTCCTCGAGGGGTCGCCCAAATTGTACCCTTGAGTGTACAGTCCCAGTCCGTTCGGTAGCCTCTCGAGCAAGCTTTGGTTTTGGGCCGTCGTAGTCCATTCGCGGGTCAACCCAATACACTTCAGCCTACGGGCCTTTGAACGTTAATGTGGGAGGTTACTGGAGGGTTTATGTTGCTGATTTTGCGGGGTTTAGCCCGGTAAACCAAGGGTTTGGGGTACCCATTTCCTGGGTAACGACAGTAGCCCCCGAGCCCCTGCGCGAGTGATGGCACTCGGGCAGGGGGTCAAGAATTGGAAACGGGACGTGATTTGGATCTTTCCGTGCGGGGCGCGTGAGCGACCCCCGCGGGGGTAGCCCCCGAGGCCTCGTAGGAGTCGAAAGACTCCTGTGAGGGCTTCATTTGTCTTTGATCGAGGGGTGCTTGTCCAGTCGGGTATAGGCCTGAACTGGAGTCGCAGCGCTTTACCGAGGGGTGCGTTAGGACGCCGAGCCCCCAGGGGATTTTTGACCCTCTTTCGTCGAGGGGTGCCGGGCACAGTCGAGCTCCCAAGCCTCATGCGGCTGGGGCGTTGCCGGCCTTGGCGTTCATCTCACGAGTCCTTTCGATCGGACGTGAGGCGAGAAGCGTTGGACTACCCTCGATAGGGCGAGCCGCGAAGTTCTCAGTGAGCTGATAACGGGAAAATCCAAGTGAGAGCCCGTTCCTCGTTCGATAGAGGTCGGCAGGAGGCCCGGAGGCGGTCTCATTAAAGCAAAACGCAATGGACCTACGGATACCGATTCCATTCGATAGGTCTCGGTGGCTCGATGCCTCCCTTCGGGGGGATTCCATAAAGTCTGTAGCACTTCGCCTTGGATGTGTCCAAAGGGGTCTTGAGGGTTCGTTCTCGAGCGGGGCCTCGTGTTGGCTCCCCCTTGGTCACCCCTGACTCAGGTGCTCGAGGGCGGCTGTCGAACCCTGATCGTGGGGCCAGCCTTCGCTTCCTCGAGGCTTGGGGCCGGAGCCCGATTTTTTTGGTGCTCAAAGGCAGCCGTTGAGCCCTCACTCGAGGACCGGCCTTCACTCCTTCGAGACTTTGAGGTAGGGCCAGAGCCCGTATTTTCTTTTGGTGCTCAAGGGCGGCCGTTGAGCCCTCACTCGAGGATCGGCCTTCGTTTCCTCGAGACTTCGAGGCGGGGCCAGAGCCCGTTTACCTTCTCCTGGAAGAATCCACCGGTAAGTGACGCTTATTTTTCTTATCATTAGACGCGCCTTTTGAGGAGGAAGCTAAAACGATGCGGTAGTGGAGATCATGGTGGGCCTGAGCAACGACTCTTTGCCAGAGGTGTGACGCGTGTGTCCGATCGAGGATCGAGGGGGGGTGAATGGTCAGGTAAGCGCATTAATTGCGGGAAGTTACCTTTTCCCTGCCGCCGGACTCCGCCCGTCGTTCTTCCCGGGTAGAAAAATGAAGGGGGACAGACGCTATTCGCCCCCACCTTTGCCATCCTCCCAAATTCCTGCTTTCTTGCACGCGTGAGGGTAAAAACTTAGAGCGAGAAGTCATGATTGGGAACCTTCCCGGTCGTCCGTCCGCCGAGGAGATTCGTGCTGTTGTTGCCGCCGCCGCGTCCACCGGGCAGATCTGTGCTGCCGCTACTGCCATGGCCCCCATCCTCCAGCCCGCCGAACCCTGGCGCCCGTCGACCGTGACGCGGCAAAGGCTGAACGAGCTGGTGGGGGAAGGACTTCTCTGCCCTGTCATCGATCCGAATCGGCCGGAGTGGATTGCGCCATCGAGGAATCACCAAGAGCCAAACCCGTCGGAGGGCTACGTGGTGAGCTTCCTCAAGTATCATCGGCATGGGTTCGGTGTACCCCCGAGCGAGTTCATGCGGGGGTTGATGAACTTCTACGGCATCGAGCTCCAGCACTTCTCCCCCAACGCCATCTCCAACGCCACCATCTTCGCGGCCATCTGTGAGGGCTACCTCGGGATGGCGCCACATTGGGAGCTGTGGCTCCACCTTTACAAGGGGGAGTGGTTCGCCTCCCCGGTGGCGCCAGGAGTGAGGCGAATCGTCAGAGCGGGGTGCCTCAACTTCATGTTGAAGACCGGGTGGTCGGTGGAGCCACGCGAGTTTATCCCCACCGGGTTGATGTCCAACCACTCCCGGTGGGACGAGCAATGGTTCTACCTTCGCAACGACGGAGGCTATCTCCCGCCGTACACCGGGCGGCTTATCACCGAACGTCCATATAACTGGCCGCACGGTGTCGCGGGAGATCTTCAGCGTCGACTTCGTCCCCTTGTCGCCGCGATGAAGACCCTTCGAGAGGTGGGCCTGACGGCGGGGGTGGTGGTCTCGGCCTTCCACAGTCGACGGGTGCTCCCTCTGATGGAGCGCCCGCTGCGGTTGGACGAGATGCTCCCCTCGGCGGCGCCCGAGGTTCTCGAGAGGTGCCGGATGTCCGGCAAGAAGCCATCCGCCGCGGAAGTCGTCGCGTGGGTAAAGGGGATGGTCGCGGGCTCGTCCAGGGTGGAAGACATCAACCACCTCCCCATGCGGCCGAAGGAGGGTTGCCTCGACCTGGTGAGTGCCCCGACCCGTGCCTTTTACGTTTTCATTCCGCCCCCTTCTCTCGTCCCTGTGACTAAACATTTTTGTGTAGGGGAGAATCGACTACCGGAGATCGAGGCCCCCGTTGAGGGAGGATGCTCCCGACCGTCAGGTAAGACGCTGCACCGCCCAGCAAAAAAAGCGGTGTAATGACGAAGAGGAGAAGAAGAAGGCCAAGAAGCTCCGGGAGCGCGAAAGGCTTGCGAGGCGCCGCGCTGAGCAGAGGCGCGACGGGCTCCCGGAGGAGGAGTCTCCCTCATCCGAGGGAGATGAAGATGATGCTGACAATGACAGCGATGACTTCAAGGGGGTGGCGGGCGTCTCGACTGCATCTTGTAGGGTTCCTCCAATGCTGATCGCCCCTTCGTGCAGGAGGAGGCGGTGGAGGAGCGCGCCCCCTAGCCGGTGGCGTCGGCCTCGGAGCGCCGGCGTGGGAAAAGGGGGGCCGAGGCCTCGCCTCGAGGGGGTTCACCCCCTCCCGTCGTACTCGAGGCGGGACCCCAACTACTTCGATCCAGGAAACCCGTCCCGGTCGTCGGCGCGGGCGGAGTAGAGCCGTGCTCAGGAGGCCCCGTTGGAGCGGGGAGGCGCGGCGACCCCACCGATGGCCCCGAGTAGCCTCAGCCCCGGGAAGAGCTTGGCCTCGGGAGGGGTCTCGAGATGCACTGGCGGTTCGAGGGGGACCCGAAAGGCCTCTATCCCCTTCGGGTAAGTGTTGCTGATTCAATTCTTTTTCGTTGCATCTTCCTTGCGTAGTTTAATAAACTTTTTGCCGTCCTCTTCTCATCCAGGCCCAAGCACCGAATCAAGGAGGCGTCTCTTGCACTGGCTAAGCGGCTCAAGGTGGACGCAGCCGCGAAGATGGAGGCCCCGGTCACAGGTGTGACGTCGAGGCCCTTGGCTCCGTGGGAAGCCAAGTGGTTGTCCTCAGCCCTCGGTGCTATGGCGCGCGGTAGGCTGACGGGTTCCGCTCTTGCTGCACGGTCGAGCGTCTCGGGGGCTACGACAGGTGGCGACTCCGAGCCAGGGAGGACGCAAGAGGGAGGGAGCGCCTCCTTGACGTCATCGTCCGCGGCCCTCGAGCTTGGCCCGGCGCCAGGGGGCGGAGCCCCGACATCAGGAGCTTCCGCTCCTGGCTGACCGGAGGCCTCGATCCCCGCACCCCAGGCGGGAGCCCCCAAGGGCCATGAGCCGAGAGAGGAGGTAGTCATCATCGACCTCGAGGGTGAGGAGACCACACCTCTTCCCTCGTCGACGCGAGAGCGGAGACCTTGGCCGGCGAGGCTACGCGAGCTCAAGGCCCAGAGGAAGCAGGAGCAGGGGGCCCTGCAAGAAGCGAAGCTGCCGCGGCCGTAGCAGGAGGGGGAGAAGGAGCCGCTGGAGCAGTGGGAAGAGGAGGAGGAAACTGGGGGCCAGCCCTAGCATCAGCAGGCACAGCAGACGCCGCCGGGGGGCATGGCGCCACTGGACCCGCTGGTGCAGCAGTCGTCCGAGACGTCGGAGGCAGAGGGGACATCAGGACTGCCCAAGCAATGGGTGTCCGTGATCACCCTGGATGAGCTGCTGGCCAAAGAAGAAACAGCGTCGAAGGCGTCGATGGTCCCGCGGCTGTCGGGGGTGCAACTGGAGGAGGCCTCGATACCGAAACCTCGCGGTGATTCCCTGTGTAGACCATATGCGGTTTTTTGAGTTCTTTCATATGAAATGCCTTAACCCTCGATTTCCTATCCCCAGGAGGTGCGAAGGAGTTCCTACTCCAAGTCAGACTTCCTCCATGAAACGCACAACAGCCGAGAGGAAGTGCTTCACCAACTCGAAGCCGATCGCTCTGCGCAGGGCAGGGTGGCCGGGATCGAGGAGGAGCTGAAGCGGACCAGGGAGGCGGCTGCCAAAGCCAAGGAGGAGGCTGCTCGGGTGAAGGAAGATGCCAAGGCCGCTCTAGGGGAAGCCGCCCACCTCAAGGAGGAGCTCAAGCGTGCCAGGGAGGAGGCTGACGCGGCCAAGGCCGAAGCGGGGAGGGCCAAGGGTGAGAACATCCGAGCCCAGGAGCGCATCGAGCTACTCGTGGAGGAGGCTCAAAGCTTCGTGGAGTGCATCCGCTCGCTCGAGGCCAGTTTCGCTGAAGTCTCCACGGCACGCAACACCCTCTCCGCCTTGGCCCAGGAGGAGAAGAACCGGGCCGCTAGCCTGGAAACCCAGCTCGGGGTGATGAAGGCTACCCTCCAAGAGAAGGAGCAAGCCATCATCTTGGCTGGCGGCGCCCTTGAGACCCTCCGCTGTGAGAAGACGGAGGTGACCCGGGCCTTCAAGGAGGCCCAGCGGGAGCGGGACGAGGCCCGGGGGGAGCGCGACGCCGTGCTAGGGGATCGTCGCGCCCTCAAGACTCGCTGTGCCGATGAGTTCCTTGAAGAGCCTTTGTTGTTTTTTTTTCTTCCTGTATGGTTTGTCTAACTCTTGTTTGGTGTTTCAGGCCTCGAGTCCGAGCTGCTCGCTACCCAAACCGCCGCCAAGGCGCTGCAGGAGAGCCTCGCGGCGGAGAGGGTGCTTCTCGGGCGGCTCCGGGTTGCCCTCGACAGGCTCTGCGCCTCCTGGGAGGTCGGGCCCGTCGAGGGTACTGAAGAAGACATCCCGGGTGCCGCGCTCATCGACCGAATCTACTACCTCGACGCCACCCTTCGTGATCGCGTGCGGGAGGTGCTTCACACCGACGTGAAGCGGGCGCTAGCAGTGCTCTCCTCTGGCTTCGTCTTCGACATGAACGTGGTCGCCCAAGGCTTCATTCCTGATATCTTGAAGACCGACGCCGAGAACGAGGAGCGATGCCGAGGGCTCATCAATGACGCCGAGAGGCCGGGGGGAGCGCTGGCGAAGTTATTCGAGGACGAAGTCCTCCCCCACGGATGAAGGGTACAATGTCGAGGAGGGCGGCGACGGAGCGGGCCTCTAGGGCAAGGCTGGGCAAAGTTGCCCATGTAATAAGTTAGTTTTTTGTAACTTGTATTCAATGTGGCTTCGAAAGCCTTTTTGAACATAAATGCATCTATCGTAATGCAATTTGTTGTTTTACTTTCGAGCCTTCTCTGCTTTCTTTCACCTAGACTTTGCTTTTTTGACTAAGTTTTCGACGCATGCTCGTATCCTTCGAGGGGGGAGCGAGTGGAGGTACCGTAGCCCGGAGGCGTAGGAGAGCTCCCGGCTCGACAGCCCTCGACCCTCTAGGGAGTTCGAGGCGTTTTCTACTTAATCGCGAAGCGTATCGAGGCGTGAGAGAGAAGAGGCGCTTGAGTTCTGATCGCCTAACTTTTTCTTTTCGACTAAGTGTTCAACGCAGGCTCGTATCCCTCGATGGGGGAGCGAGTGGAGGTACCATAGCCCGGAGGCATAGGAGAGCTCCGGCTCGACAGCCCTCGTCCCCTAGGGAGTTCGAGGCGTTTTCAACTTAGTTGTGAAGCGAGAGGAGACACTCGAAAAAATCGTTCGCATCTTTAGGAACTTAGGGGGTTACCCTCCCGTTAGCCCCCGAGGGAGACTCGACTCTGGCGAGACAGGGTCGAGGCTACCTTTTGCATGTACAATAACGAGTTTGAACTTATAATCAAAAGTACTCCTTATATTTGTCATGTGAAAATGTACAAAATATGCGAGAATGTACGAGGGCATCGGTGCCCTAAGGGTAGAAACGACATAGCTGCTCGATGTTCCATGCGTTGGTGAGGATTTCACCTTTGTCGTTAGCGAGCTTGTACGTCCTGGGCTTTAGCACCTCAGCTACGGCGTATGGGCCTTCCCATGGCGGGGTCAGCTTGTGACGTCCTTTGTTGCTCTGTCGTCGACATAGGACGAGGTCTCCAACTTGGAAGCCCCTCGGGCGCACGTGCTTGTCGTGGTAACGTCGAAGTTTTTGCTGATACCTCGCGGAGTGAATTAGCGCCATGTCTCGAGCCTCCTTGAGTTGGTCGACAGCGTTTGCGAGGGCTTCTTCGTTGCTTTGCTCGTTGTACGCCTTTAGTCGAGGGGAACCATACTCGAGGTCAGTGGGGAGGACGGCCTCGGACCCATAGACCAAGAAGAATGGGGTGAACCCCGTGGCTCGACTAGGTGCTGTCCTTAAGCTCCATAGGACCGAAGGCAGCTCCATGGCCCATTTTTTTCCATGCTTGCTGAGGTGGTTGAGGATCCTTGGCTTGAGGCCCTGCAAAATCATGCCGTTGGCATGCTCGACCTGGCCGTTAGTTCGAGGTCGGCACTGATCGTTAGCACCTTCTCGCCGGGGCAGCTCGAGTCGAGGGGGACTTTCTTGGTGTCTTGTGCTGGCTCAAAGTTGCCAGCGTGTCGTTAGGATCTGGCACCTCGTCGGCGAGGTGCTCGAGGGTCGTGGCTTTCATGGCATTTTGCTCGACGGCCTCTCCATACTCGACGCATTCGACATCACAGTCGTAAGCGTGCTCGTAGGAGGAGGCGACGGTGATGACGCCCTTGGGTCCTGGCATCTTGAGCTTGAGGTAGGTGTAGTTCGGGATCGCCATGAACTGCGCGTAGCCCGGTCAGCCGATGATAGCGTGATACGTTCCATGAAACCCGACCACCTCGAAGGTGAGGGTCTCTTTCCTAAAGTTGGCAGGGGTGCCAAAGCAGACAGGAAGGTCGATACGGCTGACGGGAAGGGCCTTCTTCCCTGGCATGACACCATGGAATCCACCGGCGCTGGGTCAGAGTTGGCACCTCTTGACTCCCAGGAGGTCGAGGGTCTTGAGGTAGATGACATTCAGGCTGCTGCCACCGTCCATGAGGACCTTCGAGAGGCGGGTGTTTATGATGATTGGGTCGACGATGAGCGGATAGGCCCCGGGGTTGGGGACTCGATCTGGATGGTCATCGCGGTCGAACGTGATGGGCGCGTCAGACCAGTCAAGGTAGTGAGGTGTCGTGACTCAGACGGAGAAGACTTCTCGACGCTCCCGCTTACGCTGTCGAGGCGTGAGCTGGGTCGAGGGGCCCCCTAGATCATGTAGCAGTCATAGACTTCGGGGAATTTTCCATCTTCCCTATTGTCTCCCTTACCGCTGCCTTGGTCTTTCTTGCCATCACCTTTCTTCACGCCCACTTGCTCGAAGTGCTTTCGAAGCATGCAGCAGTCCTTGAGCTTGTGCTTTGCCCCATCCTTGTGATAAGGGCAGGGCTCCTCGAGCATTTTGTCGAAGATGGCGCCCTCGGGGGGGCCTCGAGGTCTTTTGCGTTCGGTTGCTGCGACGAGATCGTCTTCTGCAGCCTCACGCTTGCCTTGCTGATGTTTCTTCTTGTTGTTGTTTCTCTTCAACCCTTTGATTGAGCCTCTGATGTCGTCGGCTGCCGGCGCCTTTCCCTTGTCCTTCCCGTCGCTAAAGAAGGCACCGACCGCCTCTTCGCCGGCCGCGTAGTTGGTGACCACATCCATCAGCTCGTCGACGGTGTCAGGGCGGTTATGCCCCAACTCGCAAACTAGGTCCTTGCAGGTTGTACCCGCAACGAATGCTAGAATGACGTCGAGATCAGAGATGTGGGGTAGTTCGGTGCGGAGCTTGGAGAATCATCAAGCAAAGTCGCGGAGTCTCCCCTGGTTTCTGCTTGCAGTTGCGCAGTTCCCAGGAGTTCCCGGGACGCACGTAGGTACCTTTGAAGTTCCCCTCGAAGATCCGAACAAGGTCGATCCAGCCGCGAATCTGGTCAGGGGGAAGCTCCTCGAGCCACCTACGCGCGGTGTCAGACAGGAACAGGGGAAGGTGACGTATGATGGCGTGATCATCACGTGCCCCACCTGCCTGACAAGCCAGCCGAAAGTCAGCTAGCCAGAGCTCGGGATTGGTTTCGCCATTGTATTTGACGATGCTCGTGGGGGGTCAAAACTTGTCGGGCAGCTGGGCGCAGCGGATCGTCCTGCTGAAGACTCGGGGACCCGGTGGCTCCGGGGCCCGTTGGTCTTCGTCGCTGTCATAACACCCTCCACGATGGGCGCTGTACCCTCGATCCTCGGCATCCCCTTGCTTGCGCCTGCGGTTCTCAACAATGTCAAGGCGCGCGTCGCGGGGAGTGCGGTCGTCGTTGACACGTTCTCGGGCCGGCTTTCTCTTCGGTCAGGGGGCCACCCCCTGATCGACCAAGCTCTCCCTTTCGGGCTGGGAGGGCACGACCTAAGGTTCGGAGGCTGCCCCTCGATGCCTCGAGGCTGAGCTCTCGGCTTGCTGAACAACAGCTACTTGGAGGAGGTCCTCGACCTCGCGTTGTATCCGCCGAGCTTGCGAGTTGGATGGCGCGGGCATATTGCGAAGGAGCATAGCCACCGTGACAATGTTTTGGCTCACTCGGGGGTAACGGTTGGCGGGTTGCTCGGGTGCCCCTGCCTCGTTGATCTGCCGGTTGACCTCTCAGGCCCTGGCTCGGGCTCTACCGTCGGGCGGTCGCCGCTCTTGCTCGAGGTTTAGCTCGAGCAGGCGCAATCGTTCCTGCTCGTCGGCGAGCTTTGCCTGCAACTCCCGAATTTGTGCCAACTGTGCGTCCTGCTCGCTAGGACGGGGGCACGCCTCTCGGGGTGCATCTGGTTGTTGGTCCTCTACTCTGGGGAGAGCACCTCCCGCCGCAGCAGTAGCTACCGTGGCCACTGGATCGATGGTGTCCTGATCGGAGTCGACATCACCATTGATGTGGAGGCACTCGCGGGTAGGATCCCAATGATCAGAGTTAGAGTCAGGGTCGCCGCAGCAAAAAACGGGGAACTGTCCCTGTGCCTCCTCCTGCAGTTGCCGTCGGAGTGTGCCGACGGTGTACCTCCGGGGCCGGGCGCTCTCGTGAAGGCCAAACCCTCGGAGGCTGGTGTGACAGTCCCCACGTCCATCATTGCACGGAGAAGGGCACCTGGGCGGTCCTCTAACGTGCTCATGTTGGAGCAGGTCGCTGTCGAGATCGTCGTCGTGGCATCGTTGGAGTCGAACGAAGGCCGCTGATGACGCTCGAACAGCTCGTGCGGGAGCGGGCTCGATCGAGCGGGGACTTCATCGCGCTTCCTCGATGAGCGTACTACGAAGGTGGAGTCGGGGTTGTGGTAGGGTCCTGCCGGTTTGCCCTCTACCTCTGAACTCGGATCAGACAATCCCTCAACAAGGGGTTCCTCATCTCCGGTCAGGGGCAAGGAGAAAGCGGCGCGAACCATCCTCGACTCAAGTTGATGGCGATGACAGTGTCGATCGTGCCTCCTTCTGGATGGGGAAGCATGGTGGTGAGACCGGCGAGCGGACCCCCATGAGCGTGGGGGCATACCGCGACCTCCGTTCGGGTCACTAATCGAGAGCAGGGTCATGTCATAGCCCTGGCCGAGGGTCATGAACTCCAGGCTCCCAAACCAGATCACCGTAGCGCACGGAAGTGGTGAAACAAAGTCGCCCATCCGAAAAAATGGCGGGAAATCGTTAGGAACATGCGGCTCCCCTACCTAGCGCGCCAACTGTCGGTGTTCTGACCCTCGAGGGGTTAACACCAACGAGTAATATTTGTAATTGCGTGCTCCCTTAATCCGGTGGGTGATGCAAGAAGGACACGGCGATTTATCCTGGTTCGAGCAAAGAAGGCCCTACGTCCAGCGGGGGGAGGATAGTTCGTGTTATCTTCCACCGAAGTGCTAGTACAGGGGAAAATACAAGCAGGTGTGAGGAGCGTGAGTTGGAGCTTGGGCGTTTTGGACGCCTGGCTCTCGACCTTACACTGACTCACAATATTGTTCTGTGATCTAAAGACTTAGCGTTTCTATGCTCTGGATCCTGTCGTTCGGATCCTTCTTTCTAACGCCCTGGCGCCTCCTTTTATAGGTGAAGGAGGGGTACAGGAGTACATATATTTAGCGTTCGCATGGCCTGGTGACGCATGGCGTTGAGGCCGATCACATCGGTGCTGCTGTAGTGATGTACGTCAGTATGGAGGCCCTGCAGCCGTCGCGTCGGGAGTTGTTGAAGTGCAGCCCGGAGTTGTCCGACGGAGTCGAGGGGCGGCGGTCGAGGACTTGGCTTGAGTCGAGGGGGTCGAGTCGAAGGGGTCGAGCCTCACCGGATAAGGTCGAATCCCGAGAAATGCAGGAAACGCGCTGATTCATACGTCTCGAGGGGGTGCTGGACGGGGCACAGTGCTCGGCATGGTGCAACAGCGAAGTACGATCCGCGGGATTCTGGGGCATGGGCGGTAAAAGCAAGATTTGACCGCCACTCCCACAACTGTTACCATAACTGTGGCCATACGGTTAGGCGGGAGTAGGTAAAACGCATTAAATGTGCCCGGATCCGTACGGGAGAGCCGGTAGCCGAGGGGTGCAGTGTCCTCGAGGGCCGCCCATTCGGCGAACGAAGTTCCGTCCTTGAGGGCAGGCTCGTTCGCAGGGCGAAGTTCCGTCCTCGAGGGCAGGCTCGTTCGTCGGGCGAAGTTCCATCCTCGAGGGTTCGCCCGAATTGTACCCTCGAGTGTACAGTCCCAGTCTGTTCGGTAGCCTCTCGAGCAGGCTTTGGTTTTGGGCCATCGTAGTCCGTTCGTGGGTCAACCCAATACGCTTCAGCCTACGGGCCTTTGAACGTTAACGTGGGAGGTTACTGGAGGGTTTATGTTGCTGATTTTGCGGGGTTTAGCCCGGTAAACCAAGGGTTTGGGGTACCTATTTCCTGGGTAACGACACTTGGCGACAGCCGCCACCACTGGGCCCGTGGTGCCGCCCCCTGCGGCTGCCCATGCGGGCTCAGACGCCGCCCGAGTGAAGAGCGCCGTCGTCCTGCTCCCAGCATTGCGAGGTCTCTGGGTGGGGGGCCGGAGGACATCGTCCTTGTCAAGGACGTGTACAACGACGATGATGAGGAGGAGGTGGAAGAGGGCGAGATTGCGCCTACTCCATCAACATTTGCCATAGGCTGCGCCGTGCGGGGGGCACAGCCGCCGCCGCTGTCACCGAGGCCGCTGCTGCAGCCGACTTGCGAGTCCCGGAGGCCGGTGTGCTCACTCTCCCCCCACGCTGCCCCCTTCCACCACGGGGGAAGGTCCGTGGGCCGCTCTAGGGTGCTGCGCAGGGAGGACGCGGAGCCTGACTCGGCCGGCTCTGATGTCGCACCCGTTCCTGCTGCCGCACGTTGTTCATATCTTGATGCTGCTTGTCGGGCTATCCAGGTTACACCCACGCCTTCGGCCGAGGTGGTGGTGGGTGCGCGGCGGCGTCAATGGCCGCGTCGGCGGCGGCGGTCCAGTCCCGCGCCCACGAGGCAGACGGCGTGGGTGCCCGCGCATCAGCGCCTTGGTCGACAGCAGGCGATGAGGGCCCTAGTGCACCAAAGACTTGGCAAGCAGCTGGCGACGGTGCTTGCCGGGGGTAGGCAGCCTCATCGTGACTCCACCATCGACGCCGATGGTTTTTAGATAGTCATGAAGTGTCATCACCGTCGCCTTTCACCGGGACCAAGGGAACCCAGGCGCCGTGGCCCCGTGCCACCTGAGCTTGTGCGCCACTACTTCAACTACCTCGCGCGTGACCACGTCGCTGTGCAATGTCGCTCACCGTCGACCTGCTTCTGGTGTGGGGCCGCCGGTCACCGAGCACGGACGTGTAGGCGTCCGCCGCCGTGTATGCCCCTGCCCCCGGTGGAGAGGCAACCGGTCCATGGCAACCCGTCCGAGAGAAGGCTGGTGCCTATGCCTCAAGGTGATGTCAATGAACGTCTCAAGGTGGAGACACTCATCGTCCAGAGAAGCGCCGACCTTGCCATGCCCCGTGAGCACCTCCCTCTGGTTCTAGTTGCGCTCGCTTTCACTCTAGGTGTGTCTCTGAGTGTGGCACGGCGTGGAGGTGCTTCTTGCAGTTCTGTGCAGGGAGGCGGAGTGCAAGCACAAGCCGGCCTCCAGGGGCCTGAGTCTACCGAGGAGGTTCGGGACTTCGACCCCATGTCGGTGGAGGTAGAGGTGACCTAGGCACTGTCAGAAATGGTTTCGACGGTGAACCTATCTCGCTTCGGCTATGATCCTAACTCGACGCCTCCGGCATCCCCATCAAGGGACGTCGTGGAGGTGTCAGACTGGGCAGTCGAACAGGACTGGTGGTCCGATTTGGTGGAGATGGAGCTCGCTGTTCAGCCATCGCCGTGTATCTCACCGGCGCGGCCGCCCATGTCGTCTCCGTTGGGTGGATCGGGTGTAGCCGCCGCAACCACCATGTCCTCCGTCGATGTTGATGGTGGCCGTTCCATACAGGAGGAACTGGAAGCGGCAATCTGTCTCCCCCTAGAGATTCCGGTCCTCAGCAAGAGGCCGCGACTGCATCGGGCAAGGACTCCTTTTTTGATATCTTCATTGAGGAGGAGTCGCCGAATCGCGGCTAGGCCGCGTGCAGCGAACGCGACACGACAGGCGCAAATCCTCCTCCTCAAGAAACTCGGGGAGGCATTGCAGGAGAGTGCACCCGATGCCGAGGTGGAAAGCAAGTTAAAGCGGCGTTTGGGGGGAACCTGACGGAGAGGAAGAAGCAGGTAATGCAGATCATGTTGAATGAAAAGCTCGACCTGTCAGCCATGGATTTGGACCTGACTGGGTTGGAGGACGAGTTGGCGCACGCCTAGAGCGCGGTTTTGGCTCGCGCCGGTAGCTCAATCTGTAGCGATATAATCCATTGATGGCTTTTAGAGGGATTGGTGTGAGTTTGGGGATTTGATAACCTCGGTTACTACCCCTGCCTTTATTGTATTTGCTTAAAACTCCTGTCTTCTTAATGAAATGCGCGTCGTTGGCGTGTGCTTTTAAAAAAGAGATCCTAAAGCTAGCAGTTGCGGCGATGAAATTAGCTGAATCAGCAATATCATAAATGAAGGTAGGCATGCAAATCTATCAAAATTTATCAAAAATTATGTAACAAAGAATATACTAAAATTCAAGAGCCCCTTCTCTCCCCAAAAGAACTCAAGCAAATCATGCGAAAAAATTGTGCAGAATACATCGATACCACTACCGACCATAATAAACACTAAGTGCAACATAAGTTTAATATTATTTTATTTCCTAATAAACTAGTTTATTGTATAGTACGTGCTTGAAAAGGAAGGCAAGGCAAGGCACGAGACCATGTATTTAACAATGACCAATTTGCAACACGATCTTCACAAGATCAATGTATTAAGAAGATCAGCTTTAAGATTAAAGAAGATGATATATAATACTGTTAATGGTCATGTTGGGTGACGAAATCACACACATATATGTAAGGTAAAAACAATATGCAAATCATAATTGTATTTCATTCTGACCTTTATCTTTATAATTCGAGAGGGTATTTATAGGGCCCCTCGACTTCGCGATTACATAAAAATTACATATATAACTGCAAACATCTCTCAAAACTAGTTAAGAAATCAATTGGCGAAGTGGTGGAACACATTTCGCCCTTCATCCACACCCTTTCTGGACAACTTCAGCCTTCATGTCATTTTCTCAACCCGGCAAAAAGGTTATGATCACTCTCTAAGCGAAGTTGAAATCTCGACTTCACTGATTGTTAAGCGAAGCCGAGTTCCAGGCGAAGCCGCTTTTCAACCCAAACCTGAAAAGATGAAAATCGAGAAGCAAAGCCCGAGGAGAATCAAACAAAGTCATTAAATCACCTTCGCTATGTTTATCTCATGATACTCGATCAAATATCTATTTTGTACTCCAAAGTTTGGACGAGAGGTTTTCATGTCAAAGTTGTTCCCAGCAGCAACCCCTCGTGGGCGAAGGCCTACTCCAAAGGTCTGAATCCCGCGAAGTTTGAATAAACTTTGCTTGGTAAACGCCGTCCAAACTTTGGAGTTGGCCGTTATTCATATTGTTTTTAAAAATGCAATGGCTAGTTTGACCATTTGAGTGACAGCTGTTATCTTTGACTAGAAGTGCCTATATATAGCGATGCCCCCCTGAGGCTGTCATTTTCAAAAGAGGGGAAACGCTGGAAAAAATTTTCTTCGATTGAAGAATTTGAGATAGTTTTTCCACTTCACAGTTTTCTTGGCAACTGGTGTTTTGGGCTTGTTTTCCTCTGGTTGCACCAGCGGAGTTTGTTTGATGACTTCGTTCGAGATGTCTTTTGAAGATTTACAAGATCGGATTTGGTCCTAGGAGAGTGACAAAGTTGATCAAGATAAGTCTCATCTGGATTCAGATGATGAAAACTTGGAAAATGTTGATGCTTCGGTCGAGGATTTAGTTAGGGATGACGAGGGTTATACGTTGACCTTCGGCAGAAGTCTGTGTGATAAGAGCTACCTTGAAGAAATGGTAAGGCTACGAATTCTTGATCATGACCTCGTCAGGATTCCCGATGCTGATGAAACTAACCCTCAACCTCATCCTACTGAGTGTATTGTTTATCGTGACCTTTTTACTGCTAGGCTTCGGTTTCCATGCCAAGATTTTCTTGAAGATGTGTTAAAGGCCTTCAACATACAGATGCATCATTTGACACCTAATGGAGTGGTTAGGTTGTCACAATTCATTTGGGCTATGAGATCTTTAGAAGGCAATGACAACATTGTTGCTTTTTGCGAGCTGTTTGAGATGCACACTCAGTATAAGACATTTATGCTTGATGGGCGCTTGATTACTAAGCATTTTGCTTGCTGCGGTTTTAAGACAGCTCGTAATGCTGCTCAAATTTCTCCTGCCACAAAGAACAAGTGGGGAGTTGGTGAATGGTCCAGGTACTAATTTTATCATAAGGTGTCAATGGTTGAGGAAAGGGATCCTGTTACAAAGAGGATGGTGAAAAGTATCCTTTGGCTGTGAAAATGGTTATTGAAAGATTTGTGTGTACTCCTTCCTTTCCTCCTACTATGATTTCCAAGACTGTAGTAAAGGCTTTCAAGGCAACAGCTTCGCTGCAATGCGCCCGTGATATTGTTGAAGAGTATGCTGCAGCTAGAATTTAGCCATTGAAGAAAGGATGAACTTTCTCGCGCTTCTATCCTAGGCAGATTCGTGGCATCAACTACAAGTTTCCTGACAATGATTTTTGTCACCCGAGGACATTTGCTTCGGATGAAGAATTTGTGAAGTCTGTAGAAAATAGGACAGATGATTTACTTGGTACATATGTGAAGAGCGAGAAGGATAATATAGATAAAATTATTGGTTTAGAGTATAAGCGCTTGAACAGGGTTTTCGAGGTTGCTAAGGTTAAATATCATGAGAGACCTCCTCCTACTTATAGTCGTGAAAAGAGACAAGGCCGAAAGAAAGAAACTGCTGCTCAGGCGAAAGGAAAGCGTAAGGCTACTGAAGGTGCAACCAAGGTTGTTGCGAAGAAGATCAAGAAGACTAAAAGTCCTGCTATTCTTCTTGATAGTGAAGAACTTGATGCTATTCTTGATCAGATGTTGGATATTGAAGGGAATATTATTTCTGATGTTGGTACTGGTGGTGAAGGTGGTGTTGAGGCTGTCAGAGGTGATGTTGATGGTGATGATGTTGGTTTTCCTGTCTCTCAAGATGTTGAGGGTGAGGTGAGAAAAATTTATATGACTTTCTCTTCTAGTGGTTTGACTCCACTATTACTTACTCCACTTGATGAAAATTTACAGAATTTGCAAGCTTGTGGTGCTTCTGCTAGTGGTCTTGGCAAAGTTGGTGCGGGAGTTAACTTGGTCTCTGAGAAAGAGACTCAAGTTAGGGATTTTCAAAAAGCTGCTGGTTGATTTCGCCAAGGTTTGGCTCTGAGGTTCTTGTCGTTGGGTCTCATGATGAGAATGTTGATGCTAGGAAGACTACTTCACTTAAAGACCCTGCAACAGTTGGGGTTGGCGAAGTTGGTATCCCAAATGTGGCGAGAAAAGTTGATGGGTCTAGAGTTTATTCTCTTAATCTTGAAGAGAGTGATGACGAAGTTTTTGATGAGGAGACTAATGATGAACGGTTGATGCACTTTTTGAGCTCCATTATTCATGTTGAATCTGGCAAAAAGGTTGACTGTAGCTTGGGAGAACACGTTTCTACTGGTAAGTAATGTGTTTTATGTTTGACTTGTTTGGCTTGCACTGTCTTATTTTGTTTAATACTTAATTTTTGTCTCTTTGCAGAAACTATTTTTCCTTATGCACCATCTTCTCCTCAGAAGAGTGTTGATTTTAGTAAGATGAGAAATGTTGAACAAGATCCTTTGACTTCTGTTGTCCCTGCTGGTGGTGAAGGAGAAATTTTTGATGCTCTAAAGCGAGGCTTAGAGTTTTGCCAAGAGAAAAGTTTAGGTCTCGATTGTTTCAAGTTTATAGGTATTGGGGCTGATAAACTTCGGATGATGCCTTGCACTTCTGAGGTTCAGGTATCAAAGTGCATAGATGAGGCTTTCACTGTCCCTGATGCGAAGCTTGAAATATCAAAGAAGCCTTTGCTCGAAGTTGCTGACGCTGGCTTATCTATGATGTACAAAGGTTCTCTCTTGATGAGAGGTTTGCGGGCAGGCCTAGAAGAAAAAGAGAAGAACTTTGCCCTTCACGAGCGTGATTATCAAGTTGAGATCCAAAGTCCGAAGGAGCAACTTGTAGGAAAAGAAAAGGAGAGAGCTGATACCGTGGATGCTCATAACAATTTGGAACTAGGTTGATTAGTGCTCTTGCTACTGTTGAGAGAAAAGAGGATGAGATGAAGAAAATTGTCGCAGAGAATGAAAAGTTAGAAGAAGGTATGTGACGTATTGAGAAAAAATTGATGGAGCAAGATAAGTCTTTCTTCGATAAGTGCAATCGTATTTGGGAACTCTGTTTTGAGAGCTATGATAAGTTTGGAGCGAGGCCTGGTGACAAGTGTTGGGATCTTGGTGATCGTGACAGTTTTTTTAGTTGGCTTTGCCACCAATACGAAGACTTGTCCTGAGTCATAGAGACCACGGTTGATATTGGGGTTTACTATTCTGCTCGTGCTTTGTTCCACTTGATGAGACAAAGCCAAGATCCCTTGTTTGCGCAACTTTGTGATGACCAGTACAAGTTTCCTTCTGTGGATAACTTGACTAATGTGCCGAAAGCTACTCAAGTGTTGTGTAACAAGTATCTTGAGCAGTATTGGAGGTCTGGTGGCCAAGCTCATTGTTTTGATAAAGCTAAGGAGAAGTTGCAGAAGGTATGCAATGTATTTAGCTTGTTGTGGGTTTTTTTATTCTTTTGTGTCTAACTTTTTCTTTTTGCTTGTTAGTAAATTGCAAAAGAGGCGGAGGCTACTCAGAAGGAGGCAGAGGAGATTGCGAAGAGGGATGCTGGAGCCAGGGGTCAAAGTGGTGCTGGATCAGGCAATGTTAGTGGCGGCCATCCTTAGACTCTATCTGTTTTTTCTTTTCTGAGATGAGAGGGTCTTAAGATACAATGGTTCTAAGTTATTAACTCTGTAATATATATACTTGAAAGTTGTTTGACTATTTGTCCATCCTGCGCAGGTTCCTCATGTTGAGTCTATGCAGGATATCGAAGACGTTACCCCGCTGTTAATGTCTAAAGATAACTTTATTTTTGAGCCTAGCGAATTTTATGACTTTCGTACGAAGTATGATGATTGTGATGTCGATGATTTTCTTGCCCGTAAGTTTTTGCTCTCGTTATCTTGGACTTGGTACTTTTTCTTTGGGGTTTTTGTCTTATAAATCTTTTATAGATGTGAATAAACGATACTGCAGTATCAGGCCTCCTAACTATCGAGTTTTTGATTTCATGGATTTTGCACAGGTAAATTTTGTTATGTAAAGTTTATTTTTCGTCTGTGGTTGGAATTTTTCCTGGTGCTAACTCTCTTGGTTTGACTTTTTTGTTGTACCACTTCTGCGTTTCAAGTTGATACTTCTTGATATTCTCAAGTGCATTATTTTTTTCTTCTTCGAGTACATCTTTACTTGTTGCTTAATCCTCTTCTGTGATCATTTGAATGTTTGTTCTTGGTCCCTCATACTTTATTTCTTCGGGGGTCATTGCTTTATCTCCGTATAGTAACTTGAATGGAGAAAAATCTATTGGCCTTGGCTTCGAAGTGTTGTGAGACCAGATAACTCTTGGTAATTCATCAACCTATTTTCCTTTTTTAGGTCTGTTAAGCATTTTGAAATTCCAGTGCAAATTATCCCATTTGCTCTTTCGACTGCTCCATTAGACTGTGGGTGTCTTACTGATGCGAAGCAGAGTTTGATTCCCATTGACTGACAATATTCCCTAAAGTCTTCGCTGTCAAATTGCATTCCATTATCTACTGTGATGTGTCTTGGGACTCTAAATCTGCATATGATGTTTTGCCATAGGAATTTTTTCATTGTATGAGAGGATATATTGGTGATTGGCTTCGCCTCAATCCACTTGGTGAAATATTCGACTGAAACTATTATGTATTGGTAGTTGCCTTGAGCCGAAGGTAACTTTCCAACTATGTCGATTCCCCATCTTGCAAGTGGCCAAGTTGGTTCAATTGGTTGTAGGTTTGTTCCTGGTGCATTGACTTTACTTCCTGCCATTTGACAATTGTGACAAGTCCGAACGATTTCTTTGCTGTCACTTTGGGCAATTGGCCAGAAAAACCCTTGTCTGAAGGCTTTCCTGACTATTGATCTAGCCCTGGCGTGACATCCACAGATTCCCTCATGTATTTCTTTCAACAAGTTTTTCCCATCTTCTCTTGAGATGCACTTTAGTAGTGGTTGGCAAACTCCTTCCTTGTACAGTTCTTAGTTGATGATTTTGTAACTTTTGGTCTTTTGCTTCATTCTTATTTTATCAACTTTGTTTTCTGGCTCGTAAAATCCTTTGAGGAATGCCATAATTGGAGCTCTCCAGTCTTCGCTTTCTATGATGTGTACTTCTTTTGGTTGTTTAATTTTTGTTTTTGTTGAGGCTTCGGTGATAGTTTGGAAGAATACTTCTGGTGATAACTCTAACTTTTGGGCGGCGGCTTTTGCAATTTTGTCTGCATCTGTGTTATTATTTCTTGAGATACTTTTCATTGTGAATCCAGCGAAGTGTTTTTCTTGATCCCTCAATAGTTGGAGATACTTTGCTAGCTATGGATCTCTTGCTTTGTAATTTTTCTCTATATGTCCAGCCACAACTTGAGAATCTATCTTGATTATTAGCTTTTGAATTCTCATTGCTCTTGCTTTGCGAAGTCCCAACAATACTGCCTCATATTCTGCGATGTTGTTGGTGCATTGAAAGTCTAGTCTTGCTGCGTATTTGAGTTTGATTCCAGAAGGTGAGGTTATGATTGCTGCTGCTCCTGCACCGGTGAAGCCCCAGGTGCCATCACAATAGATTATCCATTCTAGCTGCTCCATTCTTTCTTGATTGTACTCTGAAGGTGTCCAATCTACTACGGAGTCAGCCAACACTTGGGATTTTATTGCTGTTCTTTTCTCAAATTTGATAAAGTATTGAGACAATTCTGTAGCCTATTTTCCTAATCTTCCTGAGGACTTACAGCTTGTAACACTTCTTTGAGGGGTTGATTTGTCGGCACTCGAATTTTGTGCGCTTGGAAGTAGTGTTTCAACTTTCTGGATGCCATAAGTACTGCATATGCAATTTTCTCAATTTCTGAATAGAAAATTTTTGATCTAGGTAAAGCTTCTGATGTGAAGTATACTGGGACTTGTCTTGTTAAGTGCTCATTTTCTTCTTCTTGTATCAATACTGCACTAACTATACTTTCATTTGCTGATACATACAATAGCAAATCTGCCGTTGAGTCAGGTGTCAGCTTTTGGATGTCCTTGATGTTTCTTGGCACTTGCATGTTTAGTATTGCCTTCACCTTCTCTGGATTCGGGTCAATTCCTTTTGCGGATAGGATGCACCCCAAAATTTTGCCTGTTTGAACTCCGATTGTGCATTTTTCTGGGTTCAATTTTAGATTTGCTTTTCTGAGGTTTGAGAAGGTTTCTTGTAAGTCTTCGACATGGTCTTCTCTTTTCTTGCTTTTGACTACCAAGTCATCAACATACGCAAGTAGATTTCTTGGTATTTGATCTTTGAGGACTGTGGATGTCATTCTGATGAAAGTTATTCCTGCATTGCGAAGCCCCTCGGCCATTCTTTGGAAACAGTAAGTTCCAAATGGTGTAATAAAACTTGTGTAATCTTCATCTTCTTTTTTCATCCAGATTTGATGGTAGCCTGAATAGCAATCGAGGAAACCGAGCATTTCACTTCCTGCTGCTTGGTCTACTAAAGTATCTATTCTTGGGGGAAGTTGTCTTTTGGACATGCTTTGTTAAGATCTGTAAAGTCTATACACCACTTTTTGTTTTTCTTCTGCACCATGACTATATTTGTGAGTCAAGTTGTGAATTTTACTTCTCTTATGACTTTTGCATCTAGCAATCTCTGGACTTCAGCTTTCATAGCTTGCGTTCTGTCTTTGGACAACTTTCTGAGTTTTTGCTTTTTTGGCCTGAAGTTTGGGTTGATGTTTAACTTGTGTTCTATGACATCCCTGCTTACTCCTCCTAAGGCTTGTGCAGACCAGGCGAAGATATCCTTGTTACTTGACAAGACTTGTATTATCTTTTCTTCTTCTTCTTTTGATAAATTTGTGCCGATGATAATTTGTCTTTCTAGTACCACTGGGTCGGGTGGTACTTTCTTTGTGTCTTTGCAAGGCTTCGCTTTTTCTTGTGCCTTTGCGTTTTCAGTTTCAAGCTTATCATCTTCTTCTTCTTCTTGTATCACGTGGATATTTTTGAAAGCTGGGCTTGCCTCTCTTTCTATGTTTCTTGCCTCTGTTTGATCGCCGAAGACGGTTATGATGCCATTGATTGCTGGCATCTTCATGCATAAGTATGGGTAGCTTACTATGGCTTTGAAGGCATTTAAACTTCCCCTTCCAAAGATTGCGTTGTATTGGCTGTGCATTTCGACAACATCAAATGCTATTTGCTCTGTTCTCGCATTATTCACTGTTCTGAATGAGACTAGCAAGAGAATTCTGCCGACAGAATTTATTTTCTTTCCGCCAAAGCCAAGTAATGGGTGCTCAGCTCTTCCCAAGATTTTTTTGTCAATTTGCATTGCGTCTAGAGTTCTTATGAATATGATATCTGCTGAGCTGCCACCATCTATTAGAATTTTTGATACTGCCCAACCTTCAATGTTTGCTTCTATGATCGTTGCGTCCATATGAGGGTAATCTTTGATCTTGAGATCTTGTTCTGAGAATGTGATTGGCATGTGGGACCATCTTGTTTTCTTGAATGGACCTTCGACTGCTATGGAGTTTACTCTTCTAAAATAATTTCTTCTTTCATTTCTTGTATCGAGCTCCATGCTATTTCCTCCAAAGATTGTCATAATTCTGCCTTTGCTTGGGATAATTGCATTCCCGTTGCTTGTTGATGCTTTGGACATGTTGTTTTTGTGTTGAATTGGTGGTTGCTATTTGCCACTGAACTTTCAGGATGGAAACTTTACTGCTGACATGGGCCCCATTGATTTTGTGGGCACACTGCTAATGGTTGACAATATAGATTGGCGGAGGTGGTGGCAACATGTGCTGAGGGTAAGTTATTGGCAGGTAACTTGTTCTTTAGGGAGCTAGATGGTTGACAACTTTCAGCTGCGAAGTTGCTCTATTCTCTTCTTGCATTTCTTCAATGCTTTTCTTTACTCTTGGGCATATTTTTTATGTGTGACCAGCCCCCTTGCCATGTATGATACAGTATATTTCTTCGGGCCTTAAAATTTTCCTTTCAAAGTTTCTGCTTTGGTTGTTATAGTTTGGCCTTTGTTGGAAACTTTCCTTGTAATTTCTGTTGCTTTGGAAATTTCTTTGATTGCTTGAGCTTGGGCCTTAGCTATTGACTTCGCTTGTGTTGTTGATATGGTTTATTCTCTGAAATGGTCTTCACTCTGAGTTTCCCATTCTTGAATGTTGGAAGTTGTTGTTTGGTCTTGACATGTTTCTTTCTCCTTTTTCTTCTTCTATTCTTTTCCTGTAATCTTCGTCAGACTCCCAGTACTTTCTCATTTCTTTGTATAGTTTTTCAACTATGGTTGGTCTTTCCCTTTTGAAGTGTGATGAGAGTTGACCTGCTCGCAGTCCTTTGATTTCTGCTATAATGACGACTTCGTCTGGTATGTTTGGTATTTGAGATTTTGCTTGTACAAATCTTTTGTAATATTGGCTCAACGGTTCTTTCTGCTGCTGCTTGATGTTAAAAAGATCATCGCTGGTGAGTTCAACTCTTTGTAAGCCTTGAAAATCTAGGAGCAGAGTTGTGCGAAGTTGATTCCAAGATTTGATTGACCTTGGTTTTAGCGAAGAGTACCAATGCTGCGTTGGTCCTCTTACTACCATGATGAGCGACTTTGCTAGAGTGTTCGCATCTTCCTCGCTTGATGCTACTGCTTCTTCGAAGCTCATAAGGAATTGTCTTGGGTCGGACATGCCATTGTAGGTTAGGATGATGTTGAATTTGAAACCTGCTGGCCACTTCGCTAGTTGAATGTCGATTGACAAGGGCGACTCTGTATCAATTGTTGCTATTTGACTTTGGTTCTCTTTGTTGTTGGTGTTCTTGCTTGCTGAGTTTGGATCTTGAATCATGACTTCGCTCTCATTTTCTATTTCTTCGTTGAGCTTTCTTATTTTGGCTTCTGCTTCCGCAATTTTTTGCTTCAGGGACTTTTCCCTTATCTTCGCACTTGCTTTTTCTAGCTATTTTCTCTTGATGATAAGTTGATCTTTGAGTTCTTTGAGTCTTCTTTCTTCGTTCTGAGTTTGTTCATCTTCTTGTAAGCGTCTGTTTTCTATTTCTGTCTCATCTTCCAAAAGTGGGTCTTTGTCTTGGTTTGAATTGTCTCTAGCTAAAGCTGCCATTCTGCGTGGTCTTGCCATTCTGCGTCCCGTGGTGGTTGTGAGTGTCTTCGATCACACAAACGGTCGACGCCAGATGTTGGGTGACGAAATCACACACATATATGTAAGGTGAAAACAATATGCAAATTGCAATTGTATTTCATTCTGACCTTTATCTTTACAATTCGAGAGGGTATTTATAGGGGCCCCTTGACTTCACAATTACATGAAAATTACATATATAGCTGCAAACATCTCTCGAAATCAGTTAAAAAATCAATTGGCGAAGTGGTGGAACACACTTCGCCCTTCATCCACACCCTTTCCGGACAACTTCAGCCTTCATGTCATTTTCTCGACCCGGGAAAAAGGTTGTAATCACTCTCTGAGCGAAGTTGAAATCTCGACTTCGCTGATTGTTGAGCAAAGCCAAGTTCCAGGCGAAGCCGCTTTTCAACCCAAAACCTGAAAAGATGAAAATCAAGAAGCGAAGCCCGAGGAGAATCAAACGAAGTCATTAAATCACCTTCGCTATGTTTATCTCATGATACTCGATCAGATATCTATTTTGTACTCCAAAGTTTGGACGAGAGGTTTTCATGTCAAAGTTGTTCCCCAACAGGTCGTTTTCTAGTAATCACCCAAAACCATCAAACCTACAGTTATGACCAAATCAGAAGATGATCAAGAACTGTTGCCTTGAGCTTTTTTGTAAGCCGGCATCCCCGGTGTAGAACTCGATGTACCTGTACCTTGCTTTCTTAAAAGCAGAACTAATTCTCTTTTCAAAATAAAAAGGACGATGGTCAAGAAGACCAGCTTTAAGATTAAAAAGATTAATCATCATTTTCCTGTAATCACCCAAAACCCTAAATCAACGGAACAAAGTTTACCATTGTCAATTGATCAACACCAGAAGAGATTGTACATTGAAAACACGTACGACAGAATGAGTAAACAGATTGCAAAACAAAACGAAACAAAGGGTAGCTGATGGAACTTGGTAGGTGAGGCCGTGAGCGGCGGAGACACACCTTGTTGCCTGGTGGACGTGGATCACTAGCTACCAGCAAAGGGCACGATGAGGACGTCCGACGTCGTTGCCAGGCGCCAGGAAAGAGAGAGAGAGTAAGAGGGACTACGTGGTGATTAGTTATTTGGATTCTCTGTTATATACATCTACTATTTATAATATCTCTCTCTATTTATGCTTAAACCCACTACATGGTTTTCGCCCTTTAGCAACGACCAAAATACGTTGTAATATGCTATTTTGGTTGCAATAGCCGTAATTGCACCCAAAAAATTTCATAAACAACCACTTCAATAAGGCCGGTGATATTAACCTTCTACCACGACTGTCTTTTGGTGGTTGCAGGAGTTTAGGTATTGCAACACAGGGAGGTGTTGGAGCAATCATCTACCGCCACGCTCGAGTTGGTTGCCATGTATCCTATCACGACACATCAGGTGATGCCAAAGGTTTCAATTGCACCATCTACAAAGTGTTGCAATGTGTAAAATGAGGCATTGCAAAATATTGTATTGCTACACCCCAGTTGTGGTTGCTATAGGGGTAGCCCCTCTATTGCCATCAACGTGAATTGGTTGTTATATGTGGTTTCCTATTTTACCATGAAATGGATCTCGGTGCAATAGGGGTGTCCTCTCTATTGCTACCAGGTGTGTTTGGAGGCTAGAGGTGGGACACTCTATTGCCACACAATGTGGTTGGTTGTTAGATGTGATCTCCTCTATTGCTTCCAAAATGTTTTGGTTGGGTAAAGTTCATGTCTCTATTAACGCCATGATAATCGGTTGCAACATGTGTACCTCCCTCTATTAGCATGACCCGTCGTGACATCGAAAAAACTAGGTTGCGATAGGATGAATTATCTTTTACAACGAATGGCGTTGCTTTCCATATTTTTGTACATACTGCCATGTGTCACCAACAATTTAAAATAATAATATAATATAGGATCATAACAATTATGCATTTAACATGCATCAAAACACAATTTAACCACAGAAGTAGTACTGAAATTACACCACATCACATACTTAAATGTGCAAAGATTATGCAAACAATGGTTGACAACAGTTACAAGAAAGTTTCACTGACCCATTCCTCGGACACTTGATAAAGCTCCTGCCCTTGTTTCGAGTCTCCGACATGACACGAAGCTCGATCACACGAGCGAGGTTGCAATCTGGACACTTAACTAGAGGCAGCCCAGTTTCTTGACCTACCGGATATGGTGCTAGCGCGCGACATGAACTGATGGCTCGTCGTTCATCCCTCCTCGATACCCTACTCCCACTAGATGAGTGACCTTCCCTGTGCGCTGCCAATACCTAGATCCATAACGAACGCCAACGTCCGGTGACGACGGGCGGATTGGAGAAGGAAAATGTGGTGGCGAATTGGGACTGTTGACCTACCTATAGAGGAACATAAATTAAAGTGCAACCAAGTATTGCAATAGACGTATAACAGTTGCCATGACTATGGTCAGTATTACTACCACAGAAAAATAGTGGCAATACGTATATAATATTGCATCTCGCAGCAAGAAAGGATGCAATAGTCATCTAGCTATTTCCACAATGAAATGCTAATGCAACTCAAAATTGGTGTACCGTACAACGAACAAATTGTAACATAAATCCATAAAATGGGTGCATTATCATGAACGTGTTGCAACCAAAACAAACAATATTGCAACATAATTAAAGTGTAGCAATATGTACACCAATTACTACCAATTCAGTGTTTGGGTGTCATAGGATCCACCTATTGCACCCAAATGAGTGGTGTTGCCAAAGTGTTTCATGGTTAAAGGGTGAAAACCACGTAATGACCCTCTCCCTGGTTCCCTTCCATTCCCGCATCCTTTGCTCGGCGCCAACAGGTGGGCCGTGGGCCTCACTCCCTCTTCTGCACCAGTTGGGTTCGAATCTACTCCTCTGCTAGAGGGCCCCAAGATATCCATGTAATCGTAATTGTGATTGGCACGTTTTGCATTAAGAGAAGTTAGAAATTTACAGCCCAATGTTCCTGTAGGCGAGGAGCCTTCAGGGCATTGGAAACACTTACACAGGGCACCGGCTTAAACGGTGGAGCTAATGTTGACTACTCTTAAGATATCCATGTAACGAAGGTACATTACTCTGTATTTTCAAATTACTTGGTCATAGCACGTGAATTCAGTGACTTGGCCTGCTCGGTTACTACTTGATAGTGTTCATGTGATATGTTGAGCCTAGTTCTATCAGAGCATTCCCCACACCACCAAGTTGCTTTCTTGCAAAGTGTAGTTGCAACAAGCCAACAATCAGCACAAGCAATGCTACTAGGGAAAAGTGAATAATCATGATAGCATAGCATTGACATGCAGAAAAACAGTGTCAAATCATTCAGCTTACCTTTTGCATTTCACTGTGAATTTGCAGGGAAGGATGAACACACTAGAGGGAACACATCAATTCTGCTATGAGATCTACAAATTTTGCCTAAAGATAGAGATATGGACATCACCTGTGGGGACAATTTTTTAAGGAAAGCCCAGGAGGGGTCTGTGTTATTCTTGTTCTTTGTAGGCAACTAAGAAACTATTTAGTGATATTTTCTTGGTGCTGCATGTCCTTTTCATGAGAGTTATAATGCTAGTAGGCAATTGTACAGCTCGTCAATGATGAAACCTCATTATAGTTTGATCTCCTTTCAAGAAAAAAAATAGAACGATCACCATTTGAGTCGCATTAGGCAAGCGTTCAAGAGAATGAGAGTCAGTATGTGAACAAGAGTGAAGCTTGTTGTAGTGCAACCAGTTGGTATTTGCCAGCAATTGACCATCAGAATCCAACATAAAAATCAGTCCAACTGAAACCAACCAGAGGCCATGGCATGATCTGTCCACTATCCAGAGATGAAGCCACCACGAAACCTATGGTCTAGAATCTAAGAGCGTCTCCAACAGTTTTGCATATTGGTTTTGCATTCTTGTTTTTTGCCAAAATTCATGAAATCACCTCTCCAACAGTTTTGCATATTGGTTTTGCATTTTTGGAAACTTGGCAATTACCAGGGGAGGCTTGGCATTTATGCGAGTCCGTCCGCGACTTGGCAATCGCGATCTGCCGCGACTCCCGCGCGCGAAGGAGTCTTGTCACGCCATATCTTTCCGGTCCGGCCTCCTCTCGCGCCATATATTTCCACGCCAGCCTTCTCTTGCGATGGATCTCGCCGTCGCACTGGCTACGGACCTCCGGAAGGGCTCCAGGGGATAGCGCCGCCGCGTCCCGCGCTGTTCCATCTTCATCAAGACAGCCAGGCCGGTTTGAGGTACTCCGTCCATACGATTGAATCATGTCTATACGGTTTGCATCATTGCTAGCTAGGGTTGGGAATGGGATGGGCAGCTGTGTATGACTCGCCTCGAAGGAGGGTTGTCCATTGATGACGTCCCCGATGGTTTCCAGTAGCTTTCCCACGTAGTCTTCCCTGTAGCTGTCCATTGATGTTGCATATAAACCTGAATGCCTTTGTACAGAGATGTGTAGGTGTATGTCTTCTTTATTGGTTTTGATTTCTCAACGTGTAGTTGTAGAGATGTGTAGGTGTATGTCTTCTCTTTTCCCTAACAGATTGAATATAATGTCTTTGACTTGTATTAGAAAAACTCCAACATATGTTGTTCTTTGCTTGAGCAGATTCATTTGAATGGAGAATGTTGGATTCTATACGGGCATACTCACATCAAATGATCCTACTGATCCTGGCTTGGATGACTTGAACTTTTTGTTGACACAAGGCACTCAGTTCACTGGTAATGTTGTTTCTGCTGAAGTGCAAGATGATGTTGTGGAATTGCAAGCAATTGAAGTTATTGCTGGTGGCCATCATGCTAAAAATGGTGCGTCACATAGGCAAAAAAAAATTTGACATAGAGGAAGATAAAGTCATATGCTCAGCTTGGTTGAATGTTAGCAAAGATCCCATTCATGGGGCCAATCAAGCTCGTTTAACTTTTTGGGGTAGAATTCATGCATTCTTTGATGAACACAAGGATCCTACTACAGCTGTCAGTGTCAGGACAGAGAATTCTATTATGCATAGGTGGCTCACTATTCAGAGGGATGTGAACAAGAAAATTGAGCGTAGGAATGCTAGTGAAACAACTATCCACGACATGGTTTGTTTTCGTAGTTGGTTCTTTCATTTGTTTTCCAATATTTGGTTTATATGTGCAGATATAAACATTTCAAATATTTTACTTGTACAGATTAATGCAGCATTGGAGACATACATTGGAGTGGACGAGGAAAATAAGTCGTTCACTCTTATTCATTGTTGGCATGAGCTGAAGAATGAAGACAAGTGGAAGTCATTGAGGATTGAACTGGCTCACAAGAACAAAAACAGAAGACTACCAAGGAATCCATGCCGAGCAATGTACAAGCGAGAAACAATGATGGAGTGCAAGAGGTTGCAGCCCCAGGTTCTGAAGAACAAAAGAGGCCAAAGGTTCAGAAGCAGGTAAAACAAGCTAGGTAGGACGACGCCTCTCTTGCAGCTTTGGAAAAGATGTGGGAGAAGAAGGAGGCACGTGATAGGGAAAGAGACAAGGCAAGAGAGGCTTCACTTGAGGTAGAAAAGGCTTCACTTGAGGTTGAGAAGGCTTCACTTGAGCTTGAGAAGAAGCGATTGTCAAATGAAGGAAAAAAAATTGAAGCGGACTTGCTGAAGGAGGAGAAAGACATCATGTTAGCGGACAAGAGCTCCCTCGACCAGGACCAGCTGCGGTGGCTTGAGATTATGAAGAAGAAGATCCTTGCGTGGTATATGGGAAATTAGTTTGAGTTTAAGCCTAGCACTTTATTTACCCAAACATTAGCTTGAGAACCATTATTTCCCTTCTCATATTTACTTTGATTGTGCTTGAGTGATACATGGACATGTCATATTTTATTTGAGTGTGCTTGAGTGATACTTGGACCTGTTATATTTTATTTCAGTGGAAATTTGATGCAAAGATACAGCTATCATCTTGTTTCCTGCAAAGATACATGTACCTATTATATTTTATGTGAATTGGTTTATGCTAGTGATCGACGTCCATGCATGGTCCTGTAGATTTTGATGTTACCGGAGATTTGCTGCTGGTCCTTGCACGGCGTAGATGATTGCCTGCTGGTCGATGTGACAGAAAAGATTATGACAGAAAAAGATTATGACAACTATGATGATTATAAATCATACTAATTAAAAAAATGTTCCAGGTTTATACTGATTACACACTAATTAAAAAAAGTTCATTACACTTGAATGAAAACACTATAACAAATAATACTATGATGATTATAAATCATGATGCTGGTTCCATGGGGTATAAATCCGGATGACGGTTCCATAGGTGCTCGATGAGGTCTTCTTTCAACTGGGAGTGTGTTGGCTTGTCTCTGATCTTTTTATGGGCTTCAATAAATTCAGCTAGTGTGCGAGTAGGCGTGGTCGACAACTCTTTCATCTTCAACAATCATATTGTACATGATAACACAAGCCCTCACGATCAATGCAAGCGTCTCCGTGTCCCATATGCGACCTGGCTGTCGAATAATGGCAAACCTAGACTAAAACACCCTAAAAAACCCCTTTCGACATCCTTCCTCGCTGCTTCTTGTGCTGTTGCAAAATATTTCTGCTTATTCCCTATAGGAGAAGAGATGGACTTCACTAAAGTCGCCCATGAGGGGTAAATACCATCGGGGAGAAAATACCCCATTTTGTAGTCATGGCCATTAATGGTATAGTTCACCTCTGGAGCTTTACCTTCTGCCAGGTTGTCGAATAGTGAAGACCGGTGAAGGACGTTGATATCATTATGAGAACCAGGCATCCCAAAATGTGCATGCCAACACCAAAGGTCCTGAGACGCAACAACTTCTAAAATGATAGTTGGCTTGTTCACATGCTCCTTGTACTGCCATTCCCAATGCATACAATCGATGGACCCTAACATGCCTGGGAAACCTCTTTCCTCATTGACCGCCAGCAAGCGTGCTACGTCAGCCTCAATGGGATGTCTCAGGTATTCCGCTTCAAATAATTCTACAACTGCAACAACGAACCTACGTAGACTCTCAAGTGCAGTGCTTTCGCCATGAGCATACGAAGAGCGGCAGTGACCTTTTGGAAGCAACTCAATCCAAGCGTCCCTGCACAATTCCTTTTTTGCACGAAGTAATCATCGTGTGCTTCAACTGCATTCATGATGTGTAGGAAAAGATTCCTATTCATTCTGAATCTGAAGAAAAGAAATAAGATTTCAACACCTCGTCTAAAAATTAAACAAATACTATGAATTAATTTGAGATGAAAGAACAACAACCTCCGACGAAATAAATCTGGATCATACGTCGGATTGTCCGCCAAATAATCTTGATACATCCTTTGGTGTCCGCCTTCTCTATCGCGATGAATGACAACATGGCCAGGGATTGAACCACCATGTCTTCCTTTTTTATTTGAAAACATTCGCACAATTCGAACAGCCGTGAAGATGAAGTAATCGTCGTCATCTGAAGAATCATCATCGAACTGTCTTCAGAGACGTGGTCTGGCGGCCCTCATCTTCCATGCACGAAGGCGGCTTGATGGAGTCACCGACGTCCTGGAATCCATGGGCTGCAAATGACATATGTGCAGGTGAGAACATGAAACTCATGACTACAACCTAGGAGCGCTTGTGGATCAGCAGGGAACGAACAGGGACGTACTTGCCGACGGGGACTTGGAGAGGGGCACCGGGAGGGCAATGAGCAGGGAATTGCCGGCAGGGACTTGGATCTCCAGGGCACCGTACTTCCCGCGCGCGGCGATCGGCAGGAGAACGATCGGCAGGGACTTGGATATCCAGGCGAACAACGAACGGCGACTGGCGGCCCTACTTCCCGCGTGCACGTACCAGAAGCGCGTGAAGAGAAGCCCGCGCGACCGGATGGAGACGTGCGCTGTGCCAATTTCCGTGCCAATTTAGGTTTGGGTCCACAATTTGGTAAATGCAAAGTCAATTTTGCAAAACTCTTAGAGAAGGTTTTTTTTTTCTACTCCTCATTTCGTTTTGGGAGTTAGCAAACTCCAACAGATGGCAAAGAAAAGATACCAAACTGTTGAAGATGCTCTAACACGAGCTAAAATGTCAATAAATGTGTATACACTAGAATCTATCACCTCCAGGGCCATCGGAAACGGTTGAGGTCGATGCTGGTGAAATGAAGCTAGGCGAGATCAATGTCAACACGATCAAGGATCGGCCTTGTTATGTGTCCCTCTGCAAGCTTCAAACCAAGCTGCCCCATGCTACCTGCGCCGAGGGAGTAGAGCCTGCCGGATTCGGTGAGGACAAACGTATGAGAGCGATCTCCAAGTATATTGTAGCAAACCCAATCATAGGTGTTGGTCGCGCTGATCTGCACAATCTTTTCATCCAGGGCAACAATCCGAGTGGCTAGTTTGGGAATCCCATTCCCCCTGAAACCACGAGAGACTCAAGTACAAGGAAGATGATGGTCAAACCTCAACACCGAAATTACGCGAATGATCGCACCCGAAGGAGTAGACATCGCCATTGTCTGCGACGACGAAGGTCGAGTAATAGCCAGCTGAGACACACCTAGCCTTCACCGACACCAAGCTTGCCACTGCCGTGGGGAGGAAACTATCTTCATCATTGTGTCCCAGGCAACCACAGTGGTTCCGGCCCCATGTGAACATACGCCCATCACTTGCCAGAACTGCACAATGGAAAGCGCCCGCTGAAATCGACAACGGTTTTACCTTCAGTGTCTGGCAATGTTGGATCATCCTTGGGATCGTCAAGTTTATCATACTGCACCCATGCCCAATCTTGCCTCCTTTACCGCACCCTAATGACTAAACCGACCTGTAAATTCTTACAAATTCAAACTTATTTCAAGAAAAGAATGGCCATTGGCATCAGTGTCGCAAAGAATGAATTCTAGGCAAAGGAATAACATGCACTTACATTCCAGCCTGTTGGTAGGCCAACATAAGGAGATAGCAATTGCCGGCAGCAACCTGCACAACAAGAGCATCTTGAAGCGGTCCAGAGAGAAGGCGAGACTCGAGATCAGTCGGATCTGAATCATGACCCAGTCTTGCATCACGCCCCCAACAAAAGGTGTAAACTTGACCCTCTCTAGATAGAACTGTGGAGAAGTAGCCCCCAATCGATGCTTGGACAACAAATATGTCTTTAAGTAACTCCACAACCTTAGGGCTGCTGGTATAAGCACCAGAAAAATCCAAACCCGCGAAACTATCCTGTCCAAATGAATACACCCTTCCTGTGTCGCTCATGAGCATTGTCCGCCTCGAACCAACTGCGGCTTGTGTGATTTTGATGCCCTGCGGAGACCTAAAGGCATGTTTTGACATTGTGCATATATAGTTCTACAGTTATCCGCAAAACAAACATTTGATATATTACCTAATAAGGCATGGTTCACACTGTTCTTCTGTATTTCCAAGCCCAAGCTGCCCTAAGGAGTTTACGCCGAATGAGTACACATCCCCCTTTGATGTGACAACGATGCTGTGCCCTGGTCCAGCAACAACCTGAGATTTCCCACGATAGTAATTCTTCTCACCGATCAACAGGTACATAAGGACGAGCTTCCAAGAGCCTCCACAACGTTTCTTCAGCCTATCTTTTTCCTCATTCTTCATTGACTTGAAGACGGCCTTTTGGCAACAAATATCATATGCTGCAATGTCTGGGAGACGCAGCGTGGCATCTGGCTCGAATTTTGCTGGTCTTCCAAAGAATGTACATGTAGCCTGAACAACATTATAGATATGATCATAGACATGACATATAATTAAGCAGCATTTCAGATACTGAAAATATTTTATATATGGTTATACAAATTATACTTACCTCCAAAGCCACCAGATCCTTAGGTTCCAGGCCGTAGCATGAGAGCACATGGAGGAGAATGAACGGGGTAGCAATGAGGGGGATTTGCTCCAGTGATGGACAAGAGTGCGAGATGATCTCATTCACAATGTTGTCAACCTTTATATCCAAGGAGGTTTTGTTGTCTGTAGTATCCATTGGGAACCTGTCAACTCTGAGTTCAAAACCTTCAAGGACTAGAGCTGCTGAGGAAAAGAGAAACAAATCATTACATATCTGGATAGTCACGTGGATCAATGTTCCAATAGTGTCATGTTTCCATACTAGTCATGGATTTCAAACAGACTAATCAAATGTGTTTTTCCATACTAATGAACTATTAGTCAAGAGCATCCTAGTTTATGCAAAGATACAGATCAGTAGATGTCTATGAGAAAGAGAACAATTAGTAATAAAAGGTAAGATCCTAAAGTCAGCAGTTCCGGCGATGATATTAGCTGAATCAGCAAATCATGTGAAACACTTGTGCACTATACGTCAATACCACTGCCGAGACCATAATCATCACAAACCGCAAAGTAAGAATATAGAGGGACTTTTCTTTTTTCTTTTACCGAAAATCTATTATTATATACATGCAAAAAAAAACTCCCCACCGCTCCCCCCGGCGGCCACTTCCTGACCGCGCGGCACCACAGATCTGCACACCACAACCCCGCCCCCGCCCCGCCCCCCGCCCCCCCCAGCCCAATCTCTCCCCCTCTCCCCTTCCCTACCTCGTCCCCCATCCTGACTGTTGCTTCACACCGAGCTCCGCCTCCGCCCCGACTCTGCTCCCCTAGCTGCCGGGCTCGCCGGACCTCCCCCTCTGCACCCCGGATCTACCCGCCCCCGGTCGATGGAGCAGGGATCTGCCTCCCGCCACTCCTGGGCGGATGAGGTGGAGGAGGAGGACATCGCGGGGGCCCTCGACCTGGACCTGGAGGAGGACTACGGCGGCCGGCTCTCCCTCACGGACTCCAAGGCTTCGGAGGGGGAACCGGAATCGCCGCTGCAGCCCGCCGACGTGAAGGGGAAGGCTGTGGCAGTGGACGGCAAGCGTCGCCGCCGCCCCCACCGCCCCCATCATCGCCGCAACGCTGATGGATTCATGGCTGCGGCACGCCGCTCCCACCCACCGATTGAGGGCCTACGGGAGCCTTCTCGGTGCGGAGGTGAGGATGCACTTCCCTGGCGCCCGCGGTCCCCGGCATCGCACCCGCCGCGCTTCTCCGGCACTCCCAACGCAGAAGGCTTCCTCCTGTCCCAGAGCCATCGACGTGACCACAAACGCCACCCACCCCGTCAGGCGAAGCAGTTCCCCGCCCCGCCCCCGCCACCCCCTGCTTCAACTGCGGCAGCGAGGACCGCCTCAGGGCGCAATGCACCAGCCCTTCGAGGTGTCTCAACTGCGGCGGCGAGGACCACCGGCAGCGTGCGGCAGCGAGGACCACCTCAGGGCGCAATGCACCAGCCCTTCGAGGTGTCTCAACTGCGGCGGCGAGGACCACCGGCAGCGTGACTGCCCATTCCCCCCTCTGCATCTCCCGGACCTCGGCAAGCGTCGTCACTCCTCCGACTCCCCTCCGCGCCGCACCAGGCCACGACAGCTGTACCGGGTGCGTTCGTCGTCTTCCAATGAGACTCTGTCCGCGCGTTCGGCCGCCACTCCGGAACCAGAGGCATGCCAGAACTGTGGCAGAGATTGCCACTTGGTGGACACCTACCCCTTCCCTCCGCTACGCGATGCGGACACTGGCAGCCGGCGTCGCTCCCTTGATGGCGCCGTACAACGGGGCGAGGTGCCGAAGCGGGTTGACGCGCCACGACGTCGGCACTCCCCGCGGGTTGACGCGCCACGGCGTGGGGGCTCCCCGTGGGTTGACGCGCCGCGGCGTGAGCGCTCCCCGCGCGGTGCGCCGCGGGACCGTGCGCTGCGTGAGGAGGAGGCGCCACGCCGGGACGAGGTGTCGCGATGCGATGAGGGGCCACGGCGTGAGCGCCCCCCGTGCAGTGACCGCGCGCTGCGACAGGACGAGGCGCCACGCCGGGTCGAGGCGCCACGCCATCAGCGCTCCGCGCACGGCGTCCCGGCAAGACTACACGGCGCCGCAGTGTGAACGGCCGCGGCGTATGGAGGGCGCCTCTGAGCAGCGCCGCCGCCAGCCTGGGGCAGAACACGCCCCCGGCCATCACGACCCGACGATGGACGGCGCCGTGCACCCTCCACCCCACCGCGTGAGGGAACCGGTGCCCAACGACAACCTTCAAGGACCGATGGCTGGCGATGTGATCAGGAACGTTGTGCCGGTTGTTGTGCCTCGCTCGGTGGAGCTCGAGGTAGCAGAGCGCGACCTGGGGCTGGCACTGGTGGCCGTTGTGGCCGGTACCAGGCCCCATGTATCCCCCGCCATGTTGCGCAACTACCTCTCCGAGTTCCTGGGCATCAACAACGCCTCCGTGCGACGGCACCAACCACACGACTTCATCGTCAGATTCTCGAACCTCGATGACCGAGATGCCGTGTTGCGCACCAGGATTCACCAGCCCCCCTTCCAGCTACTCTGGTCCCCATGGAGTAGGCAGACGACGGCCGACGCTGACTCCTTCCGCTTCCGTGCTCTGGTGGCCATCTCCAATGTCCCGCTGCACGCGCGCTCTGTGGAGGCGGCGCAGGTCATCCTGGGACGCGGCTGTGCCCGAATCGAGCTTGCTCCGCCTGAGACGACACCGGCAGACGACGACCGCGAGTTTTTCGTCTCCACTTGGTGTTGACACCCATCAGTGATTCCTGCAGAGGAGCTGATTTTTATCCCCGAGCCCGATGCCATCATCCCGGGGAATGCCCTGTCGCTCCGCGCCGGCCAAGTGGTGCTAAACGGCCTGCCTGGCCTGACATACTAGGTGCACACACGCATCGTGGAGTACCAGGACTGGAGCACCCCCCCGCCGTCCTCCGATGAGGGGAGCTATGGGGGCAGGAGGAACGACGACGACAACTCTGACGACAGCGACAACCACCGTGGGCACCCGGGTGAGTTTGTGCCTGATAACTCTGATAGAGGCCCCCGATGCTACCGGCTGACTTCCGACAGCAACAACCCACGCCTGGGCAGACGCCGTGGGACTACATTCATGCCCCGAAGGGCGTTTACTGTGGGCTCCCTCGAGTGCCCGGTGAACCCGGGCGGTCAGTGGATCTTCGGCTCCCACCGGAACTCCTTGAGGGGCAGGAACACGTCAACCCCCCGTCGACTGATGACGAGCACCGGCTCGACATACTGCCTCTGCCGGAGCACGTCGGTTCTAAGAACGGAGGCTTCCTGGGGCCTATACTGGGGACCGACTTGTCCACCCTGGAGTCCGACGCCTGCCCGGCCCGCGCGCCACTTGTGGTGCTGAATGCGCCGCTTGATGATGGACGGCTCCCTGACGATTTGTTGCTGCTGGAACGCAGCGGTCCAGAGGAGCATGGCTTTCTCGACCCACTGCTGGGAGCTGACCTCCCTGCTCTGGAGTCTGGAGGTGGCACATGCGCGGCTAAGCTACAGGAAAATGACTCCCTACGCTCGCTCCTGCATCGACCAGCGCACCACCCAGCCCCACTATCTACGCTGGTTGACGAGTGCCTGGTGCTGGAATTGACCATGCCACCTCCCGCGCGATCTGTGCAGGCGCTGGAACACGGTACCTCCACCGAGGTGCCCACTGGGGACGTTGCCCTAGAAGCGGCCGACCAAGCGCCGCCACCACCGACCACGCCTCCTGGGCGTTCTGCGGCGGCGCTAGAGGATAGCGCCCCTGTCGCGGCGCCCGCTGGAGAGGACGAGGATGGCGCCCCTGTCGCGTCGCCCGCTCCCCGGGACACGACACGACGACTCCACCAGCTCCGAGCTCTTCCCCTCCCCGGTGGAACGTGAGCAGCTGGAGATGCCACGCGCCAGTGCTCCAACGGAGGCATCCATCGCCTCCTTCATCGACTCCCTGCGACTACCGCTACAGGAGCCGCTCGTCAACACCCCGCCGTGGCTGCGCGTTGCCAGGTCCGTCGACGACGACTGGGTCCCCCGACGCAGCGAGCGCCTTGCGGCCAGGTCGGCGTTCCGCGACCCGCAGCCTGAGAAGCAAGCCCGTCGCGTCCTCCTCAACAAATGGGCAGGCCGCCCCGACGACGCGCCCATCAACGCGCCTGACGACTCCATTGCGGCGGACTTCCACCAGGCGTTCGCAGACGCTGTGCCTTCTGTACGCCGAGAGACCATGCGCCGGTTGTTCCCTCTGCGCGGCTCCCGCTGGGCGGCTACGGTGCCCGTGCTGGATTGAGCTGCGCCGTCCTTGCTGTTGCACAACTGATGCCCCATGAGTACGAACCATGTTGTTGTATGGAACGCCCGTGGCCTCTATCGCCGTGCGCGTCATAATGCGGTGAGAGACATCGTCGAACAGCAACGTGCCTCCATCGTGTGTCTACAGGAGACCAAGATGGCCGACCTGTCTGTATCTATGAACACTGAAATTACTGGGGCTGCTTTTGACTACGCTTTCCTCCCTGCTGAGGATGTGGCTGGTGGCGTGCTCACCTCCTGGCGCCGCGATCTCTGGTTGGTTTCCTCTGTCTGTACGCGCTGATTTTCTATCACCACAAAAATGTCACCGGTTGGTTGATGGGCATGGTGCATCCTGGTGGCTTACAAATGTATACGGCCCCTTGACGCATGCCCTCAAGCCAGCCTTCCTCCAGGAACTTCGCGACGTACGCGCCAGTTGCCCGGGACCCTTGCTGATCTGCGGCGACTTCAACATCATTTATAAGGCCAGTGACAAAAACAACGGCCGGTTGCACCGAGGGCTCATGCGCAGCTTCCGTGAAGTCATCGACGATCTGCACCTTGAGGAGATACATATGTCGGGTCGCCTCTTCACATGGTCTAATGGACGCGATCAGCCAAGTTGGAGCGTCTGGGTAGGATGCTCGTCACAGTCGAGTGGCTTGAGCTCTACCAGAAACCACTACCTCCGTTGCCTGTCCTCCGACGCCTCTGATCATGCGCCGTTGTTACTTGTCCTCAACTCCGAACCATGGGCGAGGCCACGGTTTCGGTTTGATACATATTGGGCCAAGATGGATGGGTTCCTTGACACCGTACGCATGGCTTGGGGGGAGCCGAACTGGAATGTAGACGCTTGCCGGAGCCTCGACCAGAAGCTGCGCATATTTGCACGTGCACTCAGGAGCTGGAGGGCAACGCACATCGGCAGCATCAGGTTGCAGTTGGCCACGGCAAGGCTCATCATCTACGAATTTGATATCGCGCAGGAGTCCAGATCTCTGTCCCAGGGTGAGCTGTCGCTACACCGCGAGCTGAAAGCTCATGTCCTGGGGCTCGCCTCGCTTGCCCACACGATAGCCAGACAGCGTGCGCGCACCAGACAGCTGCAGGAAGGGGATGCGTGCACCAAATATTTCCACCTGCAAGCTTGTCACCGCCGTCGTAAGAACTACTTACTCGCCATCAACCACAATGGCCAGACATTCACGGAGGAGGAGGCAAAGTCGGGATCGTCTTTTCATACTATAATGAGATACTGGGCAAGCCATTCCAGCGACTACACCGCATTGACTTACAGCGCCTCGCCTTGCCGTGGCTGGACCTCTCTGAACTGGTCGCTCCCTTCTCTGCTGAGGAGGTTGCAGCGATCGTTCGCGAGACTCCCGCCGATCGTGCTCCTGGGCCGGATGGGTTCTGCGGCGCCTTCTATAAGGCGGCATGGGAGGTGGTTGGCCCCGTCGTCCTACGAGTTTTCCAGTCACTCTGGGACCTCGACTTCCGTAGCTTCCACCACCTTAATGAGGCGGTCATGGTGCTGATTCATAAGACACAGGCGCCTGTTGGGCTCAAGGACTACAGGCCCATCAGTCTAATACACTCCACCGGGAAGATGTTTGCTAAAGGACTGGCGTTGCGTCTTGCGCCACGGATGCCCGAGCTCATCAGGATCAACCAAACCGCCTTCATCCGTGGACGTCGTATTCATGAGAACTTCCGTACGGTGCAGCTGGCATGTCGATGGCTACATGCCCGTCGTTACCCCATGATGCTGTTGACGGTTGACCTCTCCAAGGCATTTGACACGGTGGCGTGGCCGTTCCTACTGGAGGTTCTCGAGCACATGGGCTTCCCTATGCGATGGCGTGACTGGATCTCCTACATGTTGTCCACCGCCAGCACAAGGGTCCTGACGAATGGCCGACCGAGACGACGCATCTACCATGCGCGCGGCCTACAACAGGGCGACCCTCTGTCCCCGTTTCTCTTCGTCATTGTCATGGAGGTGCTGAATACGCTGATTGCAGAGGCGGACAGATGTGGATAGCTGACCCCACTACCTGGAAGCGCCATACAGTATTACGCATCCATCTATGCGGATGACCTCGTCATCTTCCTGGCGCCTATGGCCCTGGACTTCAGCTGCATGCGCCAAATATTGGAGCTCTTCGCGGATGTGTCCGGGTTAGCTACCAACCTGGACAAGTGCACGATCACCCCAATCCGCTGCCCTGACGAGGACATCACAGCGGTGCGGCAGGTCTTCCCTTGCCGTGTGCAGGAATTCCCGACGACCTACCTCGGGGTTCCATTGTTAGTTACCAGGCTCACACGTGCGAGTGAGCAGGCCCTCGTCGACAAGGTCGCTTCTAGGATCCCTACCTGGAAGGGTGGCCTCCTTACGAGCGCCGGCAGGGCCACGCTGACGCAGACTACGTTGTCAGCCATTCCGGTCCACGTGTCTATATGTTGTGCGCTCTCCTCTTGGGCCATTGGAGAGATCGATAAGCGGCGCCGTGCCTTCCTCTGGAGTGGCACTGATGCCATGGTTGGTGGGCAGTGCCGAGTTGCTTGGCCCGTTGTTTGCTCGCCCAGGGGGTTAGGCGGCCTCGGCCTTCCGGACCTCACTTTTCTCGGCTTCGCTCTTCGCCTGCGCTGGGAATGGCTATGTCGTACTCGGCCGGATGCGCCTTGGGCACGGCTACCTTCCAGGCCACCGAGGATCGTCGACAGCATGCTCCGGACGTCGATATTAGTCCAGCTCGGAGATGGCACCTCCGCCAAGTTCTGGACCGACTCCCGGTTGCCTGACGGGGCCATCTACAACTTTGCGCCTAACCTCTTCCGCGCGGTGCGTAGAAGCGGACGTGGTCGGTCGGTACGTGATGCCCTCCACAATCACCAGTGGGCCACAGACGTCTCCGGGGCGACTACGGCGGTCGTCATCACTGAGTGCCTTCGCCTCTGGCCCAAGCTGGAAAATATCCAGCTACAGCCAGGTGTCCAGGACCGCTTCGTCTGGAAGTTGTCGGCAGGAGGTGACTACTCCAGCTCCTCAGCCTACCGCGCATTCTTCTTGGGGAGGATGACGATGTTGGGAGCCAAGGAGATATGCGTGCCTCCACACATCCGAAAGTCAAGTTCTTCTGGCTCGCCCTGCATGGACGTCTATGGACGGCCAAACGGTGGATGCGCCATGGCCTACAGCAGCAGGCGAACTGTGCGCTCTGTGACCAGCACGATGAGACCACTAACCACTTGTTCGCCTCCTGTGTGTACACCCGCGAGGTTTGGCACCATCTCATGGGCTGGATGGGCTTCCAACACCTATGTCCGAACGAGTCGTCCTCACTGGTCTCCTGGTGGTTTGACGCCCGCGCGCGCGTCCCAGAGTCCTTCAGGCGAGGCTTCGACTCCTTGCTACTCCTCGTCTCATGGAAAGTGTGGAAGGAACGCAACAGGAGAATGTTTGACTCCGACGCTAAGACGCCGTCTCAGCTTCTTGAGCTCACCAAGAGCGACGGTGAGTCTTGGATCGCGGCAGGCTTTCGTAGCCTCACGCCCTTGTTCGCGGCTGCACACTAACGCAACCGCTCTGCTTCCTGTCGCACAATAGTTTCCTGAGTAGTACACCAGCCGAAGCGCCACCGTTTAAGCCGGTGCCTTTTGTCAGTGTGTTCTTAGGCAGTCTCTCCTATGGCATCTCGCCGATTAGGGTGACGCGCTGTGTTGTATCGAAGTCTAACTTCTCTTAATGAAGCACGTGCATAAAGCACGCTTTCAAAAAAAATTATTATATACATGCTTCAAAAAGAAGGGAATTGAAGGGAAGGCACGACCATCTATTGACCAACGACCTAGTGGCAACATGATATTCACAAGATCGATCAATGTCCAAAAGACGAAAACCTTCAAAACTACAGTTAAGCATCAATGCATCAAAGTTGTATAATTTCTCTTAAGATTAGGAAGATAATCTAATCTAATACTATTTAATAGTCCTCTTCCTGTAATCACCGAAAACCCTAAATCAACGTATAACAAAGTTTACCATTGTCAACTGATCAATACCTGAAAAGGAAAACATGTATGACAGTACGAGTAAACAGATCTGTAAAATGATGGCGCAGGGTGATCAAAGTTAGTAGGTAAGGACCGGAGACACACACCTGCCTGGTGGATCACTTAGCCGCTGGCGAAGGGACGATGAGGACCTCGCCGCCAGGAAAGAGAGAGCCGAGAGGAAAGAGGACTACGTGGTTGTTTATTTGGATTCTCTCATCTACTTACTTATCTTGATTAAAAAAATCTACTTACTTATCTCTATGCTTAAACCCCCTCTCCGATCCCCCCGATCCACTTCCGTTCCGTGCCCTCTGGCTCGGCACCGACAGGTGGGGCCGTGGGCCTCACGCCCTCTTTGTCCGATTGGATTGGTGGCCTCCCCCGCGACGTTCTCCGGTGACGACGACAATGATACGATCGCCCCACGTGCCGATCTTGCCCCGCCTCCGACGATGCTGGCAGGGTCGGGCGCAGCGGCGGTGCCTCGTCGTCCCCCCGTGATACGTTGCCGGCCCTATCGCGTCTTACGCCACGTCCTCCGTCGGGCCTCGGCGCGCCTCCGGTCGAATCTGGGGGATCGCTGACCCGTGAGCCGTCTCTCTCTGCTGTCGTCTCATTGGATGGCAGTGACAAAGCTCCAGGCTGCTCATCTACGTCCGGAAGCTACTGCTACCATCAGAGATGCTCTTATCTTGTCAATGAGCATTGCAATTGTACATCGTGCTAATGATTATTTTTTTTGACATGTGCTAATGATTATATTATAGTTATGAGTATAGATCGATCCCCCCTTCAATTAAAAGAAAATAGATCGATCATCCTTTGAGTCGCATTTGGCAAGCGTGCAAGAGCATATCAGCGCAGCATGTGTGAACATGCGTCAAGTTTGTTTTACTGCGACCAAATGCTATTTGCCTACGAATGGCCATCAGTCAAACTGAAACCGACCAGAAGCCATAGCATGATCTGTCCACTCTCCTGAGAATAAGCCACCCCGAAACGCAATAGTACAGAATCTAACCAGAGCTAAAATGTCTGTAAATAAATGTATATACAACAGCAGCTTCCCAGGGGCCAGGGCCAGGGCCATGGCAGATCGTAGAGGTCGATAATGCTGGTTAAATGAAGCTAGGAGAGATCAATGTCGACACGGTTTGGGCCCGGGCTAGTTTTCTGTCCCTCAGCAAGCTTCACACCAAGCTGCCCCTTGCTACCTGCGCCAAGGGAGTAGAGCCTGCCGGATTCGGTGAGGACGAGCGTATGAGAGCAATCTTTGCTTTTATAGGGGCCAACCCAGTCCCAAGTGTTGGTGGCGCTAATCTGCACAACTTTTTCATCCAAGGCAACATTCCGGGTGGCTAGCTTGGGAGTCCCGTCGTTCGTGTTGCCTTCCACGCGGTCCTCGTCCTCCTGAAACCACGACGGTATAATGGGAATCCCGTCGTCGGCGTCGTCCTCCACGCCGTCCTCGTCCTCATGAAACCACGAGGGTAAGATAGGAATCCCGTCGTCCATGTCGTCTTCCACACTGTCCTCCTGAAACCACGAGAGATGATAAGGCAAAGTCAGGAATTCGAAACTATAAACCAATTACTGATCGTTGTTATGGCTTTGATCATTTGAATTTGTCCGAGGCTGATCGAGTACAAAGAACAAGATGATGATCAAACCTCAACACCCAAATTATCCGAATGATCGCACCCAAAGCAGTAGACATTGCCATTGTCTGCGACGACGAAGGTGGAGCTAAAGCCAGCTGAGACATGCCTAGCCTTCACCCGCGCCAAGCTTGCCACTTCACTTGGGAAGATAGTAAAATGTTGTTGACCATCGTGTCCCAGACAACCAAAGTCGTTCCGCCCCCATGTGAACACACGACCATCACTTGCCAGAACTGCACAATGGAAAGCGCCTGCTGAAACCGACACCGGTTTTACCTTCAGTGTCGTCTGGAAATGTTTGATCATACTTGGGATCCACAGGGTTGTTTCACATCCATGCCCAAGCTTGCCCCCTTTACCGCACCCTACTGAGTAGACCGACCTGCAAATTGATACAAACATTCAAACTTGTTGAAAGAAAAATGGACCATAGTGGCATTAGTATCACAAGAGCTCGTGACCCTAGCTCGTAAATAATTGGAAGACTCTATATATGAACGGTGATGCTTGTTTAACAAAAACAAAGAAGAAGACCAGAATGAATGAAAGCTGGGCAACAAAGAAATGTCACTTACATTCCAGTCGGTTGGTAGGTCAACATAAGGAGATAGCAATTCCCTGCGGCAATCTTCACAATAGGAGCATTCTCAAACGGTCCAGAGAGAAGGTGAGGCTCGAGATCAGTCAGATGTGAACGATGACCAAGCCTCACATGACGGCCCCAACAAAAAGTGTAAACCTGACCTTCTCTTGACAGAACTGCTGAGAAGTAGCCCCCAATAGATGCTTGGACGACAAATATGCCTTTGAGTGACTCCACAACCTTAGGGCTGCTAGTATAAGCACCAGCAATTTCTAAACTTGCAAAACTATCCTGTCCAAACATGTACGCACTTCCTGTGTCAGTCACGAGCATTGTCCGCCTCGAGCCGACGGCAGCTTGTGTGATTCTGATGCCCTGCAGAGACCTGCAAGGCAAGCATGGTTTCATAGTTGTGACATTGTGCATATAGTCCAATAAAAACTAATATATGTTATGTTACCTAATAAGACATGGTTTGCACTGTCAAGCTGCCCTGAAGAATTTGCGCCGAATGAGTACACATCCCCCTTTGCCGTGACAACAATGCTATGCTCTGGTCCAGAAACAACTTGGGATTTCCCACGGTGGTAATTCTTCTCACCGATCAGCAGGTACATAAGGACGAGCTTCCAAGAGCCTCCACAACGCTGCTTCAACCTCTCTTTTTCCTCATTCTTCATTGACTTCAAAATGTCCTTTTGGCAACAAGTATCATATGCTGCAATGTTTGGGAGAGACAGTGTGCCATCTGGCTCAAAGTTTGCAGGGCTTTTGAAGAACTTACATGTAGCCTGAGCAAAATCATATCGTCATAGACATGATAATTAAGCAACATTTCAACTATTGAAAACAATTTTATATATGTTTGTACAAATTGCACTTGCCTCCAAAGCAACCAAATCCTTCGGTTCCAGCCCGTAGGATGAGAGCACGTGGAGGAGAACAGTGAGAGGGATCTGCTGCAGTGATGTAAAAGAACCGGAGCCGGATGTGGTCTCATCCACAATGTTGTGGGCCTTTGTAATCACGGAGGCCTCGCTGTCTATGGCATCCATTGGGAACCTGAATTTGATGAGCTTGTGGTGCCTTAATTCTGAGCTTTAAACCTTCAAGGACTATATCTGTTGAGGAAAAGAGAAACAAATTATTGCATATCTGGATACCAACGAGAGAAGTGTCATGTTTCGGTAAAGGTCGTGGATTTTTAAACATAATAATCAAATGCATTTTTCCATACTAAACTATTAGTCAAGAGCATTGTAGTTTGTACAAAGATAGAAATCAATACATGTCTATGAGTAAGAGAATAATTAGTAATAAATGTGTAACAACCCTAATTTTTCAAAATTACGAAAATAGGCAAAATGCATTTTTGGTAAATGAATTAATAGGCAAAATAAATATTTTATGAAAATGGGGTAGAAACTTGCTTGAGCATTCATGCTGGTGCATATTTTTATTGTGTGCAGTTGAATTTGAGTTTGAATTCAAAAATCCATTTGAAAAGGAGTTTGAATAAATGGAAAACCCATTTCCTTTTCCCCTCCTCTCTTTCCTTGTTTTTGGCCCGGTCAAGCACGCGGCCCGTTCCATCGCCGCACTGCCGTTCCATACTGGGCCGAGGCCGCGACTCCGCCAGCCTGCCAAGGCGTCCGCGTGCGCCGCCGCTGCTTCCTGGGCCGAAGGCCGAAGCCCATCAAGGTGCCACGTCCATCGTCCGAGCGCGCGCCGCTCCCTCCTGTCACTGACGCGTGGGGCCCGCGTCGCCTTCTCCTTCATCCGACCGGGACGCGAGTCGGAGCTCCGAGCCCGATCCCGCGCGACCGACCGACTCGACGTCCATGCCACGCCCGGTCGCTCCCCTTGACCTTAGGCTATTTAAGCCTTGACTCCGCGCCACAATCCCCTACCGAAAACCCTAAGCCAGCCGCCTTCGCTCCGAAGTCGCCGCAGCGACCTGAAACCCTAGCGCCATTGACGCCGCCGCCGGACTTCGAAATCCGCCGTGACCGTAAGTCATTTAATGGCGTGGCTTGGCCTAAATCTTCTCCTTGATCTCCTAAACACATTGGTAACCTCAATTTCGATCCATTGGCTCACCTTGCGCCGAATTGCTGGCCGCAGATCGCCGTCGTCCGCCGCTCCGAGCAACTCGCCGTCCCCGTCTCGCCTCGGTCTCCATCTTCGCCTCAGGTGAGCGCGGTGAGAGCTCCCCGTTCGTTTGGTACCGGTCTTGTGGTAAATGGTGGCCGGGACCACGAGTTCCATGAACTCCGGCGAGTTCCGTACGCCGCCGACGATGTCCGCCGCTGCGGTCGGGTTCTTCCCCGGCCGACGCCGTTGTCCGATCGGTTGTCCATTTGGTCATCTTGAATCTGCGCCGTCGGTTTTGATTCGGACGGCCAGAATTACACCGTACCGCTTCGCATGGCAATTTAGCAGAAAACCCCCTGGGTTTCTGTTTAATCTTTTAAGAGTCCTTGACACCTTTGACAGAATACGTCTTCTCCACTGGGAAGCGTATTTTCTGTTCAACAGATTCATATTACGCTTTGTTCACTGGAAAGCGTAATTCCTTTATAACTGCTTCCAGAATATGTTTTCTTCTCTGGAAAGCGTATTTTTTCGTTTCAGTTTCAGAATACGTTTTCAGTTAATTACAGTTTTGCCATTATCTTTAAAGGCTTATAACTTTTACGTTTTAACTCCGATTTGGTCCGTTCAAATTGCGTTAGATTCATAATTTCGTAATCTACGCAGTGGTACTACTTTTCAAGTATTTTAGAAACTTTAGATTTTAGCCTATAATTAATGTATTTATTTATCTATAGGAAATCTTTGAAAATCCATAATTTCGCCGTTATAACTCCGTTTTCAGTGAACTTGACATCTGTGTGATCGTAGGATCGAGTAGAATAGTTTTATAAACATTTTATTCTGTTTTGATGACAATGGTGTACTATTTTTCTAATAGCTCTTTGTTTGCTTCGTGAATGTATGCTCGATTGGATTGTCTGGTGTTGATTGTTAACGTCGAGATCAGACGGTGAGGGTTTTGTTGAGCCAAGCTTTTGTGAGGATCAGCAGGACCAGCAGGACTTCGTGAACCAAGGCAAGTATAGCATGGATCTTCCTTGTTACCTATTCACTATAAATAACAATACATATGCATGTGTCAGTTTGATGACCTAGAGTTTATAACTAGCTTTGATATCCTGATTCCTTGAACCTTGTGGGTGCATTGGGTAGCAAGATGCTAGTGCTTAATGATATCATGATCGTGTGGCTCGATGAGTATTTATGCCATGAACAGTAATAATGACTTTTAACCACTTGAGAAGTTATCAGTAACGAACCTTCCGGGATTTACAGTACAACTGTGAGGGCTATATGGCTCTGATTTTAGCTCGGTATGAGGACCTTTTCTAGCATGTTAGTGGTTCCCTTTTTGGCGCAAGGGGGGTGTGTTTCGGGTTGGGTGTAGTTGGACCTCTGTCTGTATGAGTATAGGTTGCGGTCGTGTGCCATCAGAAGGGGGGATACTACATCCGTAGGGCACAGAAACCTCAGTGGCCCTAACGTGTTAGACGAACCTTTGAAAGGCTTCATAGTGAACCCTGCCGGTCTTCCTTGGTAGTGGGCTAAGAGGTCGACGGGCCTCGGGCGAAAGGGCAATTCACGGCTCACAGTGAAAGTGTACACCTCTGCGCAGAGTTTAATAAACTGGTATACTAGCCTTGTTCAAGGACACGAGCGGCCTTGGAAACTCCTTACACTAATGATGATCTCTCTTGTCATGTTAAATTGTTTATACATTTGCTATTATGTTTACTATTCATTTATGTTACATTGATCATGATGGTTTTGGTAAACACTTGCCACCTTGATGCTGCTTAACTGATCAACTTGATTAACATATAAAAGCTAAATGCAGTAAAACCGTGTCAGCTTATTTGAGCCTCATTAACCCATGTTATGCTTGTTGAGTATGGTTGTGTACTTACGGTTGCTTTACTTTCAATTTTAGAAAATCCCGGATGGGTAACAGATGAAGGTTGGAGTGAGAGCTATCGGGATGAGTACTAGGCTTGGTGTTCACCAGTCGACGTGTCTCTGTGAGAGCTTCCGCAATAATGTTATCTTAGATTTTATTGTTTATGCGTAATACTCTGTAATAAATATTGGTACGTTATGTAATAAACAGGGCGATAATACTCTTTGTAATTTGTCATCCTATATGTGCGACTGTTCCTGGGGCACATATAAGGTTATTTATGCATTCTACTTTTATCCTTAAAAGTGGGGTGTGACAAAATGACACTAAGTGAGATCTTAAAGTCTGCAAATTCTGTCGATGAAATTAGCTGAAGTAGCAAGATCACTAATGAAGGTTCTCCAAATCTATCCAAGTTCAGCGAAAATTATGTAAGAAAGAATTACCAAAATTCAAGAGCCCCCTCTCTCAAAAAAAAATCAAGCAAATCATGTGAAACACTTGTGCACCATACGTCAATACCACTACCGACCACAATCAAACACAAATTGCAATGTAGGTATATATGATATTTTTTTTACTATCCATGCTTCAGAAAGAAGGGAAGGCACCACCTACCATCTATTGACCAGCCACCAAGTGATGGCAACATAATCTTCACAAGATCTCAATGTCCAAAACACCAAATCAGTTAATCATCGCCACCAAATCAGAAGACGATTAAGAGTTTAAGACGATCTCTGCTTTAAGATTGAGAAGATAATCTAATCTAACACTATTAAATGGTCCTTTTCCTGTAACCACACCCAAAACCCTAAACCAAAACGTAACACAGTTAGTTTACTTGTCAACTGATCAATACCTGAAGAGACTGTACATTGAAAACGCAGTATGAGTAAGCAGACTGCAAAACGAAGGGGCTGACCGGTGATCGAAGTTAGTACGTACTAGGTGGGGGGGTCGGAGACACCTGCCTGGTTGATCTTCTAGCCGCCGGCGAAGGGAAGATGAGGACCTCGCCGCCAGGAAAGAGAGAGGAAGAGAGACTACATGTGATTGTTTATTTTGGATTTTTCTGTTATAAATAATATCTCTCTATGGTAGATGTATATTTGGATTCTCTGCCCGGTTCCCTTCCATTACATGGCCTCTATTCGGCGCCGACAGGTGGGCCTCTCACGCCCTCTTCGCATGGTCCATGGGACCAAGAGGCTGCAGCTTGCGTGTCCCCTTCGCGTGTCCCGATCTGTGTTCCCGTGTCAATGGACGGCATCCCGGGCCCTTTTTGTTTTCTCCGTTTGCAAACTCATGAAACAGAACCATCGTCAGCCCATCCGTCTCCCCTAATCATAGAACGCGTGCCCAAGACGGCGGCATGCTCGGGATTCCCCTGGGCGGGTGCCACCATGCACATCAACAAGCGCGACCTGCCGCTCTGAGCCTTACTCCACCCTAGCAAGGTCCTGGTCGACGAGCTCGGCACCGTGGGCTTGGTGGCAAAGCAACAATGGAGGAGACACGACTCTTCTCCCTTCAGGCCAGAGCTCTCCCGCGCCCAGACCACCAGCGCCATCGTGGCCGAGCTCGCCCGCGTCCATGGTCGCGCCCTCGCCGCCATGGCCGAGATCGCCCACATCCATGGCCACCAGGGCTGAGCTCGCCCACCTCTCTGGCCACCAGCACCGCCGTGGCAGATCTCACCGGCGTCCATGGCCGCCTGCGTCGCCGTGGCCGGCCGTGCTCACTCGCGACCATACCTCACCCGCGGCCAAGGCGGATAAGCACGTCAACGTGGGAGATGGTCTAAGCGAACGGTTCCGATTTTACTCGTAATCACGCGCCGCGGATGGAGAAAACGTGAGGGCCCATCTCTAGAAGGAACGAATGAAAGAGGGACACGTATGCAGGGACACCAAGGGGACACGCCGAGGGAACACAGAAGCCGCAGCCGGACCAAGAGGCCTTGGACAGATAGGATGCCGATGCCTAGCACGCGCTGGAGCACATGCGTGACGGTGATGACATGTTGATTGAAGTCAGAGACTAGAGTTTGGACCAAGTCAAAGCGTTGCTTGGAGGGTTCAGGCTATCCGCACTCGAACAACTCTAAATCCAATCTCTAAAAGAAATATTCATCCTAGTTATCAAGATTCTTCTCTCTATGCAAGTTTCTCCCACACTCATCCATACTCCAGTACCAAACTCTATCCACTGTAGAACCCACTTAACAAGATTTTTTTTCTTTTTTCTCTTCCTTTTCTTTTTCCCCTCTCCCCATTCGACCGACGCCACTCCTTCCACCGACGCCGCGCTGGCCCCGGCCTCCACCTCCCTCTGCTCCGGCGAGGATGCGCGGTGGCGCCGGTAAGGGCGCGCGAAGGCGGCCTCGCCTCCCTCCATCCCTGCGATGGCCTCCACCTCTCCCTCTCCTTCGGCGGCAGCAGAGCTCGCCCACGCCCGGCGGCGACGACGGCCGCGCCCGGTGCCTGTGCTTGCGCCCGCTTGCGAGCCGACCATGGCGGTGCTCGTGAGCATGGACAGGCGCGTCCCTCTGCCTCCCTCCCTCCCTTCTCCTCCCCCTCTCTGCTCGCGAGCATGGACTGGCAATGGGAGGAAGCGCATGGGCAGCGTGGATGGAGGGAGGGCCGCGCTCACCCGCCGGTGGAGCTCGTCGCCGGTGGAGCTGCGGGCCTCCATCGCGCATGCTCCGGGCGGAGCTCATAGTCTGCGCCGTGCCTCCGCGCCAAAGCACTCCTCCGGCTCCCCTCCGCCTCCAAGCCACGCGGGTGAGCCCCGCCACCGGTCACGTGGGCGAGCTCGTCGGGGAACGGCCGGGGAGAGAGGGGCGCCGCGAAGGACCGGGAGGAGCCAGTCGAAATAGAGAGAGAGCGCGGCGGCGGGGTCCTCCTCTCCGTTCTCCCTTCTCTTTCCTCGAGCGGAACTCGTAACATCTTTACCGCACGCTCCATACACGCGCGACAGGCAGTGGGTGCGGGGAGCTACTGAATGGTAGCGTCCCTTTTACCGTGTCCCGCTGCGGCGAAATTCACGGTAAAGTGATAATGGAGGGGCCTTTACCATCTCCCAGTGCAGACAGCCTTAGAGCCTTCGCCCTCAAAATCCGGGGAAGCATCTGAAGCAGCATGTGTGGCATTATTGGGGAGTTTGTATAGGGAGGAAGCGATGCATGTGGAAAAACCAATTTTAAGTAGTACTCAAATTCTATGAATATACGAAATTATTATGCTTAATTATATAGATGTAATAACTTTTGAGCACTATATACTTGCCAAACTTAGGTTTTAGGTTGTAAACCTTTTTTTTCTTAATTTTCTTTGCATTTTGGATGCCTCCCCATTAAATTTTAGGTCCACCACTAGATTTGGTCTAATAAACTTTAGTCCCACCTTACTGTTTGATGTGGTGGCTGCTATACTTAAATACATAAGTTTTTTTCACTCCTCGAAGTCTAGTACGAGGAGAAAGAAAGGAAACCTAGATGCTCACGTCGCCTTATCGGGTACGATGAAGGGTGTGGGTTGTAAATGATCCACATATTAACCATAAATTTTGATATACTAGTTTTTAACACACATGCAACTAGATGTATATGTACAAATTGAATGTAGACCATAACCAATAATTTCTAAATGTATTCGAGCAAATCAAGTCTGGATAAAGACGGGATGGTGCGACAAAGGCGTCACATCTGTTATGATGGAGCGACAAAAGCACCAAACATCCAGTCTAAACAACCCACCAAGTGGGTTGGCACGTCATAGGTTTTTGGAAGCCCCAAGGAGATTGGTGCAACCAGACGGGTTAGTTTAGAAATAAAGTTTTTGCGGTGTTATTTTTAGAATTTCTTTTTTAAAGAGTTAAAAAAATTCTGGCTTCGGGTAGCAGTACCACCTAGCTAGATCGATCAACAAATAAACTGGTAGATAATGCTCTGGGTTCTTTCTTTATTTCGGCGTACAATACAACATGATTGATTGGCTCTGTTATCGACACGATGGCTGAGTGGCCTTGGCGCCCATATAGGAGGGAGAGAGAGAGGAAAAAGTACAAGAGGGGTAAAATGAAGAGTATATGTCATGTTAGCATGCCATGTCAGCAACAAATACTCACAAGGCTGATATGGACATACGCGCGTAAGACTATCCGCAGCATATTTCTTTAAATCTGTCCTCTAAAAGAATATTCCGTCCTGGTCATCGATATTCTCTCCTCTATATCAATTTCTTCCGCACCCATACATCCTTTATATCTCTCCTCCATAGTACGTGGAACCCACACTGTCAGTTTTTTTTGCCTTTTCTTCACCTCACCCACCCGACGCCCGGATGCCTTCCTCTCTCCCCGTTCTCTCTCTCCTTCACCCGGTGGCGCTTTGACCGCCGTTTATCGCCGGCGACGAGCTCCTCCGACCGAACGGACACCGCCATGGGACTCCCCGCGGCGGCGCGAACCTATAGAGGTAGGGGATGGGGGCTGTGGCCCACCGGCGCGAGCTCGCTGGCGCTCATGGCGCGGGGAGGCGCTGCACCATGGCGGCGGGGCCGTTTCCGACCACGGCGGGGTCGGGCGAGGCGCGAGGCGACGTCCCGGCTCGGCTTGGCGCTGCCTCCCTGCTCCCTTCTCCCTCCACGGCGGCCCACGGCGGCGGAGCAGTGAGCCAGCGCCCCCTGCACTCCACCGGCGGCTCCCCTGCTTCTCTGCCTGGCGTGGCTGCCCTCTGCGCGCGGCCATGGCGGACGGGCGCGCGGGCGAGCGGCGGCCATGGCGGACGGGCGCACGGTCGAGCGGCGGCCATGGCGAACGGGCGCATGGGCGAGCGGCGGCGGGGCGAGCTTCGACGGCCTCCCAGCGGGCCCTCCTGGCGCGGCTCCGGCGAGCGGCGCTGGCGGGGCAAGCTCCTCCTCTTCCTTCTGCTCGTCGGTGGGCGAGGGCGCGCGACGCGCGGCGGGCATCGACGGCCTTGTTCCCTCCGCCTGCACAGCTCCGGCTCCGGCCTCCGTGCTCCTCGCGCCTCCGTGTTCCCTCCGCCTCCGTGCTCCTCGGGCGCCTCCTTCTCCCTTGGGCCGTAGGACTAGCGCGGCCCTGCGCCTGGTGCATCCAGGACTCGTCCGTACGTCCTGGGCAGACGCAGAACCAGGGGCGCTCCGGAGCGTTGCAGGACACGGACCAGGACTCCGCTGCGGCCAGTTTTCTGTAAACGCGTCCTGGAAGACGCGTTTACAGGTGCCGCTGCGGTTGGTCTAACTTGACAAATTTAAGAACCAAAAATATATTTTTAAAGTTTACGGACCTATGTGATACATGCTTCTAAGTTCATAGGCCACCACTGCATTTAGCACTTATGAAATTGTTATGTTCTTGTAAAAATGGCTTCTAGCTTCTACATGAAAAGGTTCTACCTCAATAAAATATAACAAAATCATTTACTTATTTACAATTTACTATATACTCATAAATATCAAAATTACTTCTGTTATTTATTACAAATTTTGTACTACCCATTGATAGTGTTACGTGACGAGAAGACATATGGAGTAAACAAAAAGTAAAAAAAAATTGAAAGGGAGAGAAAGAAAAATAAATAAAACAGAAATTTGGAAAGAAATTGTGAAAGAAAAGACGGCCAGCGCGCTGCATAAGGTGCATTCCCCTCCCGTCCGCTGCATCCCTACTCGTGCGTTCTACCTGCCTCTCTCGGCCCTCTCGCTCTCCGACGACTGGTGGGCCGCCGCCGCCGCCGTAAGCCAGGTGCTGAGGCTTTAGTTGGTCTCTTCGCCGGCGACTAGCACGCACCAGGTACTCCCACCTCTTCTCTTCTCTTCCCTTCAAACTGAGCACTGAAACCCTAACCTAAAGCTATTTAGCTATTTAATTGACAAGCCTCCTAACTTCGAAGTTTTTGCAAAAATTATTGGGTGTGCATGTGTATACACATGTCCCTTTACTGGATCCGCCCATGACATCCATAATGCCCAAAATGATTATCTCAGGTTGAATGTTTGTTGTAACCCATTCTCAAGTCACACTGCCAACCAAAACTATAGTACACGTTTGGCATTAGAGATCCTCTCCAAGCACTTGTTCAACATACTGCAATCTTTGATATGGTGTTTTCCTGATAGCGACTAGAAGATGTGTGGAATTTATTCGCTTCACTGTTTGCTAGATGCCTCTACTGAATTGCATTGAATGATCTGAAATTCTGAGTCCTCACTTTGCAGAGATGGACACATCAAGCCCTGCAGCACTTGTCAATGCAGAGATTCTGAACATGTTTGTTGGGCGAAGAGTGCGCACTGTTGTTCAAGTTCAACGCAATGAAGGTGGAGTGCTTGTTGGGCAGTCCACTGATGGGCGTCAGTTGACTATCAAAAGCGCCATGGACGTGCCTGAATCACACTTTATGGAGGTTTATGGAATTGCTGAAAACAGCCAGACCATCCGTGCTGAAGTTTGCACAGATTTTGGTACCAACTTTGGTGAGATTTCAAATGCCTTTGGCCCTTTGATTGCAATAGTATGAACTGTTAGTATATTCTGAGTGCTACCATACCATGGTTTAAAATTTCCCACATCCAAGCTTGCCAGATCTTATTTCATTCCATGTCATAAGAAGATTGTAGTATAGACACGCCTTTGATGTACACCAATTTAACCATGCAAAATCAGTGAAAATTTTGAGTTTCACCCTCCTAACGAGTCATCGGCTACTATTTATCCCTCTCTTATTGTGTTATTTTGCTTGGCCCCTGACCTTAACCTATGAATATTACGGAGCAACCAAGCAAGTAAACAAGAAATAATCATTGTCCCCTTCTTCTCTGAACTTGTCAGCCTGTCAGGTAGTGCCGTTTTTCCTAATCGGATGAGCAAATATCTGTTTCCATTTGGTACTTGATCTCATTTTCTTAGAACATCAAAGCAACCTAGGTGATTTTCCTGTAAACATAAATTACAGATTAAGACACCTGTGAGGGAGGGCAAAGTTGACTCCCATTGTTACAAGAGGAAGGGAGGGAGGGAGGGACAGCAAAATTGACTCCCATTGCTACAAGGAATGTCCGTCTTATTTATTTTTTCATGTCTCTTAGCCACATTTACACGGTTTTGGGAGGGAGGGAGGGAGGGAGGGAGGGAGGGAGTACAGCAAAATTGACTCCCATTGTTACAAGGAATGTGCATCTTATTTATTTTTCCATGTCTCTTAGCCACATTTACACGGTTTTGTTCTATCCCCAGATGGTGAGAAGTATGCCTCTGAGATCAAACATGATCTTAGAATGCGTTTCAGGATGAGAAACATGTTATCTGGCAGGGACTTTAATCATGCTTTCGTCCCTTGACAATGCGTGGAGCTTATTATAGCTTAAAGTTGTGTAGATGTATTCTTTTTACACTTGAGATGCAGATAAGTTTCTTGTAATTAGGCCTCTCTTCTATGCTGTGTCTTGCAGCAACAGCTTTAATTACGCAGCATCCATACCTATTTCCCCCTACATCCATAGCACTATTGATTTTTTTCACCTTGTTTATTTGGTAGATCCCAAGCCTTTTGATCAGTTGTGCAAGCTGGCTAGTGACAAGTTCAAGCACATGTTCCTGTAGAGGTCATCATCACATGGCGGACCTTCGGCCAACTGAAGCTTGTTTGAAATTGATATGATTCGCCTCTAAATGTTCCTTCAACCACCTTAGTACTCTGTTACTTGTGGGTATTGGACTCCTTTTAGTATGTATTAGTCTAAGCAAATTAGGACTACGAAAACAAGCAAAATATATCATGTAGTTGAAGAACGTATGTCTTTTCTACTTTTATGTAATCCAAACCTAAACTTGTCATGTTGCGGTCACTTGCATTTGGATCCTGAGAAGTTGGTACAATGGCCATGCACCTTGATGAGAGGAGAGAGTTCTAATGTGCTAGTTACATGCCCCATCTGAAAATTCAGTGATTTTATGCCTGCAAGATCCACCTTAGTTAACCTGAAACTCTCTGCTCAGTTCATTATGGGTTTAAGGCTTGAGATTTAATTTTTTGTGTCCATGATTCTGCAAATGCGTACCTGAATCTACTGTATCCATGATGGATACTCGGTAGCAGCAGCATCCTATATGCTGATGAAGCTTTGTTTGGTTTTTGGGGTTTTCTTGCGAGTTCAAGAGCATTGTTTGCACAGCGCTGAGATCAATGGCTGCTAGTGACTACTGTTTGCTAGTTTGGTGTGGAGAGAACTATGAAAAATGGCTCTTTCTATTTGGATTCTCCATATTTTCAGTCCCACAACATTTTTCTTCTGTTATCTCTAAATATATTTTCAGTTGCGAAGCATTTTCCTTCAATTTTTAGGAAGGTGAATGTTGATGATGACCGAATTATGCTGAATGATTCCTATAGAGGAATGCTTTGAAGTTTGAACACTATCATATTCAGAGTCGCTTGCTTTAATAGAGTGGATGGATTGGTGGCATGTTGCTTTCTTAATTCTTATAGAATACCCAGTCCCTGCAAAAGGAAGTTTTTCTTTGAAATGTTTAACGAAATGACCAGATGCCCAAACTAAATCCACCAAAGTACTTTGCAGAAAAGTAGCGATGGCAATAATAATGGTTTGACAACGTTCAGGTTGTGCTTTTTCACCTTGCCTATTCTTGACTACACAAAATGAAGTTTGGAACTGGTCAAATTGATAACCTTTCTGGACAGAGAGTTCAGAGATGGGACAAAAGACGGTGAAGTAACGGAATCCACTTTGAAGTTTTAGTGCGACCGATTGTCCTTGCCAACTAATGGCCATCTCAATAAAGGCCATACATTTCATAAAAAAAAAATCAAGGTCAGACAAACTGAAACCAACCAGAAGCCATGGCATGTGATCTGTCCATTGTCCAGCTAGAAAAGGGACCAACCTCATAGTACAGAATCTAAAACTAAAATGTTTGCAAATAAATATCCATACACTCCAAACCATTTGAGGACTTAGTTCCAACACCAGCAGCTATGACCAGCATGGGGGCATAGGAGATGACTGAGGTCGATGATGGTGAATAAATGAAACTAGGCGAGATCAATGTCGACATGATCTGGGGCCAGCCTAGTTTTCTGTCCCTTGGCAAGGGTCACACCAAGCTGCCCCTCGCTACCTCTACCAAGGGAGTAGAGCCTGCCGGATTCGGTGAGGACACACGTATGACAGCGAGAGGTACCCGAACTTTGGTTTTGGCTAGGCCAGTCCCAGGTGTTGGTCGCGCTAATCTGCGCAACCTTTTCATCCAGCGCAACTATCCGAGTGGCGAGCTTGGGAAAAATCCTGACATTCACGTCGTCCGCCTGAAACCACAAGTGATGGAACGGCAAATTCAGGAATTCGAAACTAGTTATTACTGGTTGCTGTATATATATATATATATATATCAGATTATTTGTCCAAGACTCAAGTACAAGGAAGATGATGATGATCAAACCTCAACACCCAGTTTACGCGAACGATCGCACCCGAAGGAGTAGACATCGCCGTTGTCTGCGACGACGAAGGTGGAGTAATAGCCAGCCGAGACAAACCTACCCTTCACCGACCCTAAGCCTGCCACTACGATGGGGAGGACAGCAGCTTTTTCATCACCGTGTCCCAGGCAACCATAGGAGCCCCACCCAGGTGAACACACGTCCGTCACTTGCCAGAACTGCACAATGGAAAGCGCCTGCTGAAACCGATGCCGGTTTTATCTTCAGTGTCTGTAAATGTTCGATCATCGTTGGGATCGTCAAGTTTGTCGTGCATCCATGCCCAAGCTTGCCTCCTTGACCGCACCCTAATGAGTAGACCGACCTGCAAATTGATACAAAAATTCAAACTTATTGCAAGAAAAAAAAATAATGCTCGTGATGACAAGTATTCAAAGAGAGTTTGTCAAATAAATATATGTATGAACGTTGATGCTGGTTTTAAAAAAAGGAATAAGAGATCAACATGAATGAATACCGGGTAACAAAGGAATGGCACTTACATTCCAGTCCGATGGTAGACCAACATAAGGAGATAGCAATTGCCCGCAGCAATCTGCACAACCAGAGCATCCTCAAGCGGTCCAGTAGAGAGAAGGCGAGGCTCGAGATCAGTCGGATCAGAACGATGACCAAGCCTCGCATTTGCATTACGCCCCCAACAAAATGTGTAAACCTGACCCTCTCTAGACAGAACCGCTGAGAAGTGTCCCCCTATAGATGCTTGGACTACAAATATGTCTTTCAGTGACTCCACCACCTTAGGGCTGCTGGTATAGGCACCAGCAAATTCCAAACCCGCAAAACTATCCTGTCCAAACGCGTAGACGCTTCCTGTGTCACTCACGAGCATTGTCCGCCTCGAGCCGACTGCGGCTTGTGTGATTCTTATTCCCTGCAGAGACCTACAAGGCATGGTTTGACACTTGTGACATTCTGCATATATAATTCTATTACTTATTGAAAAACCAAGCATACGCTATGTCATCTAATAAGGCATGGTTCACACTGTTCTTCTGTATTCCCAAGCCCAAGCTGCCCCGAAGAATTTGCGCCGAATGAGTACACGTCCCCCTTTGCCGTGACAGCGATGGTGTGCCCTGGTCCGGCAACAACCTGGGATTTCCCACGGTGGTAATTCTTCTCACCGATAAACAGGTACCTAAGGACGAGCTTCCAAGAGCCTCCGCAACGTTGCTTCAGCCTATCTTTTTCCTCATTCTTCATTGACTTGAAGATGGCCTTTTGGCAGCAAGTATCATATGCTGCAATGTCTGGGAGACGCAACGTGGCATCTGGCTCAATGTCCGCCTGAGTACTAAAGAACGTACAAGTAGCCTGAACAAACATTGCATTATATCCCGATTGTCATAGACATGATAAGAAGCATTTTCAATCAAAATACAGATTACATTTTATATGGTTGTACAAGCTAAACTTGCCTCCAAAGCAGCCAGATCCTTGGGTTCCAGCCCGTAGTATGAGAGCACATGGAGGAGAACGGACGGAGGGATTTGCTTCAATGATGGACAAGATTGGAGGGTGGTCTCATTCACAATGTTGTTGACCTTTTTAACTATGGAGGTTTTGCTGTCCGTGGCATCCATTGGGAACCTGCACTTCGTGACCTTGAGGTGCCTCAATTGTGAGCTCAAAACCTTCAAGGACAAGAGGTACAACAACAACAACAACTAAGCTTTAGTCTTTCAAGGACAAGAGGTGCTGAGCAAAAAAAAGAAAAAAAAGATACAAATCATCACATAATCTGGATAGACATCTGGACTAAATAATATAACGTACTAATGAGGTAGTGTTATGTTTATACTCATGGATTTCAAACAGTCTAGTCAAATGCGTTTTTCTGCACTAAACTATTAGTCAGACAAGAGCATCATATAGTTTATGCAAAGATCGTTACAAATCAGTAGCTGTCAATGAGTAAGAGAACAATTAGTAACAAATGACGTTGAGGTCAGATCTTAATAGTCAGCAATTATCCGGATGATAAATTAGCTGATGAAGCACAAGATAAATAATCAACATCGGTGTTCAAGAACCACACCCCATCCCAAGCAACGTCAATACTACTACCGACCATTACCAACACAAACTGCAACGTAAGTAGTATACATGTCATCTTTTTTTTTTCCTTAATGAGCGTACAGTACATGCATGCTTCAAAAGAAGGAAAGGCGCCACCATCTATATTGATCATCAACGAACAAGTCGCAAGATGATCTTCACACAAAGATCAATATCCAAAAGACCAAACCACCAAATTTACAGTAGTTAAGCATCATCATCAAATAAGAAGATTGATTTAAGAATATCATCTTCTAAATCTAATACTCCTACTATACCAACGAATCAAACAGACTGAAAAACAAAGGGCCTGGCTGCAAGTTGATCAATGTGAGGACTGGAGAGTGGAGACACAGGCACTGGTGCATTTGGATCACCAGCCGCCGGCGAAGGGCACGAGATGAGGACCTCGCCGCCAGCAAAGGAAGAGGATCGTCGGAGGGCCGGGACTACGTGGTTTGTTTGTTTGGATTCTCCGTTATATATATTGTCATATATTTGTCAATAAAATCTTGTCCCCCGGGCTCCCTTCCATTCCGTCCCCTCTGCTCGGCCGACAGGTGGGCCTCACGCCCTCGCCGCATGCAAATATGCAATGCACGTCGCCCCTTTCACCGATTGCATCGGCGGCAGCCACCCAGCCTCGCGCCCTCACAACTCAGTCGTCCATCTCGTGTTGTAGAGCAACTACAAGATCAAATTTTTGAAAGCTCACAACTCAGTCCATGGCTGTAGTTTTAGTTCATCAACAAACTTTTTGAAAGCTCACAAAAAAGGAGCAGAATTGAAAGCTCACAACTAATCCATGGACACACACATCCTATACACGAAACCGAGTAAGAGAAAATGAGCAGTATTGCCGAAACCGAGTAGGAGAAAATGAGCAGCATTGTCCGAAAGGGCAGATGCCCAGCCAGATACGGAAATAACAGAAACCATGGAGCTATAGTTACAAAATACCAAAGGTTGCGGCATAGATCTCATAACCTGAAAGGAAATGGTTTTATTCTTTTAACTCTCAAGAAGTATCCGCCCAGACCAGACCAATAGAACACTATCTCAACAAGCGACACCACATCCATCCTACAATCCTCCAGTATACGGTAACATAAGTAAAACTAGAAACAGGAAAAATTTGGTATGGAGCTAATGACGTCATGGGCACAAATGTACACATAGGGAAGGTATCGCCAATGGTGGAAGCTCAGGGAACAGAGGTGAAGGTTGGCAGCAGCCAGCCGCGCTCTGTTGCGAACTCCACATACTCGCCAAACTTCTCCTGGGCATTTGGGATGTCGAGGATCAGATCATCAAGGCTTTCCTTGACACGGGCAAATCCTTTGGTCATCTGGTTCATGGTTATCAGCCCCTCGCCGAAACACTCCTGCAGCAAGGCCAAGATGCTGGTGTCATTCTGCTTCTCCATCGCCATAACTAGTGCCTTCTTTACCACCTCATGGTTGAAGAAGGGCATACCAAGATCACGGATGCATCTGCAGGCTTCTCCCAGGTCACCACCCGTGCTGTATTCCTCCAAGAGCTTAGTGATCTTGTCCTTGGCGTCTTCCACAGCCCATCCAGTGCCACCACCCCAGCACCGCAGTATCCGCTCACCAGAGTGGCGAGCTGACAGTAGGGCACGGGCCATCTGGACAGTTTGTCTACCACTGCTGTTCGGGCGAAGCTTATTGCTGATTTCATCCAAATTCAGCGGAATTAATACTTCATCAATCACTGCCCTAGCTAGGAAGAGGGCAAGTTCACTTGGAGCATCTACAATGTCAAGGGAAGTGTCTTCTGCTGACTGTAAGAGCATTACGAACCCCTTCATGATGTCTTCAGTCGAAAACAATTCTAATCTTAGTGAAGAAAGGAGTACAGAGGTCATCTCCTTCTCTCTGCTCTTTCTGTCCATAGCAAGTGTGACAAGCTTCTTGAGGAAAATGGGATTGAATTGTGGAGCAGAAAGCTCTTCAAGGCTTCGAATAAGTTCTGGGACATCATCTGACAGAAAATACTCATGAATTATGTGGCCAGATTCTTCTTTAAAATGCTTCACCTTCTCAGCACTTGTATTTTGAACCTCTTCAGCAGGGGCATCAGATTTACCAAAAGAAGCATCAAGCCATCTTTCAGATATGGCTATTGAAACTAACTTGTGAAAAAGGGCTTTAGCAGAAGGAATATCAAGACTTAGGTCATCAACAACCTCAGCTAGTCGAGCAAAACCTTTTGAGATTTGATTAGAACTGATCAGGCAACCTGCAGCTGCCTCCTTCAATAACTTGAGGATTAATGGCTGTGAGGATATGTTCTCCATACCAAAGGTGAGAGCACGCTTCACAACCTCATGATGGAAAAACGGAAGGCTAAGCTCTCTTATACATCTGAAAGCTTCATCTATGTCTCCACTCTCAATATACTCTCTCAAGATATTATGAATCCTCCTCTTTGCTTCCTCTACAGTAAAGTATGTGCTTCCACCCCATTTGCGTTCGACTAACTCTGCATGGTGGGGAGCTGACAAATAGCTCTTTTCAACAACTTGCAAAACTTGAATGCCCTTGCAAAACTCTGGAAGTAGTGCTCTAGCTCGGGTGACAAAAACAGGAGGCAAAATTTCATCAACAACAGCCCGTGCAATAAACAAAGCCAAGATATCAGTGGCATCTGGTATATCAACAGTCAGATCTTCTGTAGACTCCAAGAGCGTCATAAAGCCTTCACTGATGGTGCTGGAGCTTAGTAGATCAACATACAAAGAAGATAACAGAATTGATGCCATTTCTTTTTCTTTGTCATGGCGATCCATTGCCATAGATATGAGCTTCTTGACAAAGTAATTGTGAAATTGATTAGACCCAAGACCCCTTAGCTCGGAAGCTGCCAATTCCACATCGCCTGTACTGAAATACTCCTCAATTATTGGAACTACAAGCTTTCTATAGTCATCTAATGTACCAGGAATCTGAATCTGCATTTACAGTGGTACAGAGCAGTGTTAAATAAGCATACCACATAAACAATGAATAAATAAAAGCAGCATCATGGAGTGTATATCAAACCTTGCTATTCCCATTAGCTAGTTTTTTCAACTCTTGAGATGGTAAAGAATCTACACCTTCATGATTGTCTTGTTCAGTTTTCCCAAGACCATCTGAAATAAAACCATGGAGTTAGGTGATACCAGCACGAACCATGTAAAGTGAATAACAAGAAACTGTCCTACAAAACCATTGCATGTAGTCAATCCACGTTAAAAAATTACATAACCAGTTCATCACTACCACTTCTAACATACCTCATACTGTCATCCATAACCAGCTCATCAACATCACTTCTATATATAGATAGCCAGTTTTTATGTGCTCTAGACTATAATTTTTAGTAACAACTTGCTCTACTTATGTTCTGGCAAGACATTGCCTCAGGTTAAATACAAGTAATCGACCCTTACTGATCATCGCAATTTGTATGGCAATAGCAAATAAATAATTCGCGTTGCCGTTCACAAATTCATACTGCAAAAGCACTTCTAATGTCGCAAACATGTAATAAAGAAACATGCAGATTAGAGATGACTATAAAAATAGAACATGCCAAAATAAGGCATTGAAACACCAAGTCAAACATGGTTTGCTAGGAGCCTAAAAATTAGCCATTCATAATGAACAGTTAAGTACTGCCTAGACAACCACAAACTGAACATAATATTAAAGAAATAAACCATACAAACATGAAACATGCCACTGAAACAATGACCAATCAAAATTTTAAGGGAGCATATCACATAAATTTCATTCAGAGACCACAAGGGTTCTGTTTGCGAACATAAAAAACTACCCCATAAACTACCTTCATATAACTTCAGGTTCACCACAAACCAGAGTTAACCTTTTACAGAAAAAAAGATTGGAATACCTATGGCAGCTTTGTGCTCAATATTAAGCATCCCCAAACACTTAGCCATAAATATTTATTGATTGTGAAACAAAAGAACAGAAACCTCAACATATACTGAAATTCAAAACTGAAAATGCATAATAACTGCTGGTCCACAGCAGATCATTACAATGTAACTGCCAAGTAGAAGAAGGAAATTGATACTACTATACAGTGTTTTGACCCTTTCTGTCAATTAAAAATATGTCATCAGTACCGACACAAGCTTGGTCGGCTTCAAGCTCAAGCCACTCCAAAGATCTGATGACAACAATCAATAATTGAATATTTAGGCAGTAATAACAGGAGCGCTTTAACTTTAGGAAATGACTTCAAGTCAGACAGACGTTTTTTTTTTTTTATCCCACCGCATGCACATGGCCACACGCACACGACCTCTCTCTCCCCACACGCATGTGTCCCCCCCCACCCCACCCCCCCACCCCCTCTTCCTCTCTCCACATACGACAGCACAAGGTCTCTCTTCCTCTCATCTTCCCCAATTTCGGCAGGCTTAGAAGAGAAGGGAATTTCGGCAGGCTTAGAAGAGAAGGGGTTTGGGGAGGAAGGCCAGCCAGACGGCGGGGACGGTGGGAAGGCAGTTTAGGGGCCCTGGAGAGAGAAGGTGTTGCCATGGGCCGCTAGGGTTTCACCGGTGGTACCATGGGAGGAAGAAGAACTACTGTCCGCGTGCAGGCGTGAGGAAGAACAGTTGCGTGCAGGCGTGTGGGGCTGTGCGGAGTAGCCAGCTGCGCGGCTGGCCTAGGCTGTTTGTTAGCAGCCCCCTTAACTTCATTGGATTTCTGAGCAGCGAGAATTTTGCTTCATAACGAAATCAGGGTACCAATTATTTTGGGCACGTGCATGAGCGCCTAGAATCACTAGGAACCATAGTCAGGAAACTCTAGTGTCATGAACCAAACAAGAATCAAACACAGGTTATTTTACCGCCACACAAACAGCAATGTTAAACCAATACGACAAAAAAAAAACATGCACACATAATCTTAGGTAGCTAGCGTTCATGCTATACTGAAAGCCTGAAATATACCCACCAGCATCAAACACATCACTGAACTTGATTCAAGATAAGCCATTTGCACACACAGCAACATGAATTGGGCAATCCTAAGGGCTAAGGCCAATAGATCCCTCGCCTATCATGACCACTGCTTGCCATAGGGGAGAGCAGCCTCTACGGGCCAAAAACTGAAGCAGCAAAGGAACCAAACATTTACAAATCAGTTCAGTCTCTACAGTAATTCTAAACATTTATCGGGGCACAGTAGCATCTCATAACTTAGTCGGTGCTCGGGAGAGGGAAAGATATGCT
>CM041642.1:19541022-19583545 GCA_023333625.1 Bothriochloa decipiens | reverse complement strand
TGGTCGTGTCGGAAAAGTTTGAAATCCTTCGAGATTTCACGGACTACCGGGTTTATTAGGTCTCAATCATATGATTTGCTGAATTAATGGCGGATTATGTGCTTGTGCTCTAATAAATTGGTCGGTTCTGTTACACAAGCTTTGCCAACTAATATTGTTCTCGACTACCGTTTTCAATTCCAGTATTATATTTTTTAATCACCAAAATTTATTCGAATTTCATCAAAATTATTTTAGAACTTAAACATGAACTTCCCCCAAATCTTTTAAACAAGTATTTAGCTTGATTTATGACTACACATGTAACACCCCTGGTGTTATATTAACTAAAACCTGCCATGTCATCATATGCATTGCAAAGCATTCATGATTAGGTCACTTTTGATGTGCATCAATTAAAACAAGTTTATATTTCATAGGTTGTTTGTGTTTCTGAAATGTTGTGTTATATGAAATCATAAAACCCTAATTTCGAATGTCACCTCAAATACTTGATTTATGCCCTGTGTACCTTGAGATGCAAACTATGTTTACACTAGTGTCAGGCATGGTGTATAAAGTCAAGTCCAACATTTAAAATTAAACTCCAAGTTTGGATTTAGATTTAGTTTTTAAATTTGAATTCAAATTGGGAGTTTATTAAAATGATTTTCAAAAGTCAACTTGGTCAACCAAGGGCACTATTGGGTCATGGACCTAAAAATGTCCTTGGATGATGTTTGTAATCACTAATGACCAACCAATTAATTTAGAAACCAAATCGAGTTTGAATTCGGTTTTAAAAATCCTATATTTCAAAAGCTGGTTTTACCCCCTTTTTGATAATTCAAAATCTACAATGAATTTGGAGATACATTGAAAACATAGTTTGTAGATCTTGACAAGATATACAAAGTTGGTATTTAAAGTTTTTCACGTTTTTAAAAAGAATTTTAAATGAATTTGAAAATACAGTTTTTCAACAATTGTCCCTTTTTGATTTCAAATCCATATTTCAAAAATTATGCATAATTTAGGAAAACTTTGTATATAAAAAATGTTTGGTTTGAAAATTTAGCATTTTACAGTTTTGAAGGTTTTCAAGTTTTATTGAAAAATCAAAAGTAATTGTAAATATTTGTTTCTAGGGTTTTGTTTTCCTTTTGATTTTGATTTCATTTTTAAAATCTAGGCAGAATTTGAACATTTATTAAATGAAAAGTGTAGCTCTTGAAAAGTTATACAAACTTTATTTTTGGAGATTTTTAAGTTGTTATGTAAATTTTGGAGTAATTTGAAAAATTCTGAAAGATCTCGGGCTGCTACAGTGGAGGGTGACGTCATCATCGTCCTTCTCCCTCTTTGTTCCTCGTCATCGCCGTGTCCTCCCCGGCCATGCCGGCTTGCCGCAGCTGCCAGCTCATGCCTCGCACTGGAAACTTCGCCGTGGACGTGTCGGCTGCCTGCTCATCGCCGTCAAAGTATAAATAGCAGGTCGACCGCCGTAGTTTCTCTTCTTTTCCCCTGCCTTTTCTCCGTCGCCGCCAGCTCCTCCGCTCGCTGCTATCGTCGTCGAGCCAACTCTGACCACTTTGAGCATACCACCAGCTCTGCCTCGCCTTTGCGTGTTCCCCCAGCTAGTTCAAGTAGCCCCTCGCCGCCGGAGTCGCTCGCTCGCCATCGTCTTCCTCGCGCGCGGTGACCGCGCCGCCGCTGATCAGTTCACCATCAACTGCCGCCACCACCGGTTATTTTCTTCAATCTTCTCCACCATATTGCTCATCTTGATCTCCTCCATCTTATGCACACCTTGGTTGACTCGCCGGTGCACAGGAGCCGTCGGAACGCCGCTGCGAGCCACCGGAGTTCGCCACCGCTGCCATCGTCGCCGTCAAGCTGGTGCTCCGCTTTGTCCCCGGTCTCATTAACTCAAGCACCAGAGTCGCGGTGAGCTCCTGCATCTGTCCATGCCATCAGATTCATCTCTACCGCGCCGTACCAACCGGCGTACGTGCTCAACGCCGGCGGGTCTCGGGTCAGCTCGGGAACACTGTTCCCCTTTTTCTTTTTCTTTTTTAGAAAATGTTTAAAAACGCTTTTTCTTCAATAATTCATAGTAAATCATGTATAGCTCCAAAAATTCTAAAACTTTTTGTGTATGCTCTTTATGATGTTCTCTACCTAAGAAAAATATGAAATGCCATATTTGAGTACTGTTTGCATAAGTTAAAATTAGCTCTTTTAATTGAATAATGCATCTTTAATGATTTTTAATAAATAAAATAATTGGTTTTTATTTATGAAATTTGTTTTGCCACCTAATTAGACCAAGATCTTTTTAAAATAAAATTTTAAGCTTAGTTAGACAATTTAGTTTTATGTCTTTGTTTTATGCTTTTTAATTAAGTAATTAATCCCTTTAATCATGCTTAATCATTATAGGATCTGTTTGACTTTAGGATTGATTGATGACCTTGGGTCATTAACCTTAATGACCTTTGGCACTTTAATAATTTATTTGTGCTTATCTTAATCATGTCACTACGTCTTAATCAACGTTATTTCATGTAATTAATGAACTTCTTTAATGAAGTAGTTAACCATAATGAACTTAGTAAGTTTTGTTGGCTTACAACTTTATCGTGAAGTAAAGTTGTACCTAAGTTCTTAATTTGGTTATGCATTCATCAAGCATTATATTTACTATTCCATCATATTGAAACATAATATATTATCGTGTAGCTTCCATTAACGAAGAGTTAAATGTTGTCGAATCAGACCCCAAGGAAGAGTTGAATCAGGAATCAGGTATTGAACCAGAGTCCGAGATCGTCTACACCAAACACCAAGGTAAGCCCCGGATGCATTTAAACCCTTCCTTGATTTTATAAAAGTTTATCGCTTCAGTTATGAATTGTTGCATTAAGTAATAGGAATTGAGTGAAAACCTACCAGTTGCATTACCTGCCTTATTTCCATATTTCTTGTTACCTATTTTTAAAAAATGCGTAGTAATGCTTAGCCCTGCTTAATTAGTAGGTTTTCAAAAAGAAAAAGAATGAAAAAGATGAGGTTGGCTTTTCTTGATGGAATCATGATGGTAGTTAATAAATCGAGTCCGGACAGGTAACTTGCATTGGGAAAGGAGTCTCTCTGTAGTGTTTTCGTCTGTTGATGCCCTAGGTCCCGTGTCGATGGTGATCTACGTGTATCGAGACCTAGATAGCCACCCACACATGGTGTGGTATACATGTGGGGCTGAGAGTCCCATGTATATTGATATGCTTAGGAGTTTGAGTCTCCTGTATATCATGTGGTTGATATATGGCTACGGTTGTTATCCTGGTATGTCGTGTGATCTGGTATGCTTAGGAGTTAGAGTCTCCTGTATATTAGTGATCTAGGTCCCAGCTGGGTATAAAAATAGATTCGAATCGCCGTTGCTTCTCGGAGAAGAAGACTTGATCTCTGTTCATCATCGTAGTAACAACTTGAATGATGGCTAAAGTTTATGAATGGAGTTGGTTGGTAATCTTGAGCTAGAGCAAGACAACTTTACTTTCTGCCGAGCTTTGCTGCAAAAATTCTTATCTCTTGTAAGCCTTACCTTGTCCCTCTATCCTGCATTTCCTGAGTCTTCACCCCTCTTTTTCGTCGGGTCAGTCTTGTTGAGTACATTTGTACTCAGAATTTATTGAACCCTTGTTGCAGGTGAGCCCCATGAGTAGGTTTGCTTTGTATCCTGCTGTATGACAGTCATTGCGGAGAGTGACGATGAGTAGGATGTCTGGCTCTTGGGCAGAGCATACCGTCAGGGTGTTGTAAATAAGTTATCTATAGCTACTCCACTACTGCTATGGTTTGTAATAATCTAACTTATGGTTTGTAAGTTTTGAACTAAATGGTTTGTAAACTTATGTTATTATAATCCTTTCGCTATTTTACTCTGATGTATATTATTTGTATAAAACTGTTGTAATACTACAATGTCTCTTTATAATGATTGATCCTGCTCGGAGAATCATGGATGATTCGGGATTCACCCGACAGACCTTTTAAGTCTTATGGAACACATGCATTGCTATCAGAAGTCTGTTTATACAATGATAAATGCATGTGGGCCATATTATTTAGAAGGTTCTGCCACAACACATCTATAGAGTACAAGAATATAAAAACACAAACAATAGAAAATATGAGGTATAGGTCACATGTATTAGTATAATACGGAATTTTAGAATCTTTCATCCCTAAAATTACCAAAATTCGTGATTTTTTACAAAAATTTTGAACCCTAGGTTCGATTAGCTTTAGCTTGGTTCCATTTTCCCCTTTGACTGCTTATAGTCATGTAACTTGTGTGGACAACACCAATGATGTAGATCATCTTCTTCTTCCTCATCTCACACATTACATGATTGTTGTACCAATTCTCAACATTTTCCTTTCTAATTAAATCTGCAGGTATTCATATATGTTGAATTGAAGAGTACTCAACCCTCACCAAAGCATTCATGACAGTCGACACCACTGATGTATATCATCCTCTTCATCATCTCACACATTGCATTATTGCTGTACCATTTTCTCAATATTTTCTTTTTTAATTTAATAGCAGTTGAACTATAGACTACTCAACCACCGGAGCATCCAAAGTTATCAAGAAGCAACACAAGTACCAAATCATATGGTGAATGTCATTAGAACGATGTTGACACAAATCTAATTCTACGTCAAGAGTTAGAACACTGATCGCTCAAAGACCATCTTGTCATAAAGCCTAACCAATTTCAAAACATGGCCTCTCTATTAAGGGTTTGTTTGGATGCAACCCTGGAGCTCTTGCTTGAGCAAGAACGCTGCCGGCAAGTTGCCTGTGTACGCATTCCATTTTGCCTGCCCCAGCAACAAGATCTTAAATTGTTTGGTTGAGTACTAGTGCCTGGGAAAGTAGATAGTTGTATTGATTGCACATATAAATATCTCCAGGCATTTTCGGTTAGAGCCAGGCGACCTTTTTTCTATGCCTGGGTTCTCAACGATTGCCTAGACGAAGCTCCAAGCCAAGGTCCCAACCAAACATATCACAGGCAGGTCAAAGGCTTACTACAGGCTAGGCAAATTTCTCCAGGGTTTGTTTGGATGAGACCCTGAGCTTTTTGCCTGGCCCCGATGCTGCCAGTGATTTGTCTGTGTACCGTTTGGATGCAACCATATGGTTTGGTTTCTAGAGGACGCAAGTGCGTGAGCGGACCTTTTTAATTCGCTTCCACAGGGAGTCGAATCTAGGTATGTTGGATGCTACTTAGGTGCTCTAACCACTAGGCTAGAGGTCCTTTGACGCTCCAGCACCTTGTTGCCTAGGATACGTCACAGTACCGCTGCAGTCTCCTCTGTCTTATTTTATTTTCTTTTATCTATAGTATATTGGTAAAATGAAGTTATTTACTTTTATTCTTTTTTTGTTTGTTTCAAAGTTGGTTATCATGGTACCTTCTCATGTTTTTTCTTGTCTATTCCTCAATTACGTATATAAATTATAACAACAATATATTATTTTTATGTATATTATCATTAATAGCTCTTTAAACCTTGATTTTATTCCTCAATTATGTGATGTTTTCTACTATTAATAATTGAAGTATTATTGTTAGTATTCTTTTAATGTTTCTTAGATTACTACTAAAATTGTTTTCTATGTAACGAGGCATCAAATTATTATTCCATTGTTTATTATATTATTGTTTATTTTTAAGATTTAGGTTATGATTTATTATCATTTTATTTGTCTTCTTATATATTATTAAAATAAAAGATATTATTTAAAAAGCTAGGAAATATATTAAAATTTATTTATAATTTTAAGTATAGTGTTAATTAAGAAAATATATGAATGGTTTTATTATTTATTTGCCTGTACATCATAACACTAATGGTATTAATATGGTATTATGTCTTTTATTAGCTTTCAAGGCGCAGGCTCCCAGCCAAACGCATCTTACGCATCTTTTCTTACTTGTCTGGCTAGGCAGATTCTATCAAAATTTTAGACAACTTTCAGGCAACAATGTTTGCTAAGCAAATAGTCTAGGCTTCCATCCAAACAAATGGTAACCCTAGATGCTCAAAAAAAAACAAACGGTAAGCCTACGGGAAAAAAACTAAGAACACATGAGCTGACCTGTCTAGTGGCCACCCGGAGCGCACCGGACCTGCTTTCATTTACTATGGGCTCCACGAGCAGCTTTAACTAATGAAGTTAAAACTTCTTTTTTGAAAAAGAAAGTGTTTAGTAAATAGATCTAGAAGAGAGAGCCGGAGAGGGCTAATATTTTCAGTTCCATCTGCTATCTAGCATTCACCTTTTGTGAGATTGGATTTTAAGAGCTTCGTTTGATGAGTTTTTTTCGTTTTAACTTGTTTGATAAAAAAATGTATGAATGACTTTTGAAGCTGTCAGAGAAGCTAAGCCAACATGAATGGTTGCTCACGGAAAATATTTAAGGAAGGAAAAGAAAGTCTGGTCGAGCGATTCTGCTGCTCGAGAGACTATCAGCACTCACGAAACTCTATATTCAACCTTTAAACGGAATATTTTATCTTAGTCATTGAGACTCCCTCATCTATACCATTTTTTCCCGCACCCATCCAACCTCAATACCAACCTCTATCCATCGTAGGGCCCACTTATCAAGAATTTTTTTCTTTTTTCTTTCCCTTTTTATCTCCCACACCCGGCCTCTCTCTCCCCTCCCTCTTCTCTCTCCCTATCTATTCCCCACCGCTCGACGCTCGTGCCTCCCTCGCATGCGCCGTCGTCCACCGCTCGTGCTTCCTCGCATGCACCAGGCATCCCCCATCACGGCCGTGGCCGGAGCCTGGAAGGGCCGCGCTAGCCGCCGCTGCCGCCGAGCTCCTTCCCAGCGCGCGGCCGCTGGACTCCTCCCCACGCGTCTACCTCCCCAGCGGCCCCCACGAGGTCGAGACGGCAAGGCGACGGCGGTGCCGCGTACGACGTCTGGAGCTCCGTCTCCCCAGCGGCCCGACAAATGGAGCTCGCGGCACGAGGAGCTCCGGCCGGCGGTAGAGCAGACGCGACCTCCTTCCTCACTGGCTTCTCCCCTTCTCCGGCGAGGGCAAGCAGCGTCCCTGGAGATTCAACGCTTCCTCCCGCGGCTGCGAGGCTCCTCGTGCCCTCCTAGCGTGGCGGCGGGGCTCCTCGGGCCCTCTACCAGCGGGCGCTCCCTCCACCGGTGCCGATGAGGTTGGGCGGCGGCGGTGGTTGGGCGCGAGGACGAGCGGGCGAGTCGGCGGCAGCGCGCGCGGCCTGCTCCTACAACGCGTGGGCGTCTGGTAGACGGCCTCGCGAGTGCTCCCGGCCATGGCGTCCATGGCGGGTGAGCTTGGTCCCCCGCCCATGGCGATGCGGGGCGAGCTCGGCCCCCCAACCATGGCGGCGCGAGGCAAGCTCGGCCTCCTCGGGCACCGCGAGCCAGGCACGCGCTCCGCTCCAGCGCCGTCCTCCATCGCTACGGGCTCCGGCGGGCGGCCACCATGGACGGGCGCATCGAGCTCGGTCGCCTCGGCCATGGAGCTCCGCATCGAGCTCTGCTCCCTCTGATGGGTGCGGGGACGGCCATGGCCGCTGCGGTCCTTCTCTCTCCGGCCTTCTCTCTCCTTGGCTCCGGCCATCTCTCTCCTCCAGCGGGCCCCGCAGCGTCCTTTAGCGGTGCCGCCGTACCTCCCGCAAAAACAGCGGTAGGAGGTCGGACCGCAACCACTGCATTCGCGGTAGAGGTTCCCGCTGCAGTTTATTTGGGACGGTAAAGCCTTTTGCAGTTCCCTTTACCGTCCCCGCTGCGGATAGTCTAAGATACAAATAATGTTCTTTTTCTCGGTCACGGTGACTGACAGCGCTGCAGACTTGTATGGATTCCGCTGACTGTGATGTGTGTGCTGTCTTTCGCCGGAATGTACTAGGCCTTTTTAGTTCACCAAATTTGGCCACAAAATTCACGATATAGAATTCTTATTTTCGGTCACATCAAAATACCCGTACATGCATGAAGTACTAAATGTAGATAAAATTAAAAACTAATTGCACAGTTTTGTTGTACTTTACGAGATGAATATTTTAAACCTAATTAATCAAAGTTTGAACAATTTTTACTAAATATAAATAAAATACTATAAAAATTCCGCTACAGAAATTCCAGCACCAGCTTAGCGAACTAAACGAGGCCCTACTTAACTCTGCCTCTGGCACGGTCGTCGATCGATAATGACGTGAGATCATGAGACTACTGTATCATGAGACTTGTATCTAGACTACTGTACGGCTGTTCAGCTTTCTGTGATGCACTGCATTACATGCGAAAACGACGGTAACCGGTGCCCAACACCAGCCCCGTCCCACTAATTTTATGGGCGGCGAACGAAGCACTAAGGTCTAGCTATCTAATATTTTAATATAATAATTGAAAGATATACTATTACAGATAATAGATAACTTGTATCATATATATATTTAATTTTTGAAAAAATAACAGTATATTAAAGAAGATAAAATAACTATAATGGTTACCTTAAAATAAAACTACAATGCCTTAGTGCTTTTTAAAAAGAACGTCTTTAGGCATTTTCTTGATATAAAATCTTGAAGAACACTTTTGTTCTTGCATGACAGGATCAAATTCAACAATCATCTCTACCGTGGCCACCATTATTTGATTGATAAAGTTTTGCATTTGACCCTTTTGTGATTCTCTAGATTGAAGTTCTTGTTTTCTTTCTTTTCTTTTTTTAGCACCGGACTTATGTTTGTTTGGCAACATCTAACATGATTAAAAAAAATATTGAATAAAAAATTACATCCATGAAGCCTAGCCCTATCCCCATAAGAACGTATCAGTAGCGTATTGATCTGAACACTAATTGATTTGCTACCTTTGCCGTGAAGAGGCCAAGAGGGACGTCCTCGTCCGTGCACCTGCACGCTGCACGCCGATTGCCGCCTTGTCGCTACCGCTGCCAATTGACGCCTTGCCGTATATCACGCCGACGCGGATGCGGACTGGGACTCGGAAAGTCACGATCGAGACGACAGATGAGAACACGAGCGGTCGAGGCCGAGCGGCGGCCGCCAATAAGGCTTTGCCTTGGCGTCTGATGGCCTGCAGTCTCATGGGCCCGTGGACGTCGCACAGACTGCCCTCCCCCTAGGGACGGGCCTGCCCAACACACACGCGGACGGTGCATAGGAAAAGGCGGGAGGAGACGAACGCTCGCTAGACGCGGATCGGCCGCGTTTCCGCCTCTTGTTTCCTGCTGCCTGTGAGAAAAAGAAACAAGTGGCTTACGTGTCCTGAATAATTCGAAAGGCCTTAGCGTAGTACGTACGAGCGGCTAGAGTGGTGTACCGGTGGCTGTTGTCGTCTCGTCCCTCCATGGTGTACCATTGGTAAACCAATTTAAATTGTCCTGATGAATAATTTGAAGGCCTTAATTTGAAACAAAAATGCATGCATTATCTATGGTAAAAAATAAGTGTCATTAGATACATCATGAAAATATATATACTTTTATAATGTAACAAAAATGCATGCATTTTCTCGTACGATAAAGTACAGTGTATGCCCAAGAACCCAATACAAAAAGGCGAGGCTACCGGAATCACGTCACGTCTGCCAAATTTGGCCAAAAATTGTTTCAGTTGTTGTAGCCGTGTAGGGTCACCTCACTGCTCCCTGTTCACACATTTCCCAGCCGTTGGTTCCAAAAGCGCCCGATTCGTCGCCAGCGCCGCCGTGCCGTGGCTACTCCGGCCCGCGCAAAACGCAAATGGTCGAAGTCGAAGGCCCTCTGACGGCATCCTGCCGATAAACAAATCCAAGGCAAGCCAAGCAGGCCCTGCCCTGCCGAGCGCACTTCGTCCTGCTGCCCTCGCCCAACGGCAACGAATCCGCCTGCCTTCCTTCCAGCAGGCTCGCCCTGAGACCCGCTCATCCACTTCATCACAGCCCGCCAGCATCAGATTCCCACCCTACTAAACCCTCCTCTTGCGGTTTCTATTCTACCCAGTGTCCAGATAATCACTCGCATTATTTTCCCTTTCCTCTCCGAGCCAATCAGTTCCGTTCACCTTTCCTCCTCACCACCATCAGTGGATCATTTGATTTGGTGGAGTTGCAGTTTTGCCGGCTGTTGTGGTAACTACTCCCTCTTTCTCTCCCACCACCAGCGCGCCTCTGCAATTTTCCTCCAACCTCCTGCCAACGGCTGTACGCCTGTGTGTCACCGCTCCGGGGCTCCGCTCACCGGAGGCGCCGCGCGGTCGGTCGGTCCCACTTCCCCTGTCTTCTTCTTGCGCTCGCCGCTTGCGCTTCTCCTCCCTCCTCACGGTTCCATCTCCGGATCCTCGAGTGTGGATGGAACCTGAGGCACGGTAGAGGACCCAGCGCAGTTTCCCTTTCCCCTCCCAGCAAGGTATTCCTGGGTTGGTTCTGGGTTCCCGCCTGCTGCGAGCGCTCTGCGGAATTGGGAATTCTGACAGGAACCGGCTCGGAGGAAGGAATGATCGAGAGTAGGATTTTGGTTGTCTGAAATCTTCCGGTGGTTATTAAGAATCGGGAGCTTTGGAGGAAAATTCCAGTCTTGGGGCTCTATACTAGGTTGGTCGGGACGACGCCGAGGAGGTTGCCAATGGAGCCGCCGACTGGGTTCTGGGCCTCGCTGTTGAGCTTCCTCAAGTTCTTGCCCTACTTCGCCGGCCTCCTCATCCTTGGGTTCATCAAAGGTGACTTGCTGTTCTGTCTCTTTCGCTCTGCTCATTTCAATCCGCGCATTCAGTTCGAATTGGTGGTAAAATGGGAGGGCTGTGAGCAACCATCGTGCAACCTCTGCCTTTAAGGCTTTAACAGGGCGCCTCTCTTAATTTCCAGTTTTGCTCGTACAGGGCTGCTTGATTCAGAGTTTCCTCCCTGTTCTTGCAGAAATTTGTTAGGACCATTTAATGATTGGTGGGCAGTCCTAATTTCAGTTAGGTTCTTCTTTGACTTGAACTAAGTGTTCACAGTGCGGCAGGGCAAGTTTAAATAATAACCGCGTGTTGATTTTGTGCCTAATTCTGTCTTGGAAATTTCTAGACCGGGTTTCATTAGAACAAGAACATGTTTCGGGCTTGTCTCTGAAAATGTCCATTTACCTGTTTTGTGTAAGAATTATCGAATTCCTCATGCTTAGGTTTCAGTGGCTCAGTCCAATGTCTTTGGTCTCTTGGCTGCTTGGTTATGAATGAAAATTCAGTCATTTACTCATGCGCTGGGGTTAGAATTCCAAGTATCTGCAATCGAAAAGTTAATGCGATTTTCGAGATGAAATGATGAAACGATATATTTACTATGAAAATAAAGATGGAATGACACATGGTATACGGTATGCAATCCTCATTTCAAAATTTTGGATCTGCCAGGTGTTTTGTTGTGTCCTTGGGCATGTCTGATTATGGCAATTGGAATATCTGCACTGATCCTGGGCTTATGGCCTATGCATCTCATTTGGACATACTACTGCATTATCAGGTACAGTACATGTTCTGCTGTCCCATTTCTGGCAACTTCATTCAATTACTAACCGAAAGTGCTCACATTTTTGTTCCATCCATTTTCTTGGGGGCAGAACCAAGCTGGTGGGACCTGTAGTAAAGCTTCTGCTTCTTATTGCTGCTACTGCAGTCTTGATCATGTGGTTGATAATTGGCATCCCTGGAAGCTTACTTGCTGGATTGGTTTATGGTTTTCTAGCACCCATAATGGCCACCTTTGATGCAGTTGGAGAAGGCAAAGAAAAGCCGTTTGTTCATTGCTTTGTGGTAAGTTTTTCTTTGTATGAGTTGTTTATGCTTATCTCTGTGGTCGTTTGTTAGTATCTCTTTTAGACATTGCTTAGCTTGCTATTCTGAACTTCAGGATGGAACATGGAGTACTATTACTGGAAGCTGTACAGTAGTCAGGGACGTGAAAGATTTGCTTTTCCACTCCTATTTTTCAATTATGGATGACCTCCGTCTTCAGAAACCTCCTGACGGAGAGCCATATGAGATAAGGTCTGCATCCAGTGCATCCGGTTCACTGTTTGCCTTTTTTATCTTTCACCTTTACACTTCAAGACCATAGACTTTTGTTGTTACTTTTCCTCTTTCACCTTTTAGCACTAGGCCTTTAGCTTTAACGTGCAAGAATCACTCTTTATGCTTGACTTGATATAACATTTACATGAAAGCATCGATTCAGACATTCATTTTGAATAATATAGTCCACCATTCCCGTGCTTTGCATTGAGATGGCACTTTTCTGATTAATATTTTACATCTGAAGAACAATGTACAATAAACTGACATACATGACTCTCTTTTTCCCAGATTGTTTGATATTCCTGGTGCACTAATAGCGGCTGCATGTGGGCTTCTACTTGATGGAATAATGTTTACATTAATTGCCTTGTATAAGTGCCCTGTGATGCTTTTCAAAGGATGGAAACGACTGATCCAGGATATGATTGGGAGAGAAGGGCCTTTCCTGGAGACAGCTTGTGTGCCATTTGCTGGTCTCGCTATTCTTCTTTGGCCATTTGCTGTAGTAGGAGCCGTTCTGGCATCCATACTCTCCAGTGTCCCTTTAGGTGCTTATGGTGCAGTTGTAGCTTATCAGGTATGGTAAAAAGTCCCCCTTTTTTCAGTGCACTGATGACAAACAATGCATACTTCATCACATCATTTGTTGAGCAAGCACTGCCACATTATGATGAAGTATTAGCTCATTTAACCTGTTGCTGTTGAAGTCATGAAGCTTGATCTTGTTCATGTCTCAGGAATCCTCCTTTATCATGGGATTTGCCTATGTGTTGTCGTCAGTGTCTATATTTGATGAATACACGAACGATGTTCTCGACATGGCACCTGGTTCTTGTTTTCCAAGGTAAATAAATACTGAATGCTTTTGGTTGCTATGGTAAACAATTGAAAATGCCTGGTGCTGACTTTTGAAATCTCTAGATTCAAATATCAGAAGGGCAAAGGTGAGTCTTCACACGGACATAGTGCCCCGTTATCCAGACCCGCCTCATTCAACAGGGAGAAGCAAGAAGGGAAAAAACCTCCATCTCGTGTTACTTCATTTAAGAACAGCATTGATGAGTTCAATCCATTCAAGGTGATTCTTTTCTCCTTAAATAGTCAGGCTGCATTACCATTGCTTATTGGCAATTCAAATTCTGTAGACCTTCACTTTCTGTACAGTCCAATCAGTATGGTACATGCTTAGAATAGGGTATTCAGTGTGCAAATAATTTTTCAATAAAATGTTTCTGTACTGGTAGTAATATGTAAACATATGAAGTCAGGCCAGTGTATAACCGAACAATACTGTTATGCAGTTGCTGGACCACCTATTTGCCGAATGCAGGAACCAGGGTGAGGAGTTGGTTAACAAAGGGGTGATAACAATGAAAGACATTGAAGAAACCAAGTCTGGAAAAGTTGGCAGCGGTGTTCTTAATGTTGGTCTACCAGCATATGTTATCCTGAATGCACTCCTTCGGTCTGCAAAGGCTGATTCTGTTGGGCTAATCTTAAGTACGTGCACAACAAAATTAGGTCTTCTTCCATTTTAGCTGTTGTTATGGCTCTAGTTTGACTTGCTTTGGAAAAAATATGCAGGTGACGGCTCTGAGATTACATCTGACAATAGACCTAAAAACACCATATTTGATTGGTTCTTTGACCCGCTTATGGTTATAAAGGAACAAATCAAAGCTGAGAATCTCACCGAAGAAGAGGAAGAATATCTGAAAATGCGAGTACTATTGGCCGGTGATCCCAGTCGCCTGAAAGGTTCTCTTCCTCATGTTCCATCCTTGACGGAACGTAAAAAGGCAGATATAGACGCATTCGCTCGCAGGCATCTTCTCCATCCTCCCCTTCAGCCTTTATTTTGACGGAGGATGCAAACACTAATGTTTACTAATCTATATTTTCACTCTGCTGCTGCTGCAAGATTGCAAGGAATCACAAAGTCGATATCTAGATATCCCACAGCAAAGCGCCGCTTCGACGTCCTTGTGAAGGCGCTGTTGTCAGAGCTCGAGAGGACGATGGGTGGCAGCCAATCTGCCAATGGATCCCAGTCCCAGGCGCAGAGGATGCGAAACTCGGTAGCCCGGATGCTCAGCCAGAAATCCATGGGCAAGACGGCCGACATCAAGGATGAAGACCCAGAAGCGCAGATGACAAGATTGTCTCGCACCCCGTGATAGTTTGTAGTTTGACGATGCGGTATGGCGTGGCTGGAACGTAGCTTTCAAATGCCCTTCCAGCTTTGTACAAATGAGAAGATGCTGCGGCTTGAACTGATTCTAACCATGTATGAGTGGTATATTTTAGGTACTATACGTATCGTGTATGCAATGTTTTTGCTTGAAAGAGTATATATGTATATAGTCATATACTCACATGGAGTCGCTTAATGCATTGCAAAAGAAGTAAACAGACAACTGAAAATACTCAATCCACAACAGCTGCCGGCGGAGCACCGGCGAGTTTTCTTTTTCCTTTTTTAATTAATTGCACCGACGAGATGTTGTATATGTGGGGAGAAGATAGGGTAGAAGACCAGAAGGGTATGCACAGAAGGGTAGAACTCGCTGTAGCCCTCTGGGACCAAGACCCGTTTCATCAGACGAATGACCCGTTTCATCAGACAAATCATTTGGAACACAAGATCTGATCAGTCAGGACTCCGCAGGATTAACATATTGCGGGAATATTACTACCATAAGTCGAAAGGACCCTGGCTCATGGATGAGAGAAACCAAGCATGCGTATTGTTCTTACATTACATATAGCTAAGCTGTATCATAAACATCATCGATTCATCCACAAGCAGAACACAGTTTAAGCCCGACAAAAGAAGGAACTGCATTGATGAGCAACTAAGCATGCGTATTGTTCTTATATAGCTAAGTAAGCTGTGTCATGAACATCATCTATTCATCCACGGGCAGAACACAGTTTAAGCTCGATAAAAGAAGGAACTGCGTGTGGTGTATGGCCATTAACCGACAACAATGCCATAGCAACATCACGCAGTTGGGCATGTGTTTTTAGACAATTTTTGGGAGGTTCGGCTACAACCATTGTCAAGCCGAGCTTTGGGGCTCGCCTGAAACCTGCACCGTGTCAGGTGGTCAGGTGAAGCAGGGTTCAGCCCCAAAGGCCATCCGGGGGCTGGCTATCAGGCACAATGGTGTCATCATCTGACAGCTCCTCCTGCTTCTTTCTTGCCTTCTGATAGCTACGGGAACCACGGAGGATGGAGCCAATATCCAGACCACCTTTGAGGCTCCTCTGAGACCTGAACAAGTGGGAGGAAAGCAACTCAGGTGTCAGTAAGCTTCAGCTGACGACAAGGAAACAATCATGACTAACTCAGTTCCAAAACAAGGGATTCTGAACCTGGACAGCAGGGGTAAGTAGTGGACATACAGTTTTATCAAACAAGTCACTGTAAGGTTGTTTGAACCAGCCAAGGTTATTCTAAAGGCAAGCTACTCTACAGCACTATGCTGTATTTGGTGAAACACCATCAGTATCAGAACACCTTTCCCCAAGACACAGTAGGTAATAGGCTTAGGTTATTATTTTTGAACAAAAAGGTTTAGGTTACTATAATGCCTACCGTGCAACGTTTATACTTGTTCGTCCATATTGTCTCAAGCTGATACAAGAAAATAATAACTATCTTCTCAGTTTGCAGGTCAGAGAACTTACAGTGATATAGTGCCATCATTAGGAACCTCGTTTTCATCTGAAACACCTGCAAAGGGCAAATTGGTTAGACACATGTGGACCAGGATATCTGATGCCATGTCTAAAAAAATCCATAAGAAGTTTAGATGAATAATGAACCTGTAAAACATGCGCTGAACATAGTAGATTGCTATCAATATTCATGTCCTAAGTTAACTAGATCTGATGAAGCTTTTACCAATTAGAGTACGCCAGCAATAGCGATATTAATGCAACATAGCACAATGGTAAATCTAGCATTTTCAAGCATGCCATTGATGGAGGAAAAGAAAAAGAAATTTGTCAGTGCAGGAACTTCCAATGAACATGTGAATATCTACTAGATGTGGGCTGATATGCATTCTAAAGGAGGCAGCAGTTTTTCACCAATTTTAACTGCAGGAAGGTATCCACCCCCAAGAAGCATAGTTAGATAAACAACCAAAGGGAGTGATGTTACAAATCCCAAGGAATAAATTAATGCATGACCAAGTGCAAATGCGATCATATTCCATGTGATAGAATCTCATTAAGGTTCCCAGTTTCCCACCTGAGTCAGCAGATGTAGACGAACTATCAGGTGATCCTTCCATGACAGTCTTGGTGTCCAATTCATCGCCAGAACCTTCGCTGATAGAGTCTTTGAGTATTGCACCAGAGCCTACATTCCTATTCACTTTGTTGGAGTTTCCACTGGTCTCTTCATACCTTTTGCTTGAAACTTTCCGGACTGCAACTCTATATCGGTTAGAACTTGGTGGCATGCTCTCTATGCTGTTACTTGACGCTTGTGGACTCATGGAAAAATCCTTCACAAGGTTGCTTACAGGCTTAGGATTTGGAGCCACATTTCCCTTGATAGTAGACCCATCAGGCTTTCTAATCTTAGCATGGGGCTTTGTCTGAGAAGTAAATTTTCTAACTTCTTTACTTATATGTGCATGATCCTTTTCAGTGAGCAACTTGCTCTGATCATCATCAACATTCTGGTGGAGATTCTTCTTAGGTTCATGTTGCATTATACTGGCATTCTGAGTAACTTTGCTGTTGCTGTCTTTTCCATTGACCTGACCCATCCTTTCTTTTTGTACAATAGAAACAAGTGATTCTTGGGTACCAATATCAATGCCCTGGTTATCACAATTAGGATTGCCCTTTTCAGCAGTAGGTACATCGACTTCCATATTAGCTTTGCCCTTTCTCTTCTTCTTCTTGCCGTTATTCACATTCTCATTTTCTCTGTTCATGTTTTCTGTTGCAACAAATGGCACAATAGCTTTGCTGGTATCAAAATGACCAGTTAAACTAGCTTTCTCTGAGGGGAGAGATTCTAAAACGTCATTTGGTTCAATGCTACCAGTACGTTGCTTTCGTTTCTTCTTCTTTTTATTCTTCACTTCCCTTAAAGATTCATCTTCATTGTTTTGCTTACTTTCTGCAGCAACTGATGGATCATCATTCAGATTGCTGGTGCCAAAATGATCAAGGAAATTGATTCCATCATTAGCAGGACGAACCACGGTGTGGTAATCAGGTTCAACAGCAATAGCAGAACTTGTAGTGCTGACTCCCTTGTCAGTCCTGGAGTCCACCAAATCTGCACTGAAACCATGTTCCAGGGAACAATCCTGACTTTGAAGTTCAGAGTTCGAAGATGTTTTCCTTTCCTTTCGAGAATTAGGGTTGGCGGATTTGAGAGCCATGGCATCTTTCTGAACTACATGCAAGGTTGGAGTTCCTGCAGCATTTTCATTGTCATGGGTCCCAATGATGTCATTTACATACTCATCCTGCCTGCCCTTAGCTGAGTGACTATCCAGCCCATGAGTAGAACAATTAGCTTCTCGTATTTTAGGAGTAAGAGTCTCAGAAGACCTGTCTTTCTGCTCTACATTCCCAACAGCGCTCAAAGGAGTGTCAACTACAGAACCTCCCTGGACCAAATTTTCTTCTGTATCATTAGGTTCCTTCAAGTCCAATGTATCAAGTACCTGCTTTATGGAACCCTTCTTTCTTTGACGCTTAGCAGCTTTGCGCTTGTCATCAGCTTGCGCAACCACATTTCCAGTTACTATATCCTCAGGATCACTTGTTTTATCGGCAAACCTCAAAGAATCAGACTCTTTTAATTCTATATTAGCATCTTCTTTGGGTACACCACTTGATTGATGAGAAGAGTCATTCATGGTTGATAGCCCTTTCGATTTTTTCCTCTTAGACTTCTTTTGTCCAGGTGAGCTAACAGGAGAAGCAGAGTTAACCGCTGAAGGATATTTTGGAGGTAATGCTGAAGTAACGCTACCAACTTTAACAGCAATAGATTCAGGAACATCTAGTCCATTCTGATTGCTACCTAGATGAGTTTGTCCTGGTAAAAGATCTTCATCCAGATCCTTACCTAAGCTGTCTTTAGGTCTTAGATCAGCCAATACCTCATCAATAACATTTGTTGCCGCTACATCTAGACTTTTACCAAGCTTCTTGTGATCAGTAACTGTTTCTCCTTCTACAATGCCCTGGGTTGTTTGCTTTGCATCTATTGGAACAGCATCTGTGCATTGTATCGTGCTTTCATATGTTACAAATCCAGAAGATTTTGTCAGATCTTGACTAGGATTCATACCCTTTAAGGGTTCTAAGTGGTGTCTTCTTTTTTTCTTTTTCTTTCCATCACCACTTGGATTTTCTATTACATTTGAATCCCCTTGAATCTGTTGCATAGAAGGTTCATGGACAATCTCCCTTTTAGTAGAAAATGTATCTTGTTTGGCAGTATTTTCACTATACCCATTATCTTTTTCACCAGTAGCATCCACGGAAGGCATGTCAACAGAACTAACTTTTGATTTCTTGCGCTTCTTCACTTGAGAAGTATTTTGATTTGTTTGCCTCTTGTCAGAGACATCTGTACTTCTGCCATCTTTCACCATGTTGCTTGTTTCAGGTACACCTTCATTATGACATCCCTCATTGCGTTGCTTTATTTCTTCATGCTTGTCCCCTCCATCCAAAGGGGTGCAGCTTCCTTTTGAAGTCTTTTCTTTAATAGCTACATTTTCACCTGTAGAATAAATGGCATCTGCAATTGAAGGATCCCTACATCCCTTGAGTGTAGATGCCTGAGCATCTGTCACAAACTGAACACTTTTGCCCCCCTGGTTTCCATCATTAACTTCTGATGATGAAAGAGGCAAACCAGATTCTTTGACTATAGTTTCATCTTTGCCAGTCAATTCAACACTATATGCTTCGCCATCTGGATGATAAGAAAATAAAAGGAAATCAGTACCCTTACATTTACTCGAAATTTGCATAAAGAGTATAAATAAGGTGGATGTTTCTATATATGACATCAAGGCAGCTATCGAGCATGCTGGGAGTTTTGGCCAAGAAAAAAAAATGTATAGACAAATTTTCCATTAGCTGTTCAGCTCAAGTAGTCATGCAGTTAACACCAAGTTGCATGATGAAATATATCAAGCCCATGATAAATATATTTCCAATTGAATTCAAGCATAAAGAATGCCATATGGTACATTCCCCATGCTAGATTACAAACAATTTTCAGTAATGTAATACAATATATGGATATTATTTCTATGTAGCCCTAGGCTGTAGAGCCAGAACTTCACCTGTGGATTTTGATAAATCCGCTGGGGCTGCCCCAGACGATGGTTCTGCCGTTATTTGATCAGAAGCAGATTTTGAAGGTGCCAATTGATGCCTTTTCTTTTTCTTCTTCTTTCCAGCAGCACTTGGGTTTTCTAGCTGGATAGACTCCTGATGTAAAGTGTCATGGACTTGATGATTTGAAGTGTTTAAAGGTTCCCTAAGAGAAGTAGGGTCTGTTTCCAGTAGATTCCTACTTGATGTGTCAGGAGAAACTAGGCTGTTAGGGGGCAGAACTTCAACTGTGGGTTTTAATAAATCTACTGCTGTAGCTGATGGTTGTGTTGACTCTTGAGCAGAAGCAGATTTTGAAGGGGGCAATTGAGGCCTTTTCCTTTTCTTCTTCTTTCCAACAGTGCTTGGATTTTCTAGCTGGATGGACTCCTCATTGAAGGTGTCATGGACTTCTTGATGATTAGAAGTGTTCAAAGATTCCACAAGAGAAGTAGTGCCGGTTTCCAGTAGGGCAGTACATGATGTGTCAAAAGAACCAGTCCTAGATCTTTTGTGCTCCTTTGCTTGTGAAAGAGTATCCTTTGCTTGTATCTCATCCAACAGTTGCTCCTCTACTCTGACTTGCTTTTTTTCAGAAACATCATCACCAACGGCCTGGTCTCGACTTGCATTTAGCTCCTCCACAGCATGTGACATATTACTCTCATTTGAAGATTTACCAACACATGCCATTTGTGTGGAACTAATATAAGCACCTTCAGTTTGATTAGCATGTTTTATCTGGCCACTGTAACTCTTTGCTTTCTCAATAACTTGATCAAGACCTGCTTCTGTATCACTCGCCAGACCCACTGCTTTGTTCTTCAGTATTTCAGTATTTAGCTGTGATGAGGATGGCACCAAGGTACAATTTGGCAATGCATCATGTTCTTGAACATTATTCAGCATGGCATCATCATTACCACCTTCAAAAGAAGAGATCATTCGATTACAACAGCTAGAGGTAAAGGACAAAAGAACTGATATTATAAACTCTGAAAAAACAAGCAGCTTCAACCTCACATGTTAAAGTTCAAGACTTAGGACAACTACTAACCACGTGTTGTTTTCCAAAAAGAAGTTGTGTATGCATCGAAGAGAGATTTAAACATGAAGGAGAAACTCCTTAGTGGAATATGATTGCTGTGTAGTTTTAGCATCTGCTGGGCGACAAACACCTTTAGATTGATCTAGATGCAAGAGACATGCATAAAGCTTCTTTTTGGAAATAGACGAACTTGAAAATCCAGTTCAACTGAATTATGCAATCAACCAAGCATACAAATAACAAGCAAATTAGGAAGAAGGAATGTTAATTTGATATGTTTGATATGCCAGAGATAATTCCTAGGGTGTAAGGTTTACCTTCAAGGCCTCTAGACAGCATATCACAAGCAACATCTGGTGCCATCACAGGTAGCTCCTCAACATGGTTCTTTACATGAGTTCCAAGACAAACATCGCTCACTCTTCTATCGTCAGCTGCTGGAGCATCTTGGAAGCAGTGTGTGGCTGCTGTGGCCTCTGCCATATTGACATGAAGAAAGCACTCACCTTTGATTTTGGTGAAGACACTCATCACTGTCATTGAATCAGAGAGGCGATACAGTACACCCTTCCGGCGGACCTGGTGAATAACAAACACTTATATAAGCTAACAACACCCTTTTGCAAGGTTTTGGTACAATTAGCTAGAAATGCTAAATTCTTAGTTATTCCCTCAGATATCAATAAGTGACTTCGACCTCATGCCTTTGATTTAAATAATATTTTTACATATATCTTAAGAATTGTGTCCATCCGAACATGATCTTCCAAACTTTGCATGCATAGAATATGAGACTGCAATAAGATCACAAGTTGTTTTTAACTTAGTTATAGACTTCCAAGTTACACTGACTGACTTGGTCCAAATTAGCTATGGTTGGCTAGCTAGTTGGCTAGCAACTAGTTGAAGACCGTTTAGCTCTCCTGTCTGGATGCACTAGAGCTAATTTGGGCTAATTTTTAGCTACATAATGTACAGATGAAACACAACAAAACCTGCACACATGTGGTGCAGTGGATAGTAATTCCACTGCATTGTACTCAAAGATGCTCCTAGCTCTTGCGTTTCAATATTCACATAGGAGGTCAAAATACAACAAAGCAGATGGCAGATTACATGCAAGAATCAGTCATCCAACTATTGGCGTTTATGGAGAAAATAACATTTGCAGCCTCATAGGGCCTCTAGGCGTGATAAGTAATTCAGCACCAACTGACAAGTCCATCAAGAATCCTCTGCAGCATGCAACCCCCACCGACTGAAATCACTTTATCACCCAAGGAATCAATCGACGAAATCTTGAAACAATTACTTGACACCAAAATATATCTAACTCTACCCGCCAAAAACTAATGCGTCTATGTGATCTTCATGGGCTGATTCTAATCACAAAACTTCCCTAGAAAAACGAACACCGATCAGAGCTTCGAAACAGCACCTGGAAAGACCTAACGGTGACGGGGCCGAGGTCCGGGAAGGCGGCAGCGTGCTCCGCGGCCACCTGCGCTGCACATAGACCAACACACGAATCAGTTTCGATGGGCACTCGCGGTACGAAGAGACGAGGAGAAGAGGCGCCAGGGGAGTACACTTGAGCACACGCATGGCGGTGTCCGGGGCGACGAGCAGGGCGAGATGGGTGCCGAGATCGGTGTCAAGAAAGAGGGAAACTGGGGCGTCTCCGCCTTCGTGGTGTGCCATTAGCAGCCGCGGCCGCGGCGGCGGCGGGGCGGCGACCATAGCGGGGCAAGCGGCCGCCACTAGCAGCGAGACGAGAGGGCAGGGCTGAGGGGGGCGGCGGCGCGGGTCGAGAGGAGGGTCTTATTGTACGTTTTAGGGCTGCAAAGGCGTATTCGTTTTTAATCTACAAAGGCGTATTCCCATTTTTCTATTATTTTTTTAATCAGCAAAGGAGTATTTCTCGGAGCACCTTTCAGAAATTTAACTGCAATTTGGAAATTCAGTTTTAGTTTAGATTATTTAGATGGAGCCCTCATCGAACCCCAAACAATTTAAAATGAGCACCCGAAATGAGAAATGGATCAAACAAATTTCTTAGGTTTGCTTCCAAACAGCTTTTCAATGTCCAGAGTCTCTGCTGCCTTACAATCAGCTTCTTAGAATGCCCTCTACTTGTCTTTGAAGTACTAATACTAACTTATGGTACAGCAGGAGTGTTTTATGTCAGCCTAGAGACATATTTAACTCTTTTAAGAAAAGGGAAGAGATTCTATTGAATCGAGAGAGAAAATACATCTTTGTTTACATTCAAGCCTATGCATAAGAAAGGTACACTTAAGTAAATTCATAGGCCATAATAGTAAGTTTTTCATCTTTAGTCCATGACCTTGATGATTGTCTAGTATAATATGTCGAAGCTTAGTGACCCAAATTGCCACCATCCGCGTCACCTCCAATCATCTACAACGACATATCCAAAACTTTGGAAATGCCACATAATCCAATAACATGGAAACTTCTTTTAATTGTTTTGTTATCTAATCACCACAATCCAGTAGCAGGCAGGGAAATGAGCTTTTAGTTGGCCATGCTTTCGCCTTAGCTTCAATGAAGCAAGAGATATTGTTGGACGGTAGATGGGTAAGAAGCAGCTTATATAGTGGAAAAATCTAGGCTATTATTACAAATGGGCTAAGGTCGGGAGATAAAGTATTGTGTTACATATTACATGTACAGAAGCATGATTAGATTTGAAAAATAGAGGAGTGTCGTGAAACGTTCATGTTGACCCACGCCAATAGTCTTGTAGATGCACTTTGATGATCTACCAATACGACTGGTGGCTCAAGGCAAGGAAGCGTCTTTGCAAGGCGTTGCGGCCGGGCTTCGACTCTCTCTTCTTTCTTGCAGGTTGGATGTTGTCAGAGGCGGACCGACCAATAGGGCGAGGTCGGGCGGCCGCCCTAGGTGCTTGCCGGTGAGCACCACTAGTACCCCGTAGTTCTTCGGCCGGCGATGGCGTTCGTCGTCCGTGGAGCAGGGCGCCGCCGCCGCTTTGCCCTAGCTCATATCTTCTGCTGGGTCCGCCTCTGGATGTTGTGGAAAGAGCGCAATAGAAGGACCTTCGACGGCATGGCATCCTCTTCACTGCAGCTCGCTGACGATATTCTCGCTGAAGGGGAGCGTTGGTCCGCGGCGAGGAGGTCCAAGTTGGGGTCGCTGACGAATTCTTGATCGGCCTGCTTGCCTGAGAGCAAAATTTGTAATCATGTAATACTTGCAGGGTGTATCCAGTAGCTAGGGCTTTGATTGGTAACCTCGGGTTGCCGTTGTTGTTTCAAACTCTTTCTGCTTAATGAGAAATGCGCCGGAAGGTGTCATCTAAAAAAAATAATCTACCAAGTTGTCATCTAAAAAAAATAATCTACCAAGTTGAATAGAAGATGAGAGATTACCATATGGTCCATACTTCGATTATTTTTTCTACGACAAAAGACGGAATAACATTCTTACACCAACACACTATAATGTAAACATACATGGAAGAAACCCTTCATTATAGAGGCTTAATAAATACATCAATTCCGGGAATTATTAACTACTAGCAAACATGCCCGTGCATTGCAACGGGACAATTATGAAATATTTATGAAAAACAATAATGTGATACATATTTATTTATATTTTACCATTTCTATAAAATTTAAAGCTATGACTTATATTATGATAACCTTAATATGTCAATAATATGAAAATACCCTATTAAGCATGTATTAATTTTAAATACACCTTTGATATGTTTTTTCCATAGCAAAACTTAGAAATATTTACATGTAAATATAGCGTAGCTTTATTTTTTGTGCTATCTATATGTTGTTACTGTTAATATTGAGTTTCTTGACTTCCTTTGCAGATCCCTAAAAATATATAATTCAAATGTCTCACGAAATTTAGTAAGGAGTTAGTTGCTGACTTACAATGATTGCTCTGAGAATATGACAGAAAATTAGTGTTGATGTTTCGCATAACAGTCCTTGTTGGGAATTGTAGAGATATATTTATTTAAAATGGATTTAAGCAAGTCATTTATGATTTTAGTTTATGATCTTATTAGCTAATTTAAGTTATAATGAGGTTAAGTTTTGTTTTCAGTTAAACTACAACACAACATTAGTAATTAGAGAAGGTTTAATGACTGAAAGGTCCATAATATTATATTATATTATTTATTTTTTATGTCTATAAGAAACACAAAAATACTAAAAAACGACAATGAGAGGTCAATACAAAATCAAAGGCACGGAGAATTGTGTTGTAATTGGGACGGGAGCCAATTTCGGAGACTCGGAATGAAGGAGACCAAATAAACATCCACATGTTTTGCTTTATTTGTCTATTTTTCTTTTTTTTCCTTTTGTTCTGTTTTTTTTTACTTCAACGTATAATACTCAGACTCTGTGCTACTTGATTTTCGAACTATATTTGAAGTGATAATTTTTGTGGATCTAATTGCTATCTCATTCTAAATTTAAATTTAATTCAATTTATAAGTTTTTTTTTGAGGGGAAGAGCACATGCTGTTAGTTGCAGTTCGCATACGTGCACATGTGCTAGTTGGGCTGGACCTTTTGGGTCGTTGCTATTGTGTGCAGGTAGTAGACGATAGAGTTTTCCTTTTTTATATTGTATAATCCTGTTCGTATTCGATAAGATTTGGTTGTTAATGAAAGTGAATACGGGGTGAAAGAAAAAACAGGGCACACTGAAATTTAACCTACCAATAAATGATGAAATTGGCTCCATGGCGAGGAGGCACGTCCGGTGGTCTTGATCCGGAATATATATATGATGATGATGATTTTGATTTCGTTTTGTATTCTATTTGGTCTAGATCTAAAATATAGTCTTTATTTGCCTTTGTTCGTGATGGTTTTAATTATGGTTTTCTACTTCTACTCTTTAGAGGAGAGGCAAGTAGATACACGGGAGGAGAGGCATAGACGGACAGAAATTTAGGGGTGAATTAAAATTTTTATGAGAAATTATGATTTTAATTATGATTTTCTAACCGTAAACATATAGGACACGGAGAGGTGAAAGAAAAAGAGGTGAAGAAAATTTGTCTCTTTATAGATAGGTATAGATACGTGACCAATGGTGAGGTCCTTGTTACTATATACTATCGTGAACATGCTATATATATGGTATGACTAATCTTAAGGCCCTTATTGCTGCTAATGTGTCTTCCTCTTGGCGTCTTTGGCCCGGCCCTTAGTGCGAACATCCAGTGCTCCGTTGAGGATCATCTTGTTAGCAACAGGCTCAGTCACAACGGAGATGAGGAGCCACAGCAATGCATGTGTCCAGTATGGTGTGCACCGTGGTTGGTAACCAATGTAGCGAACAGCCGCTTGGGCATATGCATCAGGAGATGCCACGAAGAAGGATGAAGTCTTGATGGATGTCATCTTTGTGGCCACAAACATTGGTACCTGCACATTTTATATGCACGTAACATACATATTATAGAACAATCAAATTAGGACGTGCTCAGTAGTTACTCATGCATGGCAACAAAGTTCAAAAGACTTGAATTGACTTTGTTCTTATACTGTTACACAGGAGGCTTCCCTACTACTAAATACATTTAATTAGGGGAAATGTTTTTTCGCAATAAAAAAGAATAGTTAATACCTGACATTGCACGTCAATGCCTTTGCTCCTGTACTCGACATAGAGGCATCTTGAAAATTGGTCGATATAGCTGGTAAAATCAAACCAAAATAGTCACAAAAACATTTTTTCAATGTTACTAATTAGCTAGGTAGGAAATCACAACTGCTTAAAAACATGAAAAGTTTTTTCGCCTCATATTCGTGTATGAATCAACACATATATATAAACTATTTGGTGAGCCATCGCATAAAATATTCTTTCTATAGCTCTGTGTATCCATTGGACTAAAAATTATGAGAAAACTATCTTATATTAAATTTAGAGGGTTACATATAAGCGAGAGCGAGGTGGATAATTTTGGAGAGTACAAAATATATGGAGAATAGTTTAGACTTTAGAGTCAGTTTGTTTTTTAAATTAAACAAATTCACAGAGAGTATTTTGGAGATGTTCTTAGAGACAATACCTTAGCTAGAAACAAATTTAAACGACCAGTGGTAGGGCGGTCAGTGTTTCCAGGTGTAACAAATTTCCATGGAAGAATAACAAAAGTTAAAATATCTAAGTACCTGGTTGCAACTTGCAACGAATGAGTTTTGATTTACGTTGTGCTGACCAGACTATCAAAGAATTGACTAAAAAATAAACATATTTGAAATCTTATGAATAAAAAACCTTAGTGCTTCCATGTGATCAACCCAAAATTGTACCTTTTAGTGGCATGTATTTTGGCATCAGTCCAATTAAATAATGGAGGGTGAATCGGCATGTTTACTGAAGAACTACTGAAGGTATCACTGCATCAGCATCGGTGGTGAAGATGCACAGATACGACTCAGAAATTTCAAACAGCTACTAAAGTTATTTTTTTTTTGAGGGGAGCTACTGAAGAATTTTGATGAAACGCATAACGGCAGAGGCACTCACGCCTTGGTGGCGGCGTAGACTGTGTAGAGCGGGTAGGACGGCAGAATGGCGGAGGCGCCGGAGCCGATGTTGACCACGGCGCCCCGGCCGCGTCGCACCATACCGGGGAGCACGGCATGCGTCACCCGCGTGACGGCCTCGACGTTGAGCCGTATCAGGTTCCGCACGAGCGCCTCGTCCACCTCGTGGAAGTAGCGAGCGTACGGGTAGCACGCGCCGGCGTTGTTCACGAGCGAGGAGCTCCCCGAGCGCGTCCACCTTCGCGGCGAGGCCGTCGGCGGCGAAGTCGAGCACGAAGGTGCGCACCTGGGTGCCGGGGTGCCTGTCCTTCACCTCGCGCGAGACGGCGGCCAGCTTCTCGGGGCTGCGCCCCACCAGGACGAGCCCGAGGTCAGCCGCGGCCAGGCGGAACGCGAGCGCGCGGCCGATGCCGTCCGTGGCGCCCGTGACGACGGCCCACGTGCCGTAGCGCCCCTGCAGCGGCCTCGCGGGCCGCAGGAACGCCGCGTACACCCACAGCGCCAGGCACGCCGCGGGGGCGCGCACGCACAGCAGGAGCCCCAGCGCCGCGAGCGGCGCCAGCGCCTACGCGGGCTGCGGCGCGTGCGCGGTCCATGCCGCTAGTAGTCCGGCCATGGAAATGGCAATGACGAGGTGGCCTGGCCGGTGCTTCCAGCTGCGCGGGGCGTGGTCTCGCCTCTCGCGGCGGGACCTGGCTGCTGGTGATGCGCACGGTGTGAGCTCGTTGTTGCCTGCAGGTTCGAGGGGCTTGCAGATATAGAGAGCGCGGGAGTGAGGGTGTCTGCTCTTGCTGGGCGTTGGTGGTGCGCGGTTGCCGGTTATGTTTGCTGTTGGCGTGCCACCGGCCGCGGCCGGCATCACGCCCACGCGATCGTGGCTACTTCACACCTTCTTTCGATTGCCTGAAAACTTGAGGCATTTCGGTTGAGTAGCAAATTGAACAACATTGACGAGGATTAAGGTTGACAGGCCAGGGTAGCGAGCAACTCTGTCACATGTTACAGGAGGATGGTGTACGAGACAGCGTGATTGGTATCATGTACTAGCCGAGACAAGTCCATCGGATGCAGTGTTTGTATGTTTGGTTAATATAGCAAGTAGTTTGGGTCTATCCCTATAGATTATACTAGTACGATCTAATCTACAGTAGTTACACAAAGAAAAGTTAAAATAAAAAAACAGAAAAAAAGAAGAACTTATTGCCACAGCAAAAGAAAAAGAAAATGGAACCAGTTTCGCGGGCCGCTGTCTCTAACGCACTGGCGTAGTCCGAAAAAAAGAAAAAAAAACTGGCCCAGTAGCGTGCAGAGAAGCTATCTGTAAAGAGGCCCGGAAGCCGGAACACAACTGCTCTCCTGCGTTCGCAGCTGTTTGCCGTTTTTCTTCTCCCGTTCACCTCGCGCCGCCGCCGCCGCTCTACGCCCAGTTGCGCTGGTCTTCGTCGGTCCCTCTCCGGCGACGAGAACTCACGAGGTATGCCTGCCTGCCCTTTCTCTTCCCTTCCTGCTGTGCAAAACTGAGCGCCCGAGCCCATGTCCTTTATTGGGTCCACCCCTGCAGAGAGAGGATGGGGAAGAAGCAGAAGAAGCCTGGGAAGGGGAAGGAGAAGACGGAGCGGAAGACGGCCAAGGGAGAGGAGAAGCGCGCCCGCCGGGAGGCCCGCAAGGTCGGCGAGGAGGACGACATCGACGCCATCCTTGTCAGTATTCTCTCCTTCCCGTTGATCCATGCCGCCTCTTTCCAGTGCTCTAAGTTGAGTCACGCATGTAGCAGTCGCGGCTGCTCGTTGTGCAGTGCGCAGCCGCAGCATGTCACTGGGCTGGCGGCGGCTGAAATCATCTACGCTGCGGCACATGCGATGCTTGCGTGAATTAATGGCTTTTCAAACCCTTCTGCGTTGTTTTTAGCTTGGGGTCAGCTCTGTGTGTGCTCGCTGCCCGTGCATTTTGTGGCATTGCTGCTTTGCGTCTGATAACTTGCAAGTTGCAACCGTTGTATTGTTTCCCCATTTGATGTACTTCTGCTGCTTATATCAGAGGAGCATACAGAAGGAAGAGGCGAAGAAGAAGGAGGTTCATGTGGATGAGAATGTTCCTGCACCATCTCCTCGGTCTAATTGCTCGGTAAGGCACCACAAAGCTTCAAATGACAATGAATTAAATCAGCATACTTCTTCCTTTTTTTTTTGTCTTATATGGTACTTCTGTAATTCAATTGGTCTTGTTTGGTTCTGAGGATTTATCATCTAGTCTGGACTTATCACAAATGAGTGAGATCGATGAGTTTCTGTAGGACAAAATATGTTTTTTTTTTAATTGAAGTTATTGATGAAATCCGGTGATCTTTTGGGTTACATAACTGAACCTTTTGTTTGTGCCAAATCTCAGTTGAGCTTGTGACCTTCGCTTGATTAAGTGCTTTTTACAGGGTAATTGTTTACAGTACTATGTATCTATCTTTTCGCCATCTAATTATTATCTCAGACATTTGCATATAAATTCTAGCTGGCCAAGTAAATCTGGAAGATTTTGTTATAAAATCTTACATTCCATTTTGCAGCTTACGGTTAACCCACTGAAAGATACAGAATTGATCCTGTATGGGGGAGAGTTCTACAATGGTAGCAAGGTGCGGACCACATCTTTTGTGATTTAGTGATGTCAATACATCTCAGTGGTTTTATTATGATCCTTTCATAGTTTATTTGAAAATTTTCTTTCAATTTATATTTTATATTTTGCAGACTCAGCAGTTCTCATTCTAATGCAGTGGGTTCCTTAGCTTTTATCCTTTGATTTTTATCATATTTTTCGTGACATACACTCCATCCGCCCTAAATTATAGTTGACTATGTTTTTTTCCTAACTCCTAAGTCAAAATTCTTTAACTTTTACCAATGTTATAAAAAAATGTAGCAACATTTAGAACATCAAATTAGTTTCATTGAATTGTCCATGAAATGTCTTGGTTGAGCATTTATTTGAAGTTATAGATGTTAGTATATTTTTCTAAAAGTTTGGGCAAAATTATAGAAGTTTGACTTTGGACAAAACTAAAGTGAACTATATATAATTTGGAACAGAGGGAGTACTATGTTGTGTTGATGAGTAATATTGTGATCTATCTGTGCAGACCTTTGTTTATGGTGATCTTTATCGCTATGATGTAGAGAAAAATGAATGGAAATTGGTATCTAGCCCCAACAGTCCACCTCCACGAAGTGCTCACCAGACAGTAGCCTGGAAGAATAATATATACATGTTTGGTAATAGAACTTACTCTGGGTAACTTGCTGTCTCAGTGTACTGTATATGTTATTAAGTATTAACATCTTTTCCTTTGTTGATATTTTAGGTGGGGAATTTACTTCACCAAACCAAGAACGTTTTCATCATTACAAGGTAGAAAACTAAGTATGAGTTTAATTTCTCATTGTTGTTTTAATTTAAAGTTTGCATTTTCAATTTTGAACCTAGATAATAGTAATGGCACTCATTTGTATAAATGATTATAATTTTTTCGATAAAGTTACATTATTTTAATTTAAATTACTTTTGTAGACACTAATCTTTGAACTCTTTCTCCCATTTATAACTTGAGAAGTAGAAAATTCCTTAGCATTGAGCGATCAATGTCAAACTGCACTACATATCATGATGCAACAATCATAAAAGGTGGTGCCTTTTCTTATCCCTCGACTAATTTTTCATAGGACTTTTGGACATTGGATCTGAAAACAAATCAATGGGAGCAGATTCTTGCAAAGGGCTGTCCAAGTGCACGCTCAGGACACAGGATGGTTAGTGTCTTTTGTTGAAATCATCTATTCACTGTGGAGTTCCATTCTCCTAAGCTTTTATGCATTAATGTATTATGAGCATGTTTAAAGTATAATTTTCATTTACTAGATAAATGCCTGTGCGTTGCAACGGGAAATCATAATACCACAATAACAATATGTTATACTGTCAACTAAAAGATATTGAACTAAAAGATATTGCAACCATAATGTTTGGAACATCAATGTTTATCATGTCTTTGCTTTGCAATGTGAAAAAAAATTTAGGATAATTCAGACTTGAAAGTGTTATACCGGAAGAAAATGTGCGCTACAACCAAATTATGTAAACTATGATATCCTATTTCCAAGTCTTGAGAGTGCTCCTGTAATTGATCTAAATGTTGCATACATGCCTCAACAATATTTTAAAAAGCAAATATATATCGTGATATACATTCAACTTTATTATAAAAAACAAAGCATCATTGACAATGTTGTCACGATTTGCTAAAATGAATCATTTTTCATGCTCTAATGATCAATCCATTAATCTTCTACACATGGATAGACAATGTTTTCCTGGTTTAAAATCCACTACCAATCCATACATAGGTGAGGTACCCTTTCAGCTTTTCACAACGCCAATGCCCTATGAACGGTTAACACATGGATGGGAACAAAAAAAAAAAAGTCAAGGAAGTAGAAAGGAAACTAACTGAATTGAAATAGAGTAGGTAAACTGCAGCAGGTTAAGGAGGCTTTGTTCGATCTATCCTTTCAGTTGGATTTGGGAGCCAACTGGCCATCCTTGCAGCCTGTAGAAAGACAATAAAAGATTCAATAAAATCACAATATCTGTCACATATATGATCAATTTTACCTCCTCAACGTTGAACAGATACCTCCATAAAACCATGGATCAAAAATATTAAAATCCACATATCCATTGAAGAAGAAAAGTAGATGCATCAACTACACAAAGTATGAATTACTCAAAAAAAAAAAAACTACACAAAGTATGACATGCAACCAGGCCCCTATAATGTAGACATGTAGCTCCAAGAATAGATCAACAAAGGCACATATAATCAGTGGACCATATTAACAGTTAAAAAGACTATCAAATGTTAGGCACAAGACTCTCGAGCTCTTATTTTGAAATGTGGTTTGATCCAGGATGAAGATCCCCATGAAGATTCTTTGATTCTATTTCAGTTATGAATACAGGGAGTTACAGAACACTGGAACATAATGGTTTTCAAGTTTAAATATGTTGGGCAAATTTAAACAAGTGAATAGAATAAGCTATGTAGCATGATAGAATTTGCGGCACTTTTGCACTAATGCAGTCAAGTGAATGAAGGCAGCTTTGTTCTACTGCAAGGCATACTTCGATACTTGGGGGACAAACAACTATACATGCATTAACAAACTATGTGTGGCCAGCTCAATTGTCCCGGATACAATTGATCGAAATGTCTACTGCTGGGATAGCTAGCTATGCTGAACCCATCAGCTAGTGTAGAGCAAAGGAAACAGCTAGTAAGCACTCAACACAGTAGTGTTACCTGCTCATTAGATATTTATTCCATTCATTAAAAAACTGAATAGCTCAAATATTTTGCAAAGACAATAACAATTACATAATTTAACAAAAGTATTATTAAGACAAGCATGTTTTTGTATACCGCAGAACTTGAATTATGCATATCAAATATTATGATAATTATGCAAAATTGATCAACTCATCACTAAGAGCAATCAGTACGAGACTATTAAAAAATTGCTAAACAAATCATATCCTCATCTTCCTTGTAGGAGCTTCCTGTTCTCATCTTACAGCTTGATGAGGTGGTGGAGTACCAAAACAGAAACAATCACTACATAATAAGTGTACTAAAATCAAACTGCAAATCTACCGACCATATTTGCATCTACAACAAGGTTATTGTTCTGCCAGTCTGTATTGTGATGAGTAAGCAGTTGGCATGCATCAACACACAGCTTGTAAGTAGAAGCATTATGGTTTGGCTTCTGGGGTTCACCCGTCATTAACTGAAATTTTGTCCTAAGATTTACAGTACCTATGCTACTATTTTTATATGAAAAGAGGTTTTGCTTCAGGAGACACTCAAGAAAAGATTTGAAAAGAGAAAGCTACATATAAAAGGACCACACATGATTCGAACACAAAAGTACAAGTGTAACCCATTCATCCATAATCCATACCCACGGTATAGTAGACAAGGGGAGGAACCGTAGTGGTGGAGTGGTTAATCCAGCATTCAGAAGAGGCCATTTCTTCATACAGGAAAGAGGACCTGCCGAAATCAATTCATTCCAAGATCATATTGACCTATGAAAAACACAGCAGTATTATGATCCATAATCCTCCGAGCTAAGAGATTTGTGTACATAATTGAATTTATCCATTACCAGTGAATGCAATTTACCTAACTTTAATGATACTGCCATCAGGGTCTACGAACATCCTCTGCCAGCCTCTCCAGTAATGCAGAGAAGGGAGGGATTGATCCATATCCCATCAGAGCTCTAGGAACTCAGTGCCGGATCCAGCATAGTACATGCGTGTGCATACGTATAACTGATAACTTTATGCAAGAAAATCGAATAACGTTTATTACGCAATGCGTGTAATTGTGTCAGATCCAGATCCGGATCCGGATGAAAGTTGTTAACATTAGGGTTTGAGGTGCACGATTTCGTACTGCAGCAAAGAAAGAGAAGGGAAGGGAAGAACATACCAGGTGGATGCTCGTCGCCGTCGAATGGCCCGACGATGAGGGCGGCTGCTCACCCAACCGCCTCTCTGTCACTGATTGAAGCACGGTCGATCGGGGGAGTTGGGAGCCGGCTTGCCTCCAGAAACATCTCCGCCCTAAGCCCATCACGATTGTCATTGCAAGCCTTCGTCTCCCCGTTCCTTTCCCCGTTCGCCCACACCGCTCCATCCACCGACGACGCAGACCTCCGCCGTCGTTGCCCGGCTTGTGCTCCACCTGCTGCCTCTCTCTTCCCCTGCTCCCCCACCTTGCCGGAGTCGCTCGACCCGCCGGACGCTGGCGCCATCTCACTTCGTCGTGTGCTTAGCCGTCCTCTCCGCCCTTGCGCCGTGGACCGCCACATGAGTCCCGGCATCACGCGCTACACCAACGGAGCGCCAGGGGATCGCGCGCTACACCACACCAGCTAGACCACGAGAAGGAACGCAATATGTTTCCTTGTTAGTCATGATTTCCTTGCGGTCGTGACTCTGGTCGTGGCTTCTACTTGACGCGGTGATCACGCGAGGGGCTTTCGTGGAGGCGTGTAGGCAGGGATCATCGCCTACACGACATGCATGATCATCGCATGATCTCACGCTTCCCTTCCTTTGTGGAATCGTCGGGGTTTACAGTTTGTCATCGGCGCATGTGGAATCACCGGGGTCACGTGGTGTAAGTGGCCCGCGCGAAGCCGGACAGAGCGAAGCGGGCGACGTACGTGGTGTCGCCAGGTAGAGTCTAGCTTCCACATGTTTTAGTTGTAGAGAAGTAAGTACAAACCTTGAGTATGTGTTGCTAGTTGAAGGTATTGTTTGGTAGTTCTTAACTGTTTGCAATACGTATTTGAAAACCTAAGGCACTTAAATATGAGAAATAACATGGTTACTAAGGTGTCGGTTAAGCATCGGAGCAGTCCTGGGTGGCACTGGAGGGGATTGGGATTGAGAGTTTGATGAAGCGACGCCAGTGGGGGAAGGGGCACATGGGCGGTGGGCTGGGCCAGCCCACTTCTTACTCTTCCTCCTCCTCCTCCTCCTCCATTCTTTTTCTTTTTTTCCTTTTCTTTTTTCTACATCATCTACTGCTCTAAGCTGCTATTTTAAGTTTTATTTTTTTAAAAAAAAATTCTTAAGGTGTCGCCTCGCCTCACGCTTTAGTTGCTTATAAGCATATAAGGCGGTAGTCAGTCGCCACGCCTTGCCTTATTGCCTTGATAACCATGAGAAATAGGAAAATTTGCATTCAATCTGTGGAGTTCCTTAAGTACATGGTCGATTTAGCACAGCTGATATGTGATATAGATATACAGTGAAAATTTTAAGATTGTTTCCCATGCTTATCCCATATTATACTTTTATATTGCCATCTAGCCAGTTCAAGACATTCTTTGTTTATCTTTTTTGTAGGTTCTTTACAAGCACAAGATTGTTCTATTTGGTGGCTTTTATGACACTCTTAGGGAGGTCAGGTCAGTAGAGTAAATTTGTATGTAACTCTCATTTCTGATGTGATGTGATTGCTTAATTTATATTTTATTTTTGGATCTTATTCGAGAGAGAATGGGAGTTACCAGAAAATTATGAGTTATGGATTCTTACAGTTGATAATCCACAAAGTGACAGAAAATAACTGATAATATCTTCTGAATATTCCACAGGTACTACAATGATCTGCATGTTTTCGATTTGGACCATTTCAAGGTCAGTAAACATTGTTTATCTTCATTTAGTACTGATAACTGCACAATCTCTCTTAGTAACACATAAGCCCTCAATTTGAATGTTCTTATTGAGCACTTTTGATATTTTAGTGGGAGGAAATCAAGCCTCGACCTGGGTGCCTGTGGCCAAGTCCAAGAAGTGGCTTTCAGCTTGCCGTTTACCAAGATCAGGCAAGCATGTATTTTCTGCCTTAGATATTTACGGACAGTGCATGAGTTTTTAGCACTACCTAAACTTTCAACTGTTGGACATTGAATTCCTTTTGGATCATCTGTACTAGCATGTTTTGTCAATATGTCATGCCGACACAATCATGTGCACATCTTTGTTTGGATGACACGATCATGTGCACATTTTTGTTCAATCAAATGATGACACAATCATGTGCACATCTTTGATCAATCAAATGATGACACGATCATGTGCACATATTTGATCAATCAAATGATAAGTTTTTTAATGACTCAACAAGTCATAACACCTTTTATGGCGATTGGTTAATATCAAATTAGCTATTGACAAATTATGGTCTTATGGCACATTGGATGCCAAGAACTATTGGTTATGCCTTGTTTTTTTACTAGTTTTATTTGCAAAATATCTTTATGTTCTTTTTTTTTTTGCAGATATATCTATATGGTGGATATTTTAAAGAAGTCTCTTCTGACAAAGAAAAAGGGACAGTTCATGCAGATATGTGGTCTCTTGATCCTCGCACTTGGGAGTGGAATAAGGTCTACATTTACGTTTATAAAATCATATTAAATGTTATATCTGTTGATTTATATCTTTCCATGTACTTAAGTCCTGGAGTTTAATATTGACAATATTTTGAGTTTTGCTTCAAAAGCTACAGGTCCCCATCAAGTGTTTTTTATATTTACGTGGTTAATTTGAATTGTTAATAGGTTAAGAAGGCTGGGATGCCTCCTGGTCCCAGAGCTGGCTTTTCAATGTGTGTGCACAAGAAAAGGGCTGTACTTTTTGGTGGTGTGGTAGATATGGAAGTTGAAGGTTACTCATAACCAAGCTCTCTGTACCTATGCTACATGCTTTGCTATATACTGGAAATTCATGTTTATTCTGTTTTTCTATTTGGTCATTAGATGAGTAAAAGTTCATCTGTTTTGGCAATTTGGGTGTTCTGTTGTTCACCTGAATGTTTCTAGTTCATAGTTTAAGACCTAATGGTCTAAAGGACAAAAAGGAAAAAAAACTGACAAAAGCCACCCGTTTCATGATATGTGTTGAATCAAAGACTGAAAAATTAGATAAAAAAACTTTTCTTTGAAAAAAATATTAGACAGAAACCAAAGCATAATGAGCAGATCAACAGTCCTCTGAATGTTTAGGCAATCACTGAATTTATGATATGCTTTAATACTAGTATGTTTTTTTTTTACTTTGAGCTCGATAGATAATTAAATAATTTAATGGTTTGCTTTCCCTCATATCAGTTTTTCCTGTTGCAATTGAACTGTAATTTTCTGTAGAGGTACACCATGCAATAATAAATTAAGTTATTAACTCACTCTCATCATGCTATTGAAAACTGGCTCAGAAAATAAGAAGTAGCTTCATATTTTTATTTTGCTGTCATTTGCTACCTAGATTTCTTTTCAAATTATGCTTACCAGTCTCTTGTCTTGGTTTGTAGGTGATGTCATTATGAGCATGTTCATGAATGAGCTGTATGGTTTCCAATTGGATAATCACCGTTGGTGCGATCCTCTTAGCATCTTTAATGCAGCTTTATGCAATTTGATTTTTGTTAAAGTAAATCTAGTTACATACCAACTTTTTTTTGATGTTTTTTGAGGCTATCCCTTCTATGGTTGTATATGACCACTACACTACTACTGCTACTTTTTAGCTCATACCAACACTTGGAGCATTGTTAAATCAAAACACGCAAACTGTTATATTTCTATTTGATTGAAAATAGTAATGCTTTGCAACTGATTTGTATAGTTTTTATTCATTCAGCACCTTGGTTGAACATCCCTTATAATCTTCTTGTAGTTCTCTAGATAACTTAGCTGTTGTAGAAATATGTAAAATGCTGGAATCCCTTGCTCCAAGGCACATGCTTCACTCTGGTGGGATTATATAATGATGAAATTTGTTTTGGTTGACACTGATTACTTTTCTCTGGTCCATAATTTAAATGTGGTTGGAGCGTAGACCTGAAAGGTTATGCTTCCTTGTTTAGTTTCAGCCTGTTCGGTAGCACTTATTTGCAGCCGGCTGCTGCTGTTTGAATAGTGATGTGTGAGTAAAGGAGGTCTCAGCCAAGCCTCTGCACTACATCACTGAAATTTGACGCGAACAGGCTGTTTGTGTATTCTGTTTGTATGCTGAATCAATTGTTCCCCTTGAACATCTCAGGTATCCGCTAGAGCTCAGGAAAGACAAGCCAGCTAAAACCAAGGTAATTCCTAGCCATCTCATTAGTCATGGTTGGTGAATCTAAAGATGTAGATAGAAATTAATTGTATTAGGTGTTTTACAGAAATTTACTCTGGTATTTGGAAAAAACAGACTAAGTTTACTGTACAGCATATAGCTGTTGAAAACGTGCATATGTTTTATATTTTGAACTTAAAAAGTATCCTAAAACCCATTGGTATTTGCTTAAAGCGAGTTTATTGTTGTTGAAAATGTGCATATTTAATACTGGTTTCCATGCACAGGCAAGGAATATCAAAAGAAAAGAAGCAACAAATGATGTAGAAGCTAATGCTATTGATAATGAGGGTGATGAGGTCATGGAGGACTTTGAACAAGCTATTGAAGGACAACCTGAAGTCAGTGGAGTTTCAAATCAATTGATCAAGAGTCTGAGTATCACTAAAGATGGCTCAAGCAGAAGTACTGATGTTCTCTCTGATTCAACAGCACAAGAAGCATCGTTGGAGGTTATTTCGATCTTTGCATTTGCATTTGCATTTCAGTGACACTTCTGTTACTCATTGACTTTTCCTATGGACAGGCGGTGAAGCCCAGTGGTCGTATCAATGCATGCATGGCCGTAGGGAAAGATATGCTCTACTTGTATGGAGGAATGATGGAAGTGAAAGATAGAGAAATTACTCTTGATGATCTATATTCACTTAACCTTAGCAAACTTGATGAGTGGAAGTGTATCATATTGGTCAGTGACAAACTGGATATCTTTTTGCCATGTTAGTGTTAATTACCATTATTATATATTTCAATCAAAATACAAGACAAACAAATTAACTTCTAGTCATATTACAACCATTACTGTTTTTGGGAAAGTCATCATTACTATCCTTTTTATTCAGGCCTCAGAATCTGAATGGTTAGAAATTTCTGAGGAAGAGGATGATGATGATGATGAGGCTGATGATGATGAAAATGAAGAGGGGGATGCTAGCCAGACAGATGAAGATGAAGAAGAGGTATGCACTAGTACTTCTAGTTCTCGTACCCTGCTGTATTATTTGAAAGCAAAGGGATCTTACTTTCCATCTTACGGCAATTTTTGTCTGAAACCAAAATATCTGGTACTTTCCAGCCCGCTGTATTAAATTGAGTTTAGGCGTCTGTCTTGGTAATATTGCGTAGCTACAGACCAATTCACTTACAGTATCTAACTGGACTTAAAAGTGTTGCATTCATGCATTTTTTCCATGTCAAAACTAACAGTAGCTTCTAAAAATTAGATAAAAGTAGGTGGCTGTTGGTAGCAGAAATATTTGTGGTTAGGAATGCTCCTGACCTAGTTGACTTCTTATGAGTTAGTCCAGCTTGATACTTGGACATTCCTTAGGTGTGTCCTTTTCCATTAGTGACTAAAGTAGCATATGGTTATTTATCTGTGATCCTCACATGCCTGTGTAGTCTGATGAAGATGCTGCGAAGAACGTATCTAGTGCTGTGTCTCTTCTGAAGGGTGAAAGTAAGACCATGCGTAGAAAAGAGAAGCGTGCTCGGATAGAACAAATCAGGGTCATCCTTGGTCTTTCTGATTCTCAAAGGACTCCAGTGGTAATGTTGTACTAAATTTTGTTTATTTTATTGCTTTCCTTTTCGTTAGCTGGCTCTTGTCCTTCATATCATCATATGTTTGTTCTTGAAGAAGTCATGGCCAACCATTTGTTAACAAAACTAAAATATTGTTGTACTTATATTTCCTTTTGTTTATTCTGAAAGCCTGGAGAATCACTGAAAGATTTCTACAAGAGGACAAATATGTACTGGCAAATGGCTGCCTATGAGCACACTCAACACACTGGAAAGGTTAGTTCCAGTTTCTTGGATTCCATCATTAGTCAGATGCTATATCATCCTTAAGAGAATGTTTTGTATGTAATCCTGTACATCCAATGGCAGGAGCTCCGCAAAGATGGTTTTGATCTTGCCGAAACTCGATACAAGGAACTAAAGCCGATACTTGACGAGGTAACTGTGTTGTGCTATTTTATCTAGCATGAAGCAAAGAATATTCCAAGCTGTAGTATATATTGGCTCACTTGTACCTTATGTTCAGCTGGCTGTGCTGGAGGCTGAGCAGAAGGCTGAGGAAGAGGCCAGTGCGTCAACTAGTTCCAAGAAGGACACCAAGAAACCCAAGCAGAAGAGTGCAGGAAGGTAGTTTTGGTTCTGAACGAGTGTTTAAGCGGAGACAGCTTTAAAAACGAGTGTTGCAGGAAGAGGCCAGTGTGTCAGCGGAAGACAGCTTTAAACGAGTGTTGCAGGAAGAGACCAGTACGTCAGCTGTTCCCAGAGCAGGTGGTGAAGAGGGACATCAAGAAACCCAAACAGAAGAGTGCAGGAAGATAGTTTAAGCGTAAGACTGGTTTAAACGGTTGTTCCAAATGCTCAAGTTCCTTGAGGGTATTTCTATTTTCTTTTTGAACACAAGAAGACAAAGAAATTATATTTGTTTCTTAAACAGTATGTATACTTACGTTGAAATTTGAATTCGTGTGCAATCTGGACCGTCTGCTCTCCCACTGGTCAATTGAACGATCTTCTTCAGTCCCTCCACACGGCATAGAGGTCCATTGCTTGCACGAAGCACATGCGCTTGCAAAATATTGTTCAATCTGTGTTCGAGAAAGGAAATAATTACATGTGCTTGCAAAATATTGCCGAATCAGTGTTCGAGAAAGCAAACGATTTCTGTGTGTTCCGCCAGCCGTCTGTGAGATTTTGACATATCTACAAAGCATAAGGTTTCTGTGTGCCTACCATCTGTTTGGTTTTGACAATCTTGTTTCTTCCATCCGTGGAACATTGAGATAGCAAAAGATTTCTGTGTGCTCTGCGTGCCATTTGTGACAGCCATGTTTTTTCGATGCATCGACGTTCAACAACCGAAACCGCACCACCTGCCCACAGTTTTTTCAATGCATCGACATTCAACAACCGTAACTGCACCACCTGCCCACAATTTACTCCACAATTTAAAGGGTTGTCCGGCGGCCCAGTCCCGCTCACAATGGGATGCAACATGGATCCGCATACGTGTATCTGTATTGGACGGATACATACATGTGGATACGTTATTTTTAAAAGACCTAATACGTGGGCAGATACGTTATATATACAATACAGTATATATTTTTTTTAAAAAATAAAATTTTAAATTACTAGAAGCATTTTTTAAAACAAAATTACTAGAAGCGGCCTTCATCAAATCGCATGGATACGTATCAGGCTAAGTATCCGATTTTTTTTCTTGCAATTACTGTGATTTTTTTGCCGATACGTATCCGTCGCCTATCCCAAGCGTATCCATCCGTATCGGGATACGTGCCAACCTCACGTATTCGTGCAAGGTGCAATGGAGTGGGGTGCTCGTACGTGCTTCTCGGGTTATATTTATGTGGAGCCGTCGTCAAACCTCGTTCGCAACTTGGCATACACTGCGCAGCAGCATCCTCACCGCGCAACCTCGCGCTCGTGGTGCTCCTCACTGCAGAGCTTGTACGTCTCCTGTCTCCATGGCCTGCGTGCACGCGCAGCCCGCGTGGGCGCTGGCGCTCGCGGTGCTAGGGCTCTTCGCGTCGGCGCGAGCCGCGGCGCGCCTCGCGCTGTGGCTGTACGCGGCGTTCCTCCGCCCGGCGAAGCCACTGCGGCGGCGGTACGGCGCGTGGGCCGTCGTGACGGGCGCGACGGACGGCATCGGCCGCGCGCTCGCGTTCCGCCTCGCCGCGGCGGACCTCGGGGTCGTCCTCGTGGGGCGGAGCCCCGACAAGCTCGCCGCCGTCGCGGCCGAGCTCAAGGACAGGCACCGGGGCGCCCAGGTCCGCACCTTCGTGGTCGACTTCACCGCCGACGACGCCGCCGCGAAGGTGGGCGCCCTCGGGGAGTTCCTCCGGGAGCTCGACGTGGGCGTGCTCGTGAACAACGTCGGCGCGTCGTACCCGTACGCGCGCTACTTCCACGAGGTGGACGAGGAGCTGTCGCGGCGCCTGATCCGGCTCAACGTCGAGGCCGTCACGCGGGTGACGCACGCCGTGCTCCCCGGCATGCTGGAGCGCGGCCGTGGCACCATCGTCAACATGGGCTCCGGCGCCTCCGCCATCATGCCGTCCGACCCGCTTTACACCGTCTACGTCGCCACCAAGGCGTAAGTAGCTTCACTCCCTCTGTTTTGTTTTGTCTGCTTCAGAGCTGCTTCATAAATTTAGGATTTTATTTGGATACGGTAGTGATGGAAGAATCCTGAGGTTAAAACTTAATTAAGGTCTTTGTTTTAACTTTTAAGTGAACAACTTCAAACATGAGCTTGGCCATTGGAGAACTGCAGGCCGTTTTTAGCTGAGGCCTTGTTTAGTTTCCTAATTTGGCATCAAATTTTACTATTAAAAAAGAAGATTTCTCGTTACATTAAGATATCGGCACATGCATGAAGCAAGATATCGACACATGTATGGAGTACTAAATATTGATGAAATTAAAAACTAATTGTATAGTTTGGTTGTATTTTACGAGATAAATATTTTGAGTCTAATTAGTCGATGTTTGAATAATTTTTACTAAATATAAATAAAAATACTACAGTAAAATAATTTTGGCGGCGCCGACTTTGAACCTTATTTGTGAAATTGTCCGTATGCGTCCATCTCGTGATGTAGTATTGAA
>CM041642.1:19459211-19541012 GCA_023333625.1 Bothriochloa decipiens | reverse complement strand
ATTTGTGAAATTGTCCGTATGCGTCCATCTCGTGATGTAGTATTGAACATGACTTCAAACATGGAAGAAAATCTCGTGGACACCACCAGGTCCAACCAGTATCCTGCGGACAAACGATCCAATTAAAAGGCCACCGGAGTCATTCAATGTCCAGCCCTGCATCCACGATAAGTTAGGCCTTGTTTAGATATACTTAAAATTTTAAGTTTTTTTAATTTTTTTCATCACATTAATTTTTGGATCCATACAGAGCATTAAATAAGATAATAAAAATAATAAATTATACAGTTTAATTGTAAATCACGAGACGAATCTTTGAAACCTAGGTAATCTATGATTGGACAATATTTGTCAAATATAAACGAAAGTGCTACAGTAGTCAGAGTTACAGAAACTTGCAATCTAAGGCCTTGTTTAGATTATAAATTTTTACAATTTAGACACTGTAGTACTTTTGTTTGTATTTGACAAATATTATCCAATTATAGATTAACTAAGTTTAAAAGATTGTCTCATAATTTATAGCTAAATTATATAATTAGTTAATTTTTTATCTATATTTACTGCTTCATATATAGGTCCAAAGATTGATACGACGAAAAGAACGAAAAAAACTTAGAATTTGCTCCGATCTAAATAAGGCCTCGACACGGATAACATGCACATGTAGACACGTCCGATTTTCTCCACCAGCCACGCATCAAAGCATTCATGGAGTTGAACCGTACCCATGGCCCATCCAATTTATTCCGGTCTACAATCCTGCGCCCATATCGTGATGTACAGTAGTGGCTAAAACCTAAAAGCATATATTCACTCAGTCCTAAAATAACATGCACACCTCTGCAACGTTATAATTATTGTATCTAGTACAGCAGAGCAAATGAACATTCTTCGTATGTCCTATCATTGGTACAACCACAAAGGGTAACACGACGATTCATTACGCAGCTCTACATCAACTTTTTCCCACCCAAAACATGCACCTCCATACAATATTATACCAAATGGACCAGGACAACCTTTCTAGTTCTAATGTCATAAAAAAAAAACTTTCTAGTTCTAGTTGCCCCAAAAAAAAACATTTCTAGTTCTAGGACATGTGATTCATTAATTGCTCATACGTCCTGATATTGATGATGATCCAAAAGGCATGGGACTCGCCTATACTAGCTAGCACGACGACATTTTTATTCTTTATGGGACTTACTTTGAATGCTAAAACGACAATACAGTAATTACATAAATTGCTGAGCTTATTTAATTTGTGCAAAGTATTATACTATAAATGCTAGGATCATTTTCTAAAACTAAACGATTTTTAAGAGAATTTTTAAGGTGCTTGGGTGGAACCGGTGGTTCCTCCCGATAATTTGTTTTCAGCCGGTTCCTCTCCTTAATTATAATTATGGGTAATTTAGTACTTCTGCTAACCTACAGCTTCTCAACTCCGTCCTATCCCAATCTCACACGAATCCGCGAACTGCTGCTCCCCTACGGTTCCGCCGCCGGAGCACGACGTGAGCCGCGCCGCCGAGGAGCTTGACGATGTTCCTGTGGCTGATCTGGGATAGGATGAGCATATCCCTGCCGAACTCTTACTTCTGCTGCTCGTCGATCGTCGTGCACCGCTTGACGGCGATCTCGGTCGGTGCCGCTCTTCGTCAGGACTCCCTTGTAGACAGACCCGTGGCCGCCGTGGCCGAGCACTCGTTGGGCGTCGAAGCTGTCCGTGGCTTGCTGCAGCTCTTCTCGGAGAAGATCGTGAACGCGGCGGCGCCCTGCTGGTGGTGCGGTGATTTCATCTTCTCGTTCCTCGAAGAGAAGTAGGCTGCCGTGTCATCGGAGAAGTTCAGACAGACATGTTTTTGTTAACTCTCCCGAAAAAGGCAACTTCTCTTCCATTCATACAAGAATTATGGTTTTTTTACACCTCTTATCTAGATACAGCTATAACATCTATCGCATATAAACGTACACTTACACACACGTACGCCACACTCACACTACTTGCACGTAACCAGATCTATAACTATACGTAGATACGTCTTAGGTGCGTCGCAGTACCTTTGTGGCTCCACGCATCGAGAGACTGCACTAGAAAGAAAATATATGAATAAATCTCGGTGGGAGTCACCAGCGCTGAACCCAGGGTTTGATCGCTGGTGGGCAGGGTGCACACCGGCAACCACTGCCAACTGAGCTAGCTGCTCCTAGAACATTGAAATATGATGACACCCTTGAGAATCAGTTCCGGACCCACATATTTTCTGGTTCTAGCCCACAGTTTAAGTTCCTATTATCTAGTTTCTCCTATGTTTAGACCGTCAGATCTAATCAAATAGATGGCTCACGTTATTTCCAAACGTGATAAAATATCTCTTATTTTTTTTAATAAGTTGTTGGTCATATATTCACATGGAAGCACTAGATTACTATGCCATAATAATAGGAATAATTCACTGTTGGTAATCATACTCTTTTTACGAAAGTTTGGACGAAGGAATTTATTTATAGTAGAATTGTTCATTTACCATCAGATTAGTCTCTTGTGTTTTCTGCGTCGATTATTGTGTTCTCGTGATTATAAAGAAGATTAAAAAAACTCGATGTTTATAAACTGCAACTGTCTACAACTAACTCCCAAGCTAAAAATAGAATAAAAAGATTATGGTAACTTTGCTACATTATTCCCAACATATTGTGCAAATGTTATTTTTAGAACATGTGATGAGACTATTTTTTTAATTTGCCAGCTATGTGGACCAATTCTCGAGGTGCCTATATGTCGAATACAAGAGCAAAGGTATAGACGTGCAATGCCAGGTGTGTGAACTTTCTTTTTTTTTCTTTTTATTTTTTTGCAAAATGCATTCTCACTTACAAAACTGCTAAAAACAATTTAAAATGTAAATAGAGTAACCTTTTAGATTCCCTCCTTGGATCTATCTCAACTTTTCTATGCCAAGCAGTAACGTTAAAATATTCTTGCTGTTTATATTTTGCCCTATTTTTGGCAGTATTATTAGTAGATTTTTTACAACAAGTATTATTAGTAGTTATAAAATCATAATCATTACCAAATCACTACCAAAATGGTGGACTTCTTATAATGTTTTTTAAATAGTAATAATAGACTAGCACTAGTAATAGCACATGAGCAACTCACTAGAAAGCATTTAGTAGGGAAAACTTAGGCCCTATTTGGTTTCTCATGACTAAAATTTAGCTACTAATCTTCGCAAAAAAATTAGCTACTAAAATCAATGACTAAACTTTAGTGATCCATGTTTGGTTCCAGGGACTAAAAATAACTAAAGACCATTAAGTTAAGGTGGGGGACCAATAATAATGGGGGACAACTTATGTCCACTCTCCTTTTAGTCCTTTTTAGTACCTCTTCGGTGATTAATGTGACTAAAGTGTTTTAGTCAATTTTTAGTGTGGTGTTTGATAGTGACTAAAGTTTAGTCACTAAAGTTTAGGAGGTTGAAACTAAACGGGCTCTTATGCTAGATTTTGAATGCTAAAACATTAGAGGAAGCCCACCTCACTAGGAGAAGCCTAAAATTCTGGTTGTGAGCGATGTTAAATGCGAATCCAATAAGATCAACTCTGTACAATGCACTCAGTTTACCTAGCTGCTAAAAATGTCTAAATATGTTCAATTCTCCATTGAATCCGTATTAACTGTTTGATGCAAAGCATTAATTTTTTTGCACTCCTCCCGCCTACTATATCCCTTCACATGTTATGGAATGCTTGAGTGCACATAAATTACCACAATCTTTCCACACTCTCATATATTGTCCATTTAGACATAGTAATCATTAACAAGTGATTTAAAACACGAATCCAATTTAATATTGATTTCTTGGCACATAACTTTCATTTGTATGACTAATTCTTGGTCAAATCATGAACCTGGATAATCAAAAAGAACGTTTTATTAAAAATGAACCGAATGCACGAAGTGAAGCTCGATGCACTGGATTGTAGGTTGCGAAAGCTGTTGGCGGTTGCCAGTTGGTGGGTTGCGAAAGCTGTTGGCGGTTGGCCGACGGCCCCAATAAGGAACCGATGTGCATACTGCATACTTATTGGATCTAAGGAACCACCAGTACATCTGCCCTGCTTTGAAACATCCAACTAACTGCTCCAAATAAACACAGCCGTGACCGTGACACTCGAAGAAACATTTATAGAAAGTTGACTATCGCTGATATCCTCGCTCGCTGTTGCTGTCCTAAATGAATACTGTTGAGCCATCGTATCTACTATGCTATCTGCCTTGCCTCCCGTGCCTAACACGTAGTTTGTCACGCCGTTACATCAAGATATACGCCATGATTTAAAGCATACCAGCTGAACTCTTTTGCCTACACTGACTAAAGTATTGAATCTTTCTTCTTTTTTGGTGAAAAAGAATTAAGTCTTAAAATCTGTACGTTATTCTTTGATCCACCAGGTACCCATACAGGTGGCGACGAAGTTAGCGTCCATCAGGAAACCCACCTTCCTGGCACCGTCGCCGGAGGCGTACGCCCGCGCCGCCGTCCGCTACATCGGGTACGAGCCGCGGTGCACGCCGTACTGGGGGCACGCACTGGTGGGGCTCCTCATCTCACTTGTGCCAGAGCCTATCGCCGACAAGATGTTCCTCAACAGGTCCATCAGCATCCGCGCCAGGGGCCGCGCCAAAGAAGCGAAGAAGAAGGCGCAGTGACGAAGCCGGGTCTCTCTGTGTTGGTCGACGCTGGACCTGGAGTTGATGATGCTTTAAGCCTCTAGCTAGCTAGCATGCACGGCCACATTTCGTACACGCTTGCATTGCATCTACTCGTTACTATGTTGATACACTTTGCATGTTGATGAGTTTTGGTTTGTAATATGTCCACCGGAACAAGTGCTCAAAACATTTTTCTTATTATTATCTTTCAGAAGTAGTACTCAAAGCAAGTGACCGCAAAAGAAAGCAAAATTTCTTTGGATTGGCACAAAACCATAAAGCTCAAGCTATGGAGGATTAATATAAAATCAGATCAAAAGTGATTGGATGAGGACATTAAATATCTTTTAATTATACAAGTTATATAAAAATCTCTTAGAGAGAGGATTATTAAACGAACCAGCCATAACAGGGCAATCCCAGAATCCCTACATCAGCCGGCTTCGATTTCCCTGTTGGAGACGCCAAGTCCGGCTTGGAAGAGGAAAAGGACATATTGTGTGGCCTTTAGGGAACCCAGATATGATTTCGCGGAAGCGCTCTTCCGTTCGGCAAGACAACGACGTGCTCTCCGCTTCGACGAGACGACGACTTCGCCGGGAAAGCATAAGACGAACGACAGGAACAACGTGCCGAGACAACTCAGCCAAAAGGTTTCCACCCGCTCGGGGGCAGAGCAGATGACCGCCGAGATGCAGGCCACACATATGCAAGGCCAGGTAGGTTATCTATGCCTTGTTGCTTATTCAACCCTTGTGCTGTTGTGGATGCTCAGTTCGTGACTCAAAATTGTGTGCACATGGCAAATTTGCGACTTGGGGAGATCACTAGCAATTTGTTGGGCCTGCTAGGCTGCTATCCTATTCGAGAAAATGTGTTTGTAATGCTTTAGATCTGTACTGCTGTATTTGCTATTGAGTGTATTATATGTCCTGTATCTTTGCATAGCATTTGTTTTAACTGTTCTTTCTTTCTCTCCTGTCAACTGAACATCAATGCAGAAACATGAGCAGGAAGATAGGATTAACGAACTTCCAGACTACATTCTCATGAGTATTTTTGATAGGCTTGAAAAACTACGCGATGCTGTGAGGACCTGTGTACTTTCAAAGCGGTGGAGGCATGTACCGGGACTGCTTTCGAGGATTGTTCTAGACGTGAGGGACTTTGAGCAAGAGGAGGAAGCCAGTTCTGCATAGTATGTATTTGATCAGTTGGCTCAAGCCAATGCCTCATTGGTTGATGCCACGGAGAGTATCTTGGCACATAAGAGTCACCACACCATCAACTACCTGAGGATACAGTTTTGTCTGAGGGATGAATCAATTCACATTGTTCGTGCTGTGGATAAGGCCATGGCGAATCGGGAGGTTATTAGAGCAGACTTCACAATCATACTAGAGAGACCAGAGACATCATGGATGAATGGAATACTTTTCATGAGACTCTTGGATGGTCATACCCGGGCATTTGGTGGTCTCACAGGCTTGTGCCTCTATCGTCTGAGTCTTCGTGAGTTTGACATACCTAATGTGCTCAGTGCATCTAAGAAGCTAGAACACCTTATCCTGAACAGGTGTGACGCCGGGATTGGGCCTGTCTTACAAATAGAGCACCAACGACTTTCTCAGCTGTGTATTATCCATTGTGCATATGACAGGATTGAGCTCAATCGGCTTCCAAGACTTACTCATTTGACTTGTCAATCTTGGCCGGCTTCACATGATACATACCCATTGACCTTTGGCTATGTTCCAAAGCTTTCGATGCTAATTCTTAAATCTATGAGTTCTATTTACCACAGAAATATTAGGCTAAGTGAATTCCTCCGTAATGTGGTCATAGTAAATCTGGATTTGAATTTTCAATGTCGAAAGGTGAGCTGGTGATAAAATATTTTATGATTAAGAATTTTTGTCCATAGTATGTAATGTATTTTTAATTTTTTTGTGCTTTATTTATTTGGGCAGATCTGGATTCAACCTGAAGCCCCAGAACCATTATTAGCTCCTCTTTTGCGTAATCTTCAAATGCTTAGCCTACGTTTCATTCATGAAGAGTGTGACCTCTCTTGGACAATGTTTTTCTTAGAAGCTGCGCCCCTCTTGAAGATTATGGACATACAGGTACACTTATTTTTCCAATTGCTCCAAACTTTTTTGTTGATTTTTTTGACACATATGTAATTAGGATATCTTCATTTTTGCACCATTCTAGTTAACTCCAATGAGGAAGACTAGTAAAAGTTGATGTTAGTCCTTTTTATCTCCTTTTCTTTATGTTCTGTTCTCCACACTTGGAAATAATACTTTTAAGAAATACATATATTAGAGCATCTCCAACAGTTTATTAAAATTTACTTGTCAAATATTATAATTTGACAACTTGCTAAAATATATGACAAGTAAAAAAAAAACTCTCTCTAAGAGTTGGTTATTTTTGACTTATCAAAAAAGATGGCCCACAAGCATTTTTTACCTGCCGCAACAATTTCTCACTCAAGCAATGAACATTTTTTTATATGTGAATTCATTCAGTAGCCGGCGATGCACAATGTGCTAATGGTCCTGTCTTGACGTCACATGATCAGCACTTGCCGGCCACGAGCAGCAGCATGTACCTATGGAAGACAAGCACAGCTAGCATACGCGTACGCCTGTCCATCGGCTGAGTACAAAGCGACAAGCACAGCAGCAGCTTTCAGCGAGCAGTGCGCGCGAAGGAAGGCAGCACGCCAAGCAGATGGCAAGGAGGATGCGCGCGCGCATTTTTTGCGCGTGGGAGTCATTTTTTACCGAGTTACTATTTTTACCCAGCTGTTTTACCAAACCATTAGAGACCGATTTTTTTTGTTTTGCCAAAAATATATGGATGGCAAGTTGAGATGACAAACTCTGGAAGATGATCTTATATATTATTTTTAGCACATGAAGACAACTACCATCTTTTTTACGACTAGTTATTATGAAGACAACTACCATCTTTTTTACGACTAGTTATTATGGTTGTTTTCAGTTTAAATGATAAATGATCATTTACAATCACCAAATGACATCGTGGGAACTACTCCCTATGAACTTAATTAAACCTTTTTGATAATTAATAAAGTCTGCCGAATGGCTTCATTTAAAAAAATAGCTATATATTAAGTCAATCATTTCAATTATGATCATTACTGACTAAAAATTACATATAGATCAAAATAACACTTTTTCCATCTAACTGGTTCTCTTTAAGACAATAAATATTTTTTAATATATATTATTGAGCAAAGTGTCATGTTGTTTCGATGTCCAAATGAGATCAATGGAGAACTATAAACCTAGTCTCCTTTTGCAGGTGTGGGACCATGCGTGTAGTGAAAAGGATATGTCCAGCGAGGAACTTCAGAATCATCGAGAATTTTTTAACAAGGAAAGTGATCACTTGAGTTGGGAAGCACATGATTTTAAGCATCATAATCTGAGCAAGCTTACGATAGAAGGTTTCCAAGTAGAAGAGAAACACAGGAGATATATAAGACAAGTTCTGAAAGCAGCAGTGAATTTAGAACTTATAGCACTTCGTAAAAGTCGCCTCTGTGGAAAGTGCCGTATTCGTCCTTCATCGATAGCATATCCACCAAACGAAGAGCAGAAGGACCTGATAAGGATACAAGTTTCAGACAAGATATCCTCAAATGCTACAATTAGATTTTTCCCTTGATCATATTTCACATTGCGCGTCCCTTAAGCATAATTATTCTTCCCTGGATCATGCATGTCACCGGTGGCCAGGCTTAAGTGGGCAGCACATTTTTGACCAGCTATATTTCAAACGATTGTGCTTAGAAACGAATCACCTTGATTGTACAATAGATTAAGCTAAAATACACAGCAACACGGCTTGAAGCACGAGAAGCCTCCAACTTCTTCGTGGTCGAGGGATCTTAATTAATATGCATGCAAATAGAAATAAAAAATATCAACACAAGAATTAATTTATTTTCAATGTGCATGCGTGTAAATAAAAATCAACGGGTTACGCTCACATGCACCCAACAGCACAAAAATCTTTTATTTGTTGTGTTTCTTAATCTCTACTAGCACAGCACATAATGGGTACAACACAAAAATCTTCTATATTTGTTGGTTTCATAAGACGACTTCAATGATAGAGCTAGCTTATCAATTTTTATCGGGCTTGTCTACCTTACAGCCGGTTGAATTACCCAATGGTCTCAACCGGTTGAAGGATGGGAACAAATCAACCGGCCAATGCCACTTGATTTGCACCCTATCTCACCGGTTAAGATTTGGAGACAAATCAACTAGACCTGGCAACACATGACCAAATATCAATTGATAATTAATTCAGAAAACTCATATTCAAATGAAAATAAAAATGAAAATTCAAATATGAATATCTAAAGATAAAAAAACAAATTTAACAGATTATTTTATATAGTAGGCAAATAACAAAGGAAAATTTGAAATAAACGAAAAATTTAGCAGAAAACAAAAATGCATATCAAATGGAAAATGGAAAAATTCCCAGATCATTTTCTATAGTAGAAAAATAATAAGGGGAAATTTTTAAAAAATGAAAAATTTTGCAGAAAAACAAACTAATAGCAAAACTTACACCTTAATATAACAAAATTTACACTTACTAGTGCAGTGTAAATTTCATACAAATTATGTGTAAAGTTTTATAACACTGATTACTTGTACATACCAGAATGGTGTTTGCAACTATAACACTCCGATTAAAATTCTAAGAATAATATTTGCCAAATCAAGCAATTTATACAACTTGCAATGACAACACTATGAATGTTATTAATATTAATGGTTACAGAGAGAACAAAAATCATTATTACAACTAGGCATAAACCAAAGTAGCAGTACCAAAGCCTTCCTATCCATCATCCCTGGCAAATAAACCACTTCTAACCTGAGTGATATAATAACACAAAGATCAAAAGTAAGTCTAATAAGTAGATTTGGTTTCATTTTTGCCCAAACAGTTAGCAAATTGGGCCAAAATGAGACTATACATAATCAGAAAAAAGAAATATTTTAGATTTTTTTCTATAATAGGCAGATAACAAATCAAAATTTTAAATAAATGAAAAATTGTCCAAATACAGATTCAAACAAGTGGATTATGCCCATCAAATTCAATTTAGGGTTGAACCACTCACGTTACCAATTGAAATCACAATCAGGCATATATGTCAAACCTACTAATGAACATTTCCTTGAGCCAAATTAGCTCACCTCGTAGTAGTCTACCTGCACTGTCCACTACTAGATTGAACTGAAGTAAGCAATGCCCAATCTGAATAGCTGCAAAAACAATGATGGTTCTGCAAAACTCTAGAACAAAAATCATCACAAAATCCTATGTTAAACTCTACTTACACCACCATGTCAAAGAATTTACACTAACTTTTTTAGTGTAAATTTTAAAATAAGTAACAGTAAGTGGAAAGGACTGATTGGTACTGCTGTGGAAAACACATGAAAAGATGAGAGGCGGCAGAACTGCAGCATCACCTAAAAAATAGTGTAGATATCAGACACCTGAAAAATTAGCTAATATCTATAAGAAAACAAAAATGAGACAGAATGTTTTTTGGTGAATATTTGACAAACTAAATAAAACGTGTCTTAGACCAAAGTTACACACCAAAGGCCTTCCTGTCCATCAACCTCAACAAAGAAACCACTTGAAACTTGTGGGTTATATGGAGACAGTGATCAAATTCAACTCTAATCAGCACATTTGGCTTCACCTACAAAACAGATGTCAAATTGGTCAAAAATGAAAATATACGCAAATTCATAGAACAAATATTACAAATTTTTTTTCTATGGTAGGCAAATAACAAAAGAAAATTTTAAAGAAATAAAAAATTAAGAAAAAAAAATCATAACAGATGCTTATACCAAAGTTATACCATGAAGAAAAAAATTACACTTATCAATGCAGTGTAAATTTAATAAAAAATAAGTGTAAGTTTTATATTACTGATTTCTTCAATAGTATGATATATTCAACTTGATAAAAATGTAGGCTAATCAAGCAAGAACCATCAGCGTGCAGGCCAATCAACCAAGAACCATCAGCGCCATCTAATCAGAACCAGCTTCCTCCAGCAATCCTCCAGCAGGAGACAAACACACAGCAGCCAACCAGGAACACACACAGCAGAGGCACAACAATGCTCAACGGACACCATGCATGAGAACATGGAAAAAAATTAGAAGGAACACTTAGGTCATCCTCGTAAGAAATTCAATTTGCTACATAATGTATGGCAAGTAAAATTCAAAGATTTGTTCAATTGCAGAAATAACTCAATTAGAAATAAGATTCATAACTCCAAATAACAGAGTGAAATTCACATTGGTAGCTCCATAAGGCCAAGAACAAACATCTAGACGCACATCAACTATGGTTTCAATAATGCCATATTTTGTACAAAAGCTCTAGCAATCAGGAGTCATGAGAGCAAGTACCTTACAAGAAACTTGCCAACTATGCCACAAATCGAAATCATAAGATTGAACATTACATTGGTCACTATATCCACCTATGAAACCATAAAACATGATCCTCAATCATACCAAACTTACATCAACCTGCCAAAAAAAATAACACTGAATAATAAGGAGTAAATTCAGAAAATTTGCAGTGTAAGAACTAGAAGAACACAACCCTTCAGATATTAAAACTACACAACCCTATCATAGGCAGTACCAGTTAATAAATTTAGATGACCAAAAGTAATACTTCATACAATCTTCTATAGTAAACAAAGAATTCACACTAACTTATATACATTTGTTGTAATAACAGAATATAAAAATAGATGAAACCAGTCGCATATGATAACTTATAGCTTCAATTAATATAATTTACACTAACAAATGCAGTGTAAAAGTTGAATGTAAGTTTTAAGCCAAAAACAAAGCTGACAAGCAAGTTGATTAGGAAACTACCTGGAAGCATGCATCCACAAGAGAAATGAAAAATAGCCTTCCTGCCCATCAACCTAGAAAAAGAAACCAATTAAAAACAGTGGATTACACTGAGACATACATAAAAATGAACTCTAATCAGTATAGAGTTCAAACCATTCATTCCAATCTCTTCAGAAATTCTACCATGTACATCTAACAATAAAAATAACCACAAATAAATAATTATTAATATATTTGGCCATACTACCACATCACCTACCAATACACTATCAAAATATACAGTCTAATTCTACAGGAACTACAGTATTGAATGATAGGAACACACTGTACCAGCAAACATCATTTACCACAGACAAAACAGGCGATGAACAAGAGCAGTCACCTGAATAAATATCATACATAGATCACACAAAAATTTCCCAATAAACTAATTATAGGAAAACTGCACATGCTAACCATTCAATTCACATAACTAATTATAGGCATTCTGTAGAATCCCCACTCACCAATAAGACATTACGACGAATCGCCAATGCAAACCGGAGATACAACAACCAAATATAGTGAACCAAATCTACTGCACATGCAACACGACAAACATGGCTACCTTCCCTGACCCAGAAGCACAGCGACGCTGCCAGCAACCCAGCCCTGAATCAAACACATCTAAAACACATTCATCCACCCTGACGGCTCATCACCAATCATCGGCGGCCTCGACCACGCGCGACGAGAAATCAACAGCACAAAATGACGTCAAACATCTGGACGGTCGCCGTACCAAAAAAAAACCCCATCCAAAACAACACCGCTTCAACCAGCCGCCTCTGAAATCCCTAACCTAAAATACCAAATCCAGCCCTGAAACTAGTATCAATAACATATCCTAAACCAGATCTAAGAGAGGGAGAGAGAAGACGAACCTGGATGAACAATAGAAACGACAGTCGACGACGACAACAGGCGACACCACGCATCCGCCGGAGAAAATGAACAAACCGAAACAAAGGGACACAAAAACTCATCAGCATCACAAATCTAACAAGGAAAATTAGATTTCGTAGGAACGTGAAGAAATCGAAGGGGGAGAAATGGACGAACCCTAGAATCGAGCCCTCACCGACGACTCCGGAGAAAAGAGCGGGTCCCGCGGGGTGAGACGAGAAGTGCGAAATGAAATGGGACGAGTAGAAGTGGACGAGAACGAGACCCCTCCAGTAACGGACACGAGTCCCGAACTGTTTAGATGTAAGATTTTGCCATCAAATTTACGGCGTAAAATTTCTATTTTTAGTTACATCAAAATTTTTACACATACATATAGTATTAAATATATATAAAACTAAAAACTAATTATACAATTTTATTATACTTTATAAGATAAATATTTTAAACCTAATTAGTTAAAATTTAAATAATTTTTATTAAATATAAATAAAATATTATAGTGCGCTGATTTGATGTGACAATGGCCCAAATGCCATCCAACACATGAACACCAATCCATCTGGCCCCACATATGCTAGGAAAAAAATCAAAAAAATAACACGAATATCGTGTGTCCATCCATCCACATTTCTGTTCGCACGGACTCACCACCCTTCCGCGCTTGAGCTGTGAGCACCGCAAGAGCAAGGCTGCGGTGCTGCAGCGCATGTTAGACGACGACGGCTCCATGCGCGAGCGATGTGAGGGTGGCTCCAGCGAGGCAAGCTGGACAGCTCTGGCGTCCCAACGTGCGAGTCGAGCTTACCTCCGTGCTTTGACGGCGCGGCAAGCAGCCATGGCTCCAGCAGCAAGGCACATCTAAGCTGAGCGGCTTCGAGCTAGACACATATGAGACGAGCGGCGGCTCCGGCGGCGTGGCGCATCCAAGGCAAGCGGCAGCTGCTCTGGCGGCGCGGAGCATCCGAGGCAAGTGGCTGCTCCAGCGGCGCCACAGCACATGCAAGCCAAGGCTGTGGCCCGAGCGGCGACACCAGTAGCTTCCGTTCCACGAGATGAGCCTCGCGTGCCGTCGTCACCGCGACGCTGCACGCCTCGTGCCCACGCCGCGCTCGCCCAGAGCGCGAACGCCGCCGCGTCAGCATCTCCTCTGCTTCCGGCCGACCGCGCCGCCAGGGCAAATCCGCCGCCTCTGAGGTGTCCCGGGCCGATTCCATGGGTCACCAGTACCTCTTCCCAGTTGAACTCTTCGACGCCTCATCCTGGGTGGTTGTGCGACGGAGTGTTCTCCCGCCGACGAGCTCGAGCCACCCCCGCCGCCAAGCGCCCCCACGGTGAGCGCTCCTAGCCGGTCATGGCCGCCTCTATTTTAGCCCCCAAATCGGTTCACGGTCATGCCTTGGATCCCGGGCGCACGCTACAGCTCGGCGTTCGCTGCCGGCCTTGCCGGAACGCGTGCAGATTTGGGGCGGCGGCGCAGACGGCCAGAAGCAGAGGAGACGCTGGCGTTGCTCGCTGGGCGAGAGTGGCGTGGGCACGAGGTGCGCGCGTCACGCTGGGGCGGCATCATGGACTGGGAGGCGCAGCTCGTGGGTGGCTGCTGCTGCCTGCTGGCGTCAGGGGAAGAGGAGCTCGAGCTCGCCGGCGTCCATGGTGGTCGGGCGGGTGCACTTGGCAAGGATAGAGCAGGGAGGGAGGCACTCGGTGCCGCGTGCACCATGCTTCGGGCGTCTACGTGGACTGAGGAGCCGCGGCCCGGAGGTGGTGGGCGGTGGCCGCCGGCGTGGAACTCGCACCCGCCTAAAGTAGTCTTCTGTCTTCGGTCATGACGAAGACAGAGGAGAGAAGAGAGAGGGACATGTGGGCCATCGTTACATCATTGTCCTTGTCCATGTCAGCCGCCACAGTGGCAAAACCACCGTTGAAAACCGCTGGGGGTATTTTGGCCGGTTTTGCGAAGGTTAGGGGGCAGAATATCTGATTTTATAGTTTGGGAATTAACTGGTTCGGTCACGGATAGTTTAGAGGGTCATTTAGATTTTTTTTAATTATTGCTTAATTAGATTGATACATCTTTTTTTATTATAATATCTTACTTAGCTTCTAAGCAAGCGACTAATTAACCCTAACGAGCTAAGGCCCAATAGACCTTTGAATCTTCTAACTGTAAGTACCGTTAGAAATATGGTAGCACCATATACAAATGGTAACATGGACGATCTCAAGCGACTGTGCGGCACAGATAAATAATTCCCACCGTAAAAACCAGCATCCAAAATTTCATCAACGCTTCAAAAAAATTTCATCAACTACGTAATATCAGCATCTCAATATCAGGAAATACAATTTAGTGAGGTAGCCTTTATTAAGAAGGAGAAGAGCCCCACATGGCAGGAAGGGTTATAACATCATGGTGAAGATCCTATTCCAAAGCAAAGCAAAAGGCAGGTAGTCAGATGCTGGTCAAAAATCATTGCAATAGACCTGTTGGATTCATGCAGACATTTAGGATCACATCAGTGAAACACCAACCCCATAAGCACTTCATTCCCAAAAAGATTCCCAAAGATCTCCTAGGCAAAAATAAGGCCATGAATCATAGCATCGCCACCTCGCTGCATCCTTAGACTTCTCTGCATTAGATAAATTTTGGAGTGGGTACAATAAGCCTTAAATGGGGAGTGGTATTTCAACCAAAGGTCTGAAATTTGTCACGGATGAAGAATATAGTACAAACATTACTGTTGGATACATGAGCAAGGGCTCCTGTCTCCTGACCTCATTGGATCCACCGAGGTCAAGTGCCTGGCCACCTCACTGTCCAGAATAATTAGCTGAGAAAACAAAGTTTTTTTGAGATCACCAGATTATCCCTACAATAAACTTGATCTTAGCAACACATTGTTTTGAGTCATAGTTACAGCAGCACAAATAAAATGAAACGTAATTGGATCGATCGTGGTGAAAATCAGTAGCACAGTCTACTGGTCTTGATGAGCAACTGGGGATCTAAAACCCGTCGAGCAGTGTCTCATGGTCCTGAATGTTTGTTGAAAGCAGGGGAGCATTAGAATAGGCCACCTCAGGTTTACTTCTCACGCCGCCACCTCTGCATACATGTGCGACAATATTGTTGCTTCTTGTGGTACCCGTCTCATGCCAACGCCTGGCACTTCCTGCTTGGCCAATCCGCTGCATCCGTGCGGGAGCTAAGCATGGGATGCTTGGTCGTGGTACCCGTGTCTGCGAGATCCGGCGGATTAGTGGCGCCTCGTGTCCTGGCGTGCCTGATTTGCGTTACGGAGAAGATCGAGCTTGTCTCCCAGATCCCATGGCCGCTGCTGCTCTTCAAATAAAAAAAAGCTTCGTCGAGTACCAGGAGATTTGCTGAATGCCAAATTTTAGACGACAAATCTTCTGTTTGTCGAGTGTCGCACTCGGCAAAGGTTGATTTGCCGAGTGGCAGGCACTCGACAAATCTAGGCACTCGGCAAATGAGGCCGTCGCGTAACAAGACGGCCTCCTACCGCTAGTCTTTGCCGAGTGTGTGTCGTCGGCACTTGGCAAAACTTTTTTTTTATTTTTTTTAGTTTTCTTTGCCAAGTGTCACCTGACCCGGCACTCGACAAAGACCCAATTTGTCGAGTGCCAAGGCCGGCACTCGTCAATTATTTTTTTGTTCCTAATTTTTTGGGCCCTCCTATCCTACAGTATTGCAAATTAAATGTTCAAATTTAGGCAATTTTTAAAAATTTTGATATATTTAATTCATTTATTTCGTTTAATCGATTTTTTTAATAATCTAAATTTGAACTGCATGTCCATGGAACGATGGAATTTAGTGTTTCAAAAATGATATTCTTGTTATTTAGGTTATCTTGACGCAGTATTCAGGAACTCGCATGAACTTTAAAGCATCTTGTTCACGGAACATGACGAGAGACCTACGAAAAAAAGTGTTTTAAATTATATAAAAGCACAAACTTTGGAGCATCTTGTTCACGGAACATGACGAGGGACCTATGGAAAATGTGTTTTTAAATTATATAAAATCCAAACGAAGTCCAAAAATCATGAAACTTGCTGGGGTGTCATGTTATCGCATATGGAGGCTGTGATAAAAAATTAAAAAGGTTTCAAGTAAGTTGTGACATCGAATACCTAAAACCCAGACATCTCCACATGTGATCATGTCACTTGACAAAGAATTTTTTTAAAAAAATATTTTTTTAATTCCTTTGCCGAGTGCCTGGCCCAGAGACACTCGCCAAAGATTTAAAATAAAATAAAAAATCTTTGCCGAGTGCCTGCCCCAGAGGCACTCTGCAAAGTTTTTTATTTATTTTTTAAAAAATTCTTTACCGAGTGCCGGTTGGGTCGGCACTCGGCAAATCCGCCGTGAAAAGGGCGGGCGCCGTGACGGCCCACTTTTCTTTGCCATGAAACGGGTTGCCAGAGGGTTTTTTCCGAGTGCCACACTCGGCAAAGGCTTTGCCAAGTGTTCGTAGTGTATGGAATACTTTTGACAAATAAAAAAGTACTTATACATGCATTTTCTTTAAAAGTGGTGCAACTTCTAAGGAAAAACAATGTCCAATCGAGATCACATTCTTGGTGAATGCGTCTAAGACAAAGGAACTGTAGATTCTGCAACAAAGGAACTGCAGATTCAAAAGATAGTCGCACATATTGTTGGGGATATGGATTTGGGATACCCCGTTAAAGCCTGAGCGAAAGCCAGAAGCCAACCACGCTGATGAGTCAAAGATCAAAAGCCCGCTCTCGATTGGGCTGGACCTTCCCACGAAATGCGGCCTCGACAACGAGGTTAGAGCCCATTGTCTTGCGGCCCATGCTAGAAATAGGCTCTGTATAACCAAAGCCCACTTCGACCGACGTCACCTTCTGTCCAACGTCAGTCCGCCTCGCCCGACGTGGAGACTGTATCCGACGTCAAGTCCGCCTCACCCGTCGTATCTAACGTCGGGCCACGCTACCCGGCATAAGATGACACGCGACAACGGTCCGTACCGCGCGATGTGAGGCAGCGTACGATTGGCACGGAGGTAAGCCCGGGACCCGGACAGGCCATACCACTAAGAGAATCCGTCCAGAGCACCTTACAACTATGACGTGCAGCTAATCATGGGCCACAACGGGCACGCCTAATGGTACAGTTGACTTCAGGATGCACGTTGTAGGATAACAAAGGAATTTTTAGATCAACTCAAGAGCATCTACCCTGAAGGACGGGCGTCTAGGGGATCTCCCATGTACTGCGGGCCAGCAGCGACCCGGCCACTACCCGAGACCGTATTAAGCCGTACCACCGGCCACCACACGAGTGCACGCCTTGATCAGACCCTGCCAGGATGATGGCCGTAAAAGGGAGATACCTGACGACTAATGAGCTGCAGGAAGCCACCAGGGATAGGGTACGTACCAACAACAAGCAAGGGAAACACTGGCGCCTACTATGACTCGGATCCCACGGCAACTTGGACGTACGACGCACCCGGGCCCCCATCAGAGCACAAGCCACAGATTCGACACGAAGACGAAGCAATCCCACCGAAGAGGATATTTGATATTTGCATAGGGGCACAAGGAATGAAACATCAGGACTTAGCCGTTTTTCACGACGTGTAAGCCAAGCCGCCCCTTAAGCTATAAAAGGGGAGGTTGGGCTATTCTCACGACGACCCGAGCAACGAAACACACACACATACCCTCACATCGAGACCCGAGAGCCTCTCTCGTTGTGCTTGTACGCCCCCTAACGAACTCAGAGACAAATTAAGAACACGAGTGCAGACTCGAACTGGACGTAGGGATTGTTCGGCCCGAACCAGTATAAATCTTGTGTCCCTTGTCTCACCATCCGCTAGCCTAAGCACGCTCCCGTTATAAATTTATTGCGGGTCGTCGTTCAGAACACCGACACATATTTTACGATACATCTCTCTCAACGTTCTACGGTAGCCTCTCTCTCTTTTTTTTTATTATTTATTAGCTTAGAGCTAGTACTAGCTCATACAGTTAGAGACGCCCTTAGGTTCTTTTTGTTTCGGCTTTACAAGAGTTTTTGACCTCATCTTTGTGACCTTCCAAAAGCTTTCAGGAGTTTTTTTGGCTTTTGGAAGATCACAAAACTGAGGCCCAAAAGCTCCTAGAAAACCCAAACAAACATGCCTCAAAATGATCAGACGGTAATTCCTATTTGAATAGGCCTTGAACTCCACTCCAAGATCTGCTTCCTTACCATAGTTCTCTCCTCCTCAGTTCGTGGAAACCTTGTTGAAGGAGAAAACTTGCAGTTTTCACAGGTTGCTCCATCAAGCAATATTATCCGTTCTAGATTAACAGCTGCTTCAACGATACGCTTTATGTATCTGGTAAACTTCTCTTCCATCTGGTATCCATAGATTATAAGATCGTCCAAACCATAATGCTTGAAATCACTAGGTGCTTCCCACGTTAATGAATCATATGTCCTTTGATAGAGTGCTTCGTATACCTCCGGCGGGACTTCCTCCTCGTGTGGACACCTTCTATGGTTCCACACCTGCACACAAGGGCCAAAAGTTTATGGTAGTTGAAGGCGTTTGATGAATGACCAAGCATGGTTAGTGTAGCTTGCGTTCTAGATTGATTAATATTAATTAGATAATGTATATTATTATTGTAACTAGTTTCAGTATTTTTTGGCAGATTGAATGAAAAGAAATGAATCCCTTACAGCAGCTAGAAAGATGTATAGTACTTCGTTTCCCAGAACAAAGTGAACTTATTTTTCTACTGCTAATCAAATAAAACAAGAATATAGACATATTATTAAAAGCAACTAATAACTATGGAATACTTTTGACAAATGAAAAAGATACCTGTACATGCATTTTCTTTAAAAGGGGTGCGGCTTCTAAGAAAAACAGAGTCCAAAAAAAATCACACTCTTAGTGAATGCGTCGAAGACAAAGAAACGGCAGATTCTGCAATCTAGGACCCGCTCGTTTCAGAGTTTCTGGTTGAATCCAAATCTGCGCGGGATGAAGCATAAGAAATTATCAACAAATAATTGGATATAGAGCCTTATATCAATGAATATATGTGCAGTGTTGTGACTTATGACTCACCCTTTCGCATGCGAAGTCCAAATCCAGTTCATATTCATCAAATTACTTAGGAACTCGCTTAGCTGAATTACTTTGTGGACTATTGTGCCTCCATTACATAGGATTAATGTTGAAAGTTGAGGAACATAGCCAAAGGACAGGGGGTATTGATTCTCTGAAGCTGTCCAAGCCTGACAAGTCACACTGATAAGCCTTGGAAGACATGTAAGCTGGACCGTTTCAAATCCACAATGTGAAAGTTTAAGTGTTGTAAGCTGTGCATGCTCTATACTCAATACAGATTGTGTCCCACAGTCACAACGGTGTAGGCTGAAGTATCGAAGCTTGTTGCATTTATCTAGAACATTGGCCATGTCATTTATGCTGAGCGTCACACATTCTATATTTAGGTAACTAAGGCCACCAAATACATGAGAACCAGCATCAAAGCATCTCATGAAACGTCTTCCATAATTGATCCGGTCATCTTCTCTGCAGTCCACATCCATAATTTCTGGGAGCATAAATAAACGTAGAGAAGCGATTTTTCGGCTTGCCATGGCGTTGTCAACACAACGAATGATGTCAATAGACTCTTCCATCAACATGAGCCTTACCATCAAAAGGCTGATAGGATATTCACTCTTGTGTGCCAACATATTCTTTACCACTTTGACCATGCTAGCATTGATTTGCGCTACATCGTCAAGCGAAAACTGACCCTTGTACCTTTTATAGAATGATCCAACGTCTATGTTGATCCTTGAACGAAAATGGAATAGATACCTCCACCGTGTTGAAAGAACACTAGTCCTTGCAGCCTCAAATAATTCTAGTCTCTCTAAGATGGAGAAGAGAATATCATCTGGAAGGCCACTAAGCCTATCTTCCTGCTCAAGGGTTGATGCAAGATTGCCTTGCTCAAGTTCCTGGGTCAAAGGAAGATCTTCATGTTGGTGTTGCAGTGCTGATGCAGGAGCGTTCTGCTCAAGAACATGTATGCAATGTTGTAAGATTAACTGAATTTAAAAAAAAAGGACACAAAAATCAAATAACTTGGTATACATTGGAGAAGTCATTTTATTTGTGCCATCTCTTTCACTACATGTGCCTTCTAATCTAATATATAATAGTGGTGATTAATGTTAGTCAGTGATTCTAATTCTAAAGAGAAACACTCTTGCGCTAAGTCCCAAGGTTGCCCATAAGCGTCGCAGAGACACTATAATAATTGTCTGAATCACCAAATCAGGATACCAGACCAAGCAACGATGTTTATGGTTCCGAGCGACCGCGGTGCTGCCAGGACATCGTCGGCCTGGCGACCTTGTAGCAGCCTAAATGTAAACAAGTAGATCTAGGGCTTTTCTAGTCGTAGGCAGTACTATACATACCTCCGTAACCTTCTCGACGGACTCCGGTGGATGAATTCCAAATCCGACGCCGCCATATGCCTATCGCCTGACCGATCGATGGGATCTGGTTCTTCGAGGGGACGACGAGATCGAGTGGCTCGAGACTCTCAGACGGTTTGTCTGTGTAGGGTCGTGGGAGGGCAGGGGCAGTCTGTCTCGGCTCGAGATTTATAGGTAGTAAGTAGGTTTGCCGTGTTTGTGTCGGATTGGTTTCAGGCCCACTTCTAATCGAATCGGATTCTGACCGCAAAGATTTCTATTTTGCCAGGCTGTGAGTCCGTGTGCTACACTAGCCAAGGAGTCTAAGCCGGAGCAGCCAAATATAATGGCATTTCTAGCCTTTGCCTTCATTTATTTTGAGAAAAAAAGAAATTGATTATAACAGTACATAAACAGTACACCCTTCCAAATGGCCCCTAAACCATGACACAAACTAACAATTGGATTGCCGGTTCCATTGTTGACAAAGAGGAACCTTTGTTCATTATACTCGGAGACATATATTGATTTTGTACTCTATCGAACTTTTCTAACTTTAGCCAAATTTTCTTAAAAGTATATTAACATTTACAATTTTTAAGTAAATGCTCTTCCAAAACACCTTTGATAGTAGCTTGATGTTCCAGATGTTTGTATATTTTCCTATAAATGAAATTAAAGAAGTTTCACTTATATCAAAGCTAAAGTGAACTACTGTAATTTAGAGTACAAGGAATACGTACCAACTAATCTTACAGATGATCATGGAATACGTACCAAACTAATCTCACAGATGATCAATCGAGAAACATAAACATAAACGGTGATAGATTATTTCCTTCATTCATGGATAAAGCGTTGTTAACACCAATGAGTAAATCCTGACTCGATGACCACCCCTGCTGCACGGCACATGAAGGTTTTGACGGGCTAGGGTGTGCTATCAGTTAGTATACATACATAGTTGTCTCCATTTTCATCTGGACTCCTCAATATTAAAACGCAAGGTATAAGGAACTTTTTTTTTTTTTGAAAAACTACTCATGCTACATTACAAACACTAGTCTGCTCTACATGGTTGCATAATGAAACAGTATCATGCCAAAGTTGACCATGTAAGGCCCTTCTAGTTCATAACCCAACTTGCGGTAGTAGTGGCGAGTACCAACCCCAGAAATGACAGCCAATTTCTTCGAACGGTGCTCCTTTTTGAGCAATCCTTTCTGCTTCTTCCATTAACAGAGTTCCATACCCCTGTGGATGTACACGAACACAAAACAATGTTAAGAGCTGTATAAGAACCTTCTTGACAATAAAAGAATGAACAAGGAGAAAAATAATATTGGCACATCAATAAAGAGTAAATGCCAGTCATGTGTCTTCCCGTTACTGACACTAAATGTGCCTCTTCAGTTTCACTACTGAACACATTTACACTTTTACTAAAAATGATTTTTCACGTAGGTCATGCTAAAAGATTCACAAGCTGTAAGTTCAATCAAGTCGTTGTAATGATTTTTTGGACGTTTTTGTTAAGCTTGTATTTTCGTGCATCCATTTGTTACTGTGAACTGAACCTGAAAGATACTATAAAATGAGCATTATATGTGCAAGTTTCCAAGTTGGCAGACTTATCTCGGCTCATCCCGCTGAGGACGAATGCTACTTTCTTTGTGTCCTCTTAAACAATGTTGCTGGTGCTATCTCATACGGCCACCTAAGCATTGTTGATGGTGTGCTCCTACCTTCTTTTCGTGAAGCTATGGAAAGGAGGGGTCTAATCGAAGAAGATAATGCACTTGATGAATGTCAGCTGAAGATGGCATGATCGTAGTGGCGCTGGTGCCGAAGTCTTTGTGACTATATTAATTTCATGAATTTTTCTTTTTTAGAATTTATTATTTAATTTTACAAGTGTGTTATCTTATTGTGTGATCCATTTTTTATACAAAATTTTTTTTGGCCCGTAGCATATAACACCCCAAAAATTTACATTTTGGGTTGTTATTAGAAAGCGCTAAATAAAATATGTTTTTCTATATTCTTTTTTTAGAAAATAATGGAATAGGTTTGTGCTTGGTGCTTTGCTTGGTTTTGCTGGTGTGAAAAAGAATTTTCTAAACCTCGAGCAAGTCACGTCTAGGTTTTCTTCGAATTTAAAAATAAAGTTTCAGAAACCCAAGTTTGCCTTGAGAAGGTTTTGGGAAAACGTTTTTAGAAAAATCCTTTCTCTTGCTTAGAGAGAGAGAGAGAGTTTTCTTTTTCCTCTATAGTGTTGGCCACCGCTCTAGCTAGACACCATCCCCTACCAAGCTCCAGTCATCCCTGGCTTACCCTAGTCTATCCTGGCCCGACCTAACTTGATCTGGCCTCTCCTAGCCTTAACTGGCCAGCTCTGGCCAGTCCTGGCCAGCCCTAGCCGGCCACGGTCACCCTGGCCAGGCAAACAGTAACCGCAGCCGGCCAGCAGTGGCCAAACTTGGTCATCAGCTTCTAACTTGATTTGGCCAGCTCCTACCTAGCATGGCCACACCTGGCCCCACACAGCCTAATCTGGCCAACCACGGCCAGCTACAGCCACCTGCGGCCACATCCAGCCGGCCATGGCCAACTCTGGCCGGACATAGCCAGCCCAGTCCGGCACTAGCGGCCATAGGTAGCCGCAGCTGGCCCAACGGGCCAAGCCCAGCGGCTTTAGCCCCACCGGCTCCCCGCTGACCTATAAAAGGCCAGCCACAGCGTGCCGCAGCCCCTTGGCAAACCCTAACCGCGCGCAGCCGGCCACAGCCAGCCGTCGCCGGCCACAGTCGGCCGCTGCCGGCCGACCAAGTCCCGGCCGAGGGCCGTGGTCCTCCCTCTCCCACGTGCCGCCGCTGGCCGCCGCCGGCCATAGCAGGCCTCATCTGGCCACCACCGGCCGTTGCAGGCCGCATCTGGCCACCGCAGTCGGCCGTAGCAGGCAGCAGCGAGCCGCCGCCGGCCATAGCAGGGCCTAGCCGGCCGTAGCAGGCAGCAGCAGGCCACCGCTGGCCCCAGCAGGCCAGGGCCGAGGCCCCTTCACCCGGCACGAGCAGCCGCATGGCTGCCATGGCCATGACCTAGGCTGCCATGGCCATGACCTGGAGAGGAAGATGGACAAAGGTAGAAGACGAGGTATTTACGACTTTGCCACCAAGCGATTTATTTACAGTTATGCCATTGATCGTTTAATCCTCGCCGTTTCACCGTTTTAACTCCGATTTGAGTGATTCCAGTTGCGTTAGTTTCGTGTCGTCGCGATCTACGCAGGAGTAGTAAAATTTATCATGTATCTAATTTATAAATTTATTTATTTAAATGCCTTTGATTGATAACTATTTAATAGTCTTCTAATTAAAAGTAACCTAGGGTTACATTTTTTGTTCTCGTTGCTTTGCGAACGTGTCGACGTATGTTGCTTGTTATGAATAATGTTTGTCACATCATGTGTCTATGTAAGTAATTTTGTTTAATTAATTTATGCTCTCTTGTGTAAAAGTAATTTTAGGTTTATACCTTGAGTGTTTGTACATGCCTGTCAATATGACTAATACCAATTTACATGCTTCTTTATTAATTATGCCTTGTGTAGTTTTACATTGAAACTTGTTATGTTTCTTATAGTGGTTCTCACATGCTTATAAATTGGATCATATTAGTGTTTAACTTAGTTTACTTTCACATCGGTCTTTAATGCTAATATGTTTTATATCAGCAATAATGTCTTTTCGTTAATGGCATGCTTAGTTCAACCTTGAATCATAAATGCTCTATGTTTAATATCAACATGTCTTGTCATTTATGTCCTGCTTAAATTAATCTTTAAGCATATGATGTTTTCTTTAATGCTCACGCATGTTCTAAGCTTTATAAATTATGAATGTTTAATTGGCTTAGATAACATAATTGCTTATAAATAGAGTATTACTAATGTTTAACCCTGCTTTACATTTCAACATCATCCAACTGATTTAACTTTATGTCTTTCTTATATGTTCTGCATCTTGCTTTAGTAAATGTATCAACCTTAAAGTTTGTATCTGTGCTTGTTGCAAGTACTTCGATAGTTGTGTTTTCTTTAACGATAGATCCAACGTTTGTCGTTCTCGCGCTCTTACGATCATAGCACCGAGTTTGGCCATTTAGACCGTTCTGTTTTTAGTTCCTCTTTTGATTGGTGTATTGTTCTTAGTCTTGTCTTTTTGTGTGTTTGTTTGTGTTGTTTGGTTGCTGCGACTAGACGAAGAGCGGTTTGTTAACGCTGAAGACTAAGCAGAGGACCGACAAGTGCAGCTGAAGCTGGAGGCCAGAAGAGCAGCTAGACTTTGGATTTAAGGCAAGTGCAGGCATTCTTTTGAACATATTGCGCCTATTCATGTTTAAGTAAATTCACTGCATGTGTCCTAAATCGGCAAACCATAGGACTTACTAGCCACTTTACCCAAAGTTATCCTATGGGGGTATTAGTTGTTAGGTTTTAGGTTGTTAGTGCTCTATCTCACCTTTCACCGCTTAATGAAGATAAAACTTGCTTCTTAAAACATGTTGGAGCCGTGGGCTCTTGGCTTCGGCCGTTAGAGAAGTTGATGCATGACCGCATCGTTGGTTGGCGGTGAAAGAAGGGGGAATGGATGTCAGTGGGCTCGTAGCGACGGGGGCATCCATATCTCCTCCCCCTTGTGGACCTTTCGTGGAGCGGCAACCTGGGACTTCCGTACAGCTCCAGGCTAATGGGCTTTGGCTTGGTTTATTAGCGGGACCATCATAGGCAGGAGACAGCTTACCGACGGGTGGCCATGGCTATGGTTGCTGGGGCTTGTTTACAAGTATTTAGTATGGGAGGGGCTGTGGATCTGTGATGGGGGCGGCCTCACGGAGAAGTCTCCCATACGCTTGGACTCAAGGCTGGCGAGTTGTTACTGCCTATGACCCTGTGAAGGACCTCGTTGTGACCTCTGCCAGCCTATCTTGGTAATGGGCTAAGAGACTTGCAACCTCGGGCATAAAGAGTAATCACGATCTGGAGTGAAAGTGTACACCTCTGCGCAGAGTTAAAATCGGTATATCGTCCGTGCTCACGGTCACGAGCGGCCCGGATCCTCGCATGATTAGCCAAATGGTTTAAGCTGTGAAATCGTGGTGATGTTGCTGAGGTTGCTACCTCGGGTTTTATCGGGATGGCTATCCTGTGTTCCTTTGAGATGGCTATCTCATGTTTAATGTTGTTAATGATATATGTTTATATCTATGATGCTAAATGACACATTAATTGTTACTCGAACCTTAATAAAGGGTTGGGTTTTTCAACCAAGATGATTAGAGAATAGGTTTCAATAAGTTAAATCTTAATGTTACATTAAAATGCTACCGCAGTCTATCTTTCAGCTTTACCTTGTACTAGCCTTGCATGTCATTACTTTCCGTCTGTACTTGCTGAGTTTCGACATGGAACTCACTCTTGCTATAGTTTGTAGTGAAGTGTTTCTCAAAGGAAGGATAAAGAAATTAGGTATTGGAAGTGTTTGGCATACGGAGCCCCCAATCAACAGTCCCTGAGAAGAATGAAGACTGAAGAGAAGTCTTAGCCAGCGTTCCGCGTTACTCTGATTGTGTAAGTGTTAAATATATATGTTTCCGCTATATGATATATTGTTTTTCTGATATTACTATTTTCTGTTGTATGTGTGGACTTCCTAGGCACGTATATGATGATCTCTGGTCTTTTTTAAAAACCAGGGTGTGACATAGCAATATACGGGCATGATATTAGTCTAGCTAAAAAATGTGGAGCGGAAGATATGATTCCACTTTTTTATGCAGCAGAGTGACGTGGAGTTGAACCTAATTTAGCTACAAATGTGGAGCAAGTGACTAAAAAAAGGGTAGAGTAGCCCAAAACGCCAGCCCAGCGAGTACAACGCAGAAGCCAGCCTAGCGAAGGGCCTCGATAAATTTATTAATCCATCCATTTCTTTATTTCTATTGTATTTAAACCCCTGTTTTTGACCGGCTAAATACGCACGACTACACTTAGAACCGAATCCACTCGACAAAAGATTTCAAGTTGTTCAAGTCATCGCAAGGGTCCAAAGATACGAAACTAAACACCAATAAATCGTTAAGAAAACATTGATAGAACAACCACATTTGCAAAACCACCCCCAGGGAGACCTTGTATACCGGCACGGCCAACGACACCCTTGATCTCTGAAGAACCAATGTCGGGTTGTTCTTAATCTCTACTAGCATCGCACATGATGGGTGCAGCACAAAAATCTTCTATCTATTGGTGTTTCCTAGGGCGTCTTTAGTTGTAGAGCTAGCTTATCATTTTTAATCATTGAATCATAGAGAAGCCAAGAGACTAGCATTTTGACACAAAAGATAGTCTCGCACATTTCACACTGTATTCAAAATATAATCTTGCACATTTCATAATGCATCCAAAATATAGTTGTCCCGAAACCAAGGGGGTACTGACTAACAGCTGAGTTCTCTCCGAACCGCAGGAGATAGTCGCCCATCATAGGACCTGTGATCCTAACCAACTAGTCATATTTGTACTACGTGTCCCTAATCTAGATGGTGATGCAAAGAGACCCTTGCGAGGCGGGGCTAATGGGCGCGTATGCACGACATGCGCGTGAATGGTCCGCCGATTTTCCGCTCTGACCCTTACGGGTGTGCGACTTTCTTTTGCCACTCTGAATTTTTGCATGCATGGAGAAATTACGCTAGCCTATTTAGTAAGCAATTATTCTCGTATTATGGTAAGTGTACAAACGGCAGGTCAATTACCGTAATGTTATGATTGAGCGGCTAATTACTTTCATTTACTGCGACGCGTGTATAAATATGGGGCGAGACGTCGTCCTCAGTACCGAGAGATTCATCTCTTCCTCACCACAGTGTCGCGCTGCCGCTGTCTTCCCCATCCCGTCGCCGACGTGCCATCGGTGCCGGGAGAGCAGGCTCCGAAGCCTACGTCTCCCCGCGTCCCTGCACGGGGTAAGGGGCATATCAGGTTTTTAGGAAGCGCCGTCGCGATGCTCGCTGGACGTCTTCTTCCCTCTACGCCCGGTGTTCGCCGATCTCCATCGCCGGTCTTCTTCTTCTTCCTGCTTCGCGCCAACAACCCCACTGTAAGGATGTCTTTCCTCTTTTTGTTGTTGTTCATTCTCGCATCTTTTCTGTTACTACCACTAGATGGCGTGACTTTGTCTCAGATCGTAGTGCTAGTGTTGAATCATTCTTCTGTGATACATATTGTTGGTCTTTTTCTCATTGTCGGAATTAATTTATGCATCGCTAAATTGTTTTTATTTCCAACATAACGTTAGTGAGTGAAGAAATTCTAATTCTAAAGAGAAACACTCTATGAGAAATGCTGTGTTTGTGTCGGTTTAGTTTTGTGTGTGCGCCCACTTCTAATCGAATCGGATTCTCACTACAAAGATTTCTGTTTGGCCAGGCTCCGACTCCGTGTTCCACAAGTTTTATTTTTTTAAAAAAAAAAACTCCGTGTGCCACAGTGGCCAAGGAGTCCAAGCCGGAGTAGCCAAACATAATGGCATTTCTAGCCTTTGCCTTCTAGTAGTTCGTTTATTTAGAGGAAAAATGATTAACAGTATACGAGTTAGAGGGGAGCGGGAGCCTCTAAACACCCTTCCAAATGGCCCCTAAACAATGATATAACAAGTAATGGGCAAGGCCCATGTGGCCGGCCCAAGCAGGGCACACCTCCCCGCACGTCGCCGCCGCCTACTGTCTCCGTAGGTTAGGGTTCTAGATTGATTAAAGGTTAAGGAACCCTCGGCCTATAAATACAAGCCCATTCAAAATAAGTAAAGAATAGTGGTCAAACCCTTTTTACCCAGCTCTCCAACTCTCTTGCCCTCTCCCTCCCCAAACCCAAGAATCCTTCACTTGGTCTTCAACTGCAGGCGTGGAACATGGATAAGCACATGAGTAGCAGTAGCAACCAAGGGAGATCTCACAATGCCGTGTTTACTTCTCAAATCCGCAACAAGCTTGCATGTCTTTAAGAAAGCATCTAGCTGCTGCATATAAAGGCAACCATGTTAATGTTTGGGATGTTCTTAATATTATACCGGTCATTGCAAAATGCATGGATGCAAGGCCTCCCCAACTGAGGTACTGAAACCAGGATGCTGCTGCAGCATAGGAGAGTTTTGCTAGTTAAATCTTCAGCTTCAAATGTGCTATGCAAGATTCAGAAATTACAGTAAAGAGAAGCAGGAATTACATTGAATGGCACTGCACCTAGGTCCAGGCGGGATCCGGTTACAAAATAATACAAAACAATTATTTTTTCAATTAGTTGCTTTGAGATTCGTGCCATTTTTAGAAGAGAGAGCACCGGAGCAGTTCTCGTTTCTTGATAGCAATCTCTATTTTGTCTATTTTGTTGCTTTGGTAAACATGGCATGTTTTTATTGATCCAGTTAAGTTGGGTTTGTCGGTTACTATGGGTGAGCATCCATTGGATTAGGTAACTGAAAATTTTGTTTCAGATTTAGTGAATTTGGGCAGCTATGGATGTTTAGTTGCTTGATTTAAAATTCAGTAGAATTGGACTATGTGACTGAATTGCAGCTTGCATCCAAATTACTTGCAAATATACTGCTAATTATTTTCTTCAGGTTGATCTGGAAAAACCATTATGGTGGATAATATGTTTGCAATCCCTATGCTCATTATAAGTTCTCCACAGTTCAGAACTAGATAGGTGGCAACTCAAACTTCTGTAAGAGTGTACTAAGCCTTCCCAACGAGAGATGGTGCCTTTCGATGGTCAGCTTAGAAATAGAACATCGCTTCATCTCAGAAACTAGCAAACATAGGAAAGACCATTTGTCAAGGCACCCAATATGAAGAAAGGCAATACCCAAGAACTGAAGGGGAGAAACACACCCTAAAGCACATATGGGAATAAGTAATGCCTCTAATCATGTGAGTTTTCTTCATGGTCTAAATTAAAGTAGCGTTACATGGAGGCTATTTATGGTGATTGCCCATGCCAATAATTTTGGAGGAGCAAATTCAATTCAATTGAAACATGATTTTCCCTGTCTAGGAACTTTTTTGTGCTTCGATTGCCACTCTAGAATGTCAAAAACTTCAGGTTGGTTAGACTCGACAGGAGTATTTTGGTTGATTTTTATTGTTGTTTAACCCTCTCCTTCCAATATTTTTGTTTTTAGAAGTATACAGTACAACGTATACGCTCAGCATGCATGTACACTCACACCTATACACACACGTAATAGTCATGTGGACGCTTTGTTTGCCAATGTGTGTGAAGATGGCATTAGAGACAATTAGTGGTTCACATACTAAAGATGACAAGTTTAACCAATGTAAGTATAGCTCCTCTTACATTGATTCATTATTGTTACTGTTTATTATTTGACAATTGTCGTACAATATGCAGTGGCTAGAAAGGATTGGTCTTGTCTGTTGAACAAAGAGCTTGCTGCTAGCCAACAGGATCTGTCAAGTGGTGATTAAAAAAAAGGATCTGTCAAGTGAACAGGAATGCAAATGTGTGCACAGACATTGGTGGTACCCCAAGTGACAAAAAATAATCCTCTTGTAGATACACCAGTCCTAATCTTAGCTACTGACTCTACAATGATATTGAGAAACCGAGAATGACAATATGTGTCAGTGTTAGCTTATAAAGCATTTTTTTATAAAAAGGAAAGCGATCCCTTGAGTTGGGAAGCGCATTATTTCAAACATTATAATCTGAGCAAGATTAGGATACAAGGTTTTCAAAAGAGGAACTCAAGAGATTTATAAAAAGTTCTGAAAGCAGTAGTGAGTTTAAACCTTATAACACTCCGTATAAAAGTCGCATTAGGTGCAAAGTGCCATATTTGTAAAAGTCACATTGGTGGCATATCCAAGAAACGAAAAGATAAGGATACAAATAACAAACCAAATAACCTCGAATGCTAGATTATTTCCACATGTAAAGGACGTAATAATCGAAGGTCCTGATAAGGATACAAATCACATACCAAATATCCTCGGATGTTAGAATATTTCCAAATATAAGGCCGTAAGTCTATTGGTAGCACTAATAGGATAGTAGTACGTAGTACTGTTGTAGCCTACTGGTAGTACGATAGGGATGACTCATCTCATTTGCTCGAGTACATAATGTTGGCCAACCCACCAGGAATATCGACCATGGCGATACGCCCCCCACACCCTTCTTGACTTCCCTCCAGTCCAACTTGGGCTGCTCGTCCGCTGAGCGACTGTACAGCTCGGCCTCGGCCTCGGCCTCAGCCTCACAGCGAGCCTAAGGGGAGGAAGAAGTCATCGAGCTTGGTTGGTGGGTCCCCATGTCTTGTCCCTACTCCTGTTAACACGACCGAGCGCGGTTACTGTGGTCTTGTTACTAAGGATGGTAACGGATCGGGTTTGGGGCGGATATCCGCGGGTTTCGGGTCGTGTGGGTTCTGGTTTGGGGATGATTTCTCACCCACGGTTTTCGGATTTGAGACCTCGAAACATGTTGGGTTCTGTTTTTGATTTGGCTTTTCACCCTGAATATTAACTTGTTTACTTAAATTATTAAATTTCTTTAAAATTGACTCATAAAATATTTATTATATGTTGCCTCTTGTTTATACATGTGAATATGTGTATATGTATTCGCGGTTTTTGGGTATTCATTTGGGGTTTGGGTATCCGTTTGGGTTTCTGGTATCCGCGGGTTTGGTTTTGGTGATGGATTTCCACTCGAATCAGTGTTCAGGGCGGACTCCGGTTTCAACTTCGGGTTTCGGTTTTGGCACAGAGACTCCACCCGATCCGAACCTGACCCGTTGCCATCCTTACTTGTTACTCAAGTCAAGGCATTGTGGGAATGGTGATTACTCACCAACTATCTTGTGTGGCATGGGCATAGCATGGCCTTCATCATTGCTCCTGTCATCTGGAGGGGTGTCGTGATGTCTAATCGAGGAATAGGGTAGTCATCTTGGTGACCGTCAACCCTCCTTGCAGTGTTGACCCTCGAAGGTGGCCAGGCCTATACCTGTAGTGGGTGGATCCATACACCCATCAAGTCGCATTAGGTTTGAAAGGTATAGGGTCATACCTGTCGCCACTGACGCGAGGGAAACGACGGCGTGAAGACTACTCCACAACATGGACAAGACTACTCCACAACACAGTGGCCCTTGGCGTCCCTTCACCGACCAGCTGTCGTGGCGGTGGCAACAGGGGACGGTGCGGCGGGTAGGGGCGGGACTGGCGGCGCGGGGTCGGGACCTGCGGCGCATGGTCGGTAGAGGCATTGGGGACGGCGGAGGAGGATCGGGGCCGGGGACGGGCACGGCGGCGGGGCGGCTCCGGCCGCACGAGGTGGGAGGAGGGGTGTAACGCGGAGAGGGGCGCGGCGCGCGACAGGCTCTGGCGACGCGGGTTTGGGGCCAGGGAGAGCAACGACGTTGGTGCCAAGTACTAGTTCGAATAGAGATGAGGAAGAAAATGGGAAGGGGTGGTTCTAGTGAAAATAGGCTTGGCGCCAAGATCTACGGCACCAAGTAACACATCTTGGCGCCAGGGTCATTGGCGCCAAGCCTATGACGTCGTTTGCCTAGGTGGCAGGGTCTTGACGTCAATGATGGTGGCGCCAAGGTGAGGGTTTATTTTCCTAAACGAAACCACCAGGGGTCTATTTATGAGAATATTTAAAAAAAAAGACTGAAATGTAAAAAAGACTGTTAGTAACCTTCTCGACGGACTCCGGGTGGATGAATTCCGAATCCGTCGCCGCTATATGCCTAGATCGCCTGACCGATCGACGGGTTCTGTTCTTCGAGACACAAGAGTGGCTCTGTCTAGGGTCGTGGGAGGGTAGGGGCAGCCTGCTATTTTAGTTATACATATCTATATACCTATCTATAAAATACGAAAATTTCTCCACCCAATTTTCTTTTACCTCCGTATTTGGATCGGTGACGGTAGATTCCTCTTCTCTACGTCCAGTCTGTACAGAATTAGGATTATATTTAATTTTTTGCCTCTCCTCCAGTTTGCGTTCAGAGTCCGTTTAGAAGTAGGATTATTTAATTATGGCATCCTAACTTCTATTCGGACAATGAAGATCGGGTAAAAGGTAAATCCAAATACAACAAGAATAGTACGCAATAGCAAAGATAAAAAAATAGTCAAAAAAAACTTGACATGAATGACAATTGTCTGTGTTGTTGTCGTTCAACTTTGACACTTATCATTATGGATGGTCTCCCATCCAAATCCAAGCTCAAATGAAAATAGCTCCGGAAACACAAATAACTTATAAAATCAAACCAATCCACCCATACACAAATCGATCGATTTAAAAATCAGATCAAGCCTCCAGGTCGCCCAAAGTGCCCGTGATGTGCCTCAGCGCCGTCATCAAGGTCCGCTTGTGCAGGCAAGGCGGCGAGCTTGGATAGCACGAATTGATCCAAGTGGAAATCAGATCAAGACTCCGCGCCCCGGCTTCCGCAGTCTGCACTGCTAACCAGGTCCACTTGTACAGGGGAGGCGGCGAGCTTGGCTAGCTAACGCTGCGAGGACCTCGTCTGCGTTGGACTGGACGTGGAAGGCCATGATGACGGTAGCGAGGCACACAAGGCCAAATGAACGGGAGCCGTCACTGGCATTAGCGCCGTTGTTGAGGGCAGCTGTTGCCACCGTATACTGTAAAATAAACATGTGACGTCGTTAGCCATAGACATAGCCGTCTATACTCATGATTTATATTCATGCGAGTTAGATAGCATATGTCCAACCAACGTATGCTATATGATTCTAAAGTGTACTAGAATAAATAACACAAGTTATAATTCCTGTTGCAACGTACAAACATATTTGCTAATAAAACAAAGAAATAGAAAAAGATTCATTAGTACGTTTGCCGTGTTTGTGTCGGATTGGTTTTGTGTGTGCGCCCACTTCTAATCGAATCGGACCACAAATATTTCTGTTTGGCGAGGCTCCGAGTCCGTGTGCCACTGACACTGGGCAAGGAGTCCAAGCCGGAGCAGGCGAGCAGCCAAATATAATGGCATTTCTAGCCTTTGTCTTCTAGTTCATCTATCTAAAAAAAGAATTTGATTAACAGTACATAAACAGTACACGAGTTAGAGGGGAGCCGGAGCCTCTAAACACCCTTACAAATGGCCCCTAAACCATGACACAAACTAACAATTGGATTGCTGGTTCCATTGTTGACAAAGAGGAACCTTTGGTCATTATACTCGGAGACATATATTGACTTTGTACTTTATCGAACTTTTCTAACTTTAACCAAATTTTCTTATAATTACATTAACATTTACAATTTTAAATAAATGCTCTTCCACCTTCGATAGTAGCTTGATGTTCTAGATATCTGTACATTTTCCCATAATGAAATTAAAGAAGTTTCACTTATATATCAAAGCTAAGTGAACTACTATAATTTAGAATAGAAGGGATACGTAGAAACTAATCTTACAGATGATCATGGAATACGTACCAACTAATCTCACAGATGATCAATCGAGAAACATAAACACAAACGGTGATAGATTATTTCCTTCATTCACGGATAAAGCGTTGTGAACACCAAAGAGTAAATCCTGACACGACAACCACCCCTGTTGCACGGCACATGAAGGTTTTAGGGGCTAGGGTGTGCTATCAGTTAGTATACATACACAGTTGTCTCCATTTTCATCTGGACTCAATATTAAAACGAAGGGTATACCGAACTTTTTTTTTTTTGAAAAACTACTCATGTAGTCATGCTACATTACAAACACTAGTCTGCTCTACATGATTGCACGAAACAAATGAAACTGTATTATGCCAAAGTTTTGACCATATAAGGCCCTTCCAGTTCATAACCCAACTTGCGGTAGTAGTGGCGAGTACCAACGCCCGAAATGACAGCCAATTTCTTTGAACGGTGCTCCTTTTGAGCAATCCTTTCTGCTTCTTCCATTAACAGAGTTCCATACCCCTGTGGGTACACAGACACAAAACAACGTTAGAAGCTGTATAAAAACCTTCTTGACAATACAAAGAATGAACAAGGAGAAAAATAATATTGGCACATCAATAATAATCAATAAAGACTAAAGGCCAGTCATGTCTGTTCCCATCACTGACACTATTGTGCCTCTTCAGTTTCACTAGATTAGATTTCACATTTACATTTTTACTAAAAGGATGTTTCACGTCATTTAAGTTGAGCCTAATGCTTAAGCCTGAAAAAATTGAAAACATCTGTTGTAATAAAGGACAAATGGCTGTCAAACAAAATGCTTATGATGCACTACAATTATTCCATTACAGAACAAATGGCTTAGAGGCTTAGAGCATCACAATTAGCAACCTAGGAACCAACCCAAAGAAAAAGATTACGAAATTTAAGGAATTTGTCAGAAAGCACTAACTTTGATTTTCAGAGTTGCCCCCTCACTCAGCCCAGTGTATTGGAGCATGATCAAGCCTTCGTGGTGTTTCATCTCAGCTCTGACCCAAATGACTGGATTTACTAACCACTGAGCTTTAAGCTACTACAATTAACATGTATTGCACAATTTTATATTTTACTAGCAGTTTCAAAAACTTGGCACTTTTAATAATGGTAATTAAAAGTGCCAAGCATGCCAGGAAGTCTTCTAAACATAAATTTCAAACATGGTAGTGCCTACTGCTGAGGACCAAAACCTTGGGTGGTGATCATACATTCATACACTGTCTACATGTAAATAAGTGAATCACCTGGTGCTGTAGCTTGTCTACATCACGGCCATGCACAGGGACTGCAGTTCCATAGACATGAAGCTCACGAACAATTGAACACCTCCCTACAAGTTCAGGGCATGTAACATTACGGCCACATTTACGCAAGCGCAACAGGCCGATCAGGATATCCTGTAAAATTCATGAAAAGTAAATTGTGAGTGTATTGCTAAGCTCAAGAAGTTATGGTTAGCTAGACGCATTGCAAATATTCAGAATATCAAGAGAACCAATTGAAAGACAGAATAAAAAGATCTCAAACTATGGAGAACGGGAGTATAATCACATCAGAAATACACCTATATAGGAAGGCACCGTATTCCAGAATTCGCATCCCTATGATTAAATTGGCTGGTCAGCTATGAGTACCTGTCGTGTATCCTCATAAGAGAGGAATGTCTCCCAACCCTCATTTGCAGCATAGTCAAGTCTAATAAGCTCTACTTCATCTGGCCTGATCTTGTGATGGATATCCTACATACAGATGCACAGCTAGAATAATAAAAGGACATCCATTTCAGGCCGTGAAAGTGGTTTTCCTGTATTTCATATTTACCTGAATCCCTGCCTCACGGGTTCTGACATCTCGGCATTTTAAGCCCAGATCCTCCATTCGAGCCAAAGCAAGCTCACGAAGGTTACCTTTCTCAACACCAGAAGTGACAAGAGGCATAGGAATATCTCTCTGGACCCGATACACTCGTGTCCATGGTGGTACCATTGATAGAATTCTTGCCACAATATCCACCAACAGCTCAGGTGGATAATTTCTATATCTGCAGCACAGCAAAAGTTACCGGGTTAACCATGAATTTATGAGCCCTTGTCATAAGTACAGAAGTTCTTACCCTAAATTTAGATATAACTACAAGAACGTTGATAATATTTAGCATGACACTGAGTAATACTAGATTAGAGACATACCTGCCAGTCTTCCAGAGCTCATAAAGACCAGTTCCACGAATAACAAGTGTTGGATAAATCTTCAGACCATCAGCCCGGAATGCTGGACTTTCAAAAAATTCTCTGAAACTTTCCAAGTCTCTTTCAACTCCAACATTAGGTAAATCTGGCATCATGTGGGCAACCACCTGTCAAAAGTGTGAATCAAATCAATTAAAACAATCATAAACAAGCAATAAAAGCAATCAGACAAAGCTATGTGACTAAAAAAAACTAAACCTTAAACCCAGCATCTTTTGCCAAACAGAAGCAATCAGCAACAGCAGCCACCGTGTGTCCTCTGTTTGTGTCACGGGCAACGTCCTCGTATGTACTCTGGACACCAATTTCCAAGCGGGTACAACCATAAGATAGCATCTGGCGCAGATGAGGCCCCAAGCAATAATCAGGTCTCCTAGAATTCCAAGAGAGAAAAAACATTTCATTGGGATTAAAATCCTAGGGAAGTGGGAAAGACAGCACATTCCTTTTGAATGGAAATAATAAGAAGAACCATCCAATTATGCAATGATACTTACGTCTCAATCGTCATACCAATACATTTTACAGCACTATGTTCCGAATAACAAATAGCCTCCTCAACATTTGCTGAAGTGTGACCCGATAAAGCATCATGAAGATTTCTGATGAAATAATCACGATAATCAGCTGGTAAGGACATGAAAGTCCCACCCATCAAGATGAACTCGACCTGCAACATATATTAAAATCATCTTCAACTGCTGTTCAAAATTTAATACAGCATGCCATGAATATAAGACTCAATAAAATTGAGCCGAGTGCTGTCTTGGAGTACAGACAAACCTTATCCACACTATGACCTAGCCTCTTGAGCTGATCTATCCTGCTCCTGGCTTGCACATAAGGATTATACCTAAAATATAAATGCAGATCAGGAAAATTATTATCTACCAAAAGTTGTATCAATAAATCAGTTTAAAAATAATCACAGAGCGCGAACATCTGTATCTTTAAACATAATCCATGGCTACAAGATTATCCAAAGATTCCTAATTGGCATTGGTGTACGCTCATTATTAACAACCAACAAATAAATAACTATATTTTTATATTTTTAGGGGAAATTCCTACTGTGCATTTCATCATTAAAAAAGAAGTATGAAGAGAAAAGGAAGATAAAATCTGTATAGCTCGAAGGTCAGGGGAAAGGCATGCAACAGGCAGCCAAGAGAGAGAGCACACAAGCTAGTTACATAATGGGTTTAGCAAGAAACAGGCAGTCAATAGAGAACAGTTAAAAGTTTGCTCATCATTTGTACTTATTTTCAGTAAAATGTCAGGTATGTAATTTAGCCAGTCCATAATGGGTTTTATGAACTAAGACATGATTTGAAGCATGCTATACAGCCTGTAAGTCTGTAACACAAACATAAAGTCACTGCACTCCCTAGGTACAGAAAGGCTTAAATACAAACAGTTAAGGTAGCATGGACACCAATGTACTCCAGTGAAATCACCTTGCCCGAATGGCACGCATGCTGGTGGGCTCGTATCCAGTGTAGGATTGCGTGCTGTACTCGAAGTCGGAGTCGGGACCGCCCGGGCAGTAGACACAGATGTTCCCGGTGGTGGCGATGTGGGGGCAACGGTGCGGCTTCGACATGACGGCGACGACGGCGATGCCCGACGCCGTGCGCACGGGCTTGGCGCGCAGCCGCGGCAGCAGCGCGGTGCGGTCGGCCTCGGGCACGGCGGCGATCATCTCCACCAGCTTGGGCGCCCGCGCTAGACCGTACCTCCGGCACGCGGCGGACTTGAGCGCGTTGAGGTCCACATCCTCCCCGCGCCGCGAGAGCTCCCCCATCGCCGAGACGATCTCCGCGATGGCCCGCACCCTGGCCTCCTCCTCCGAGAGACCCGCAGGTAGGACCACGCCCCCGCGCCCCGGCGTTGGCTTCCGCCGGCGCGGCTGCTCCGGTGCCGCCACGGCGGCGGCGGCGGCGGCGGTTGCCATGGGGAGAGAAGGGTTTCCGCGAGAGGTTTTGGGCTCGGGTCGGGAACGAGCTGAGTTGTTCGGTCGGGTTGGTGTTGGGCTCGGCCCTCGGTTCAAAAGCTCTCGGCTCTATACAGCCGTCAGATCATAGAATGAACGGTGACGATTAAAAACGTTGGTTAGCGAAGATGTACTAGCACGAGTCTGAAAACATCCCTCTTCCTTTCCTCCCTCTGGAAAAACAAAAGAAGCCGCCGCCTCCTCTATCTCCCATCTTCTTGCGGCGGAAGCAAAGCGAGGGCGGCGAGATGGACGCCGGCGGGGAGGACGGGAAGCAGCAGCCGCACCTGGTGCTGGCGGACAAGCTGTTCCTTCTGTCGCGCCCCGACGTCGACGACCTCGCCAAGGTCGACCTACGCGCTGACGTGCTCGCGGCAGTCAAATCCGATGGTAGGACGACCAGCGCCCCCTCCTTTCGTCGAGTCTGCTTCTAATTGCGGGAGGGATGTGGTTTTGATCTGTACTGGCTGCGGTTGGTGCAGGCATGGCGGCTCTGTACGAGTCGCTGGCGGCGGACGGCGTGCTGGAGAAGGAGGCGGCGCTGCTGGCCGAGATGCGCGCCAGGATCGACGAGGAGACCCGGAAGCACGACGAGAAGTGAGTAGATCTCGCCGCTTGTGACCTTTTCCTGCTCGATCAGTAGGTCGGCTCCTAGTGTCGTATGCTGCGAGTGCTGATGCGTTTAGCTCTGTGGCCGCACTGTTCCTAGTTTGCTCGGTTCAGTGATAAGATAATTTAGCCTTGAAAATCACTGGGTTTGTCAGTTATGCACTGCTACGCGCTATTACTGTCTTTGGGTTGGATATGATTTGCCCTAGCTGAGTAGCCTTTTTTTCTAAAATTTGTGTGACCTTATGATCTAACTGAATTGAGTTTGTTTAGTTTGGCCATAGCAGTGGTGATTGTCAGAACTTCACCAATGGCTTGTCTGCCGGCATCAAGAACATGACATTTGTGCTTGATATCCTTGATAGGATTGTGTTCATCCATCCATCTAGATGGAATGAGGATGATTATTTTTTGCGCTTGATTGGGTAGTGTGTCGTCCATCCAACCATCTAGATCATGAGGAATGGTAAATGAGTGTAAATAAAGGTTGTTTTGTTCACAAACAAAATCATTGATACACTCTCAAGGAAAGCTGACATTTTGTTGAAGTAAAACAAAAATTGTAACCATGGTACCTATATTCTAAAGTTCATATCCTCTCTTTTGGTGCATCTGAAATTCTGTGTAACCATTATGCTTGAGTGTCAGTATTTAGTCAGTAACTTATCTTGGTTTTTCTTATTTATCAAGAATTGCCGATGCTGAGGAGAATTTGGGTGAGAGTGAAGTGCGTGAGGCCCATCTTGCCAAATCCTTATATTTCATAAAAGTTGGGGAGAAGGTATATATCTTATGAGTACTACATTTCTTAAGATTGCTAGTATGTGCTCCATACATGCTTACCTTGCGTAAATAATATAAAATTTCAGGAGAAAGCACTGGAGCAGCTTAAAGTTACTGAAGGAAAAACTGTGGCTGTTGGGCAAAAAATGGACCTTGTTTTCTACACACTACAAATTGGACTTTTCTATATGGATTTTGATCTCATCTCAAAGTCCATTGACAAAGCCAAAAGGTAAATCCAAATTCTTTTGGTTTCTCTCTTTTTTTCAAATTAGATTTGCATTGTGAAGCTAATACAGTCCAACATTGTTTCTCCTCATTGAAGCCTGTTTGAGGAAGGTGGTGATTGGGAGAGGAAGAACAGATTGAAAGTATATGAAGGATTGTACTGCATGGCAACTAGAAACTTCAAGAAAGCTGCTAGTTTATTCTTGGATTCAATTTCAACTTTCATGACGTATGATCTGTTCTCATATGATACATTCATCTTCTACACAGTCCTCACTAGTGTTATCTCTCTGGATCGCGTATCTCTAAAACAAAAGGTACTCAGCTTGTCTTCTTCAAGTTCTCTTCATTATCCATTGCCTTGATTTGGATGTATAACCAACTAGGATCTTGACAGGTTGTAGATACACCTGAGATCTTAGCTGTAATTGGCAAAGTACCTCGCCTCTCGGAGTTTCTCAATTCCCTCTACAACTGCCAGTACAAGTCATTTTTTGTAGCATTCTGTAAGTTGATCATTAAATTTCCCATCTTTCATTTACTCATGATTAAAAAAAATGCTCATGGATTGTTATGGCGGGTCTAATCTTTGGGTTACTCATCACTGGGTCTTTTTTTCAGCTGGGTTGACTGAACCGATCAAGTTAGATCGTTACTTGCAGCCTCATTTTCGCTACTTCATGCGTGAAGTGCGCACTGTTGTCTACTCACAATTTCTAGAATCGTACAAGAGTGTGACAATGGAAGCCATGGCTGCTGCATTTGGTGTCACAGCTGACTTTATAGACCAGTAAGTGCAGTACACTGTATCAGCTATGCTCATATCCAAGGCCTTGTTTAGATGGCCCAAAAAGGCTAGAAATTTTACTCTCTCTCCATCACATCAAATATTGTGTCGTATGCATAGAGTATTAAATGTTGGTAAAATAAATAACTAATTGCACAGATTAGTTGTAAATCACGAGACGAATCTTTTGATCCTAGTTAGACCATGATTAGACAATATTTATCAAATACAAACGAAATGCTACAGTACTTTTCAGGCTAGAAATTTCGCAATCTAAACCAGGCCCAAGTTGTAAATGTATTCACAAGCTTAACCTTTATTACCATTTCTGTCACTCCAATACAGGGAATTGTCACGCTTCATAGCTGCTGGGAAGCTCCACTGCAAGATAGACAAAGTTGCTGGCGTCTTGGAAACAAACCGACCCGATGCCAGGAATGCCTTCTACCAGTCAACCATCAAGCAAGGAGACTTCCTGCTGAACCGCATCCAGAAGCTATCACGAGTCATTGACCTATAGGGGAGAGACCTTCATGCCGGAGCCTGCCTTGGTTCCTGGAGTGTACGAGTAGTGCTTGACTTTCAATGGGTCTCAGTTGAAGCTTTTAGTGAGCCTGCCTTGGTTCCTGGAGTGTACGAGTAGTGCTTGACTTTCAGTGGGTCTCAGTTGAAGCTTTTAGTGTAATTTGTGTTCTAAGAAATTGTGTTTTGTACTTTTGTAGCTTAATTACATGGGCCCAAAAAATTCACAGCATTGCTTGTAGACGTTTCTTCATTGATGAATTCATCCCTTGTTTTATCTTGCTGGAATATTGTTTTGCTATCAAGAACCTAGCCTTCTTATATCAACAAAAGGAGAAAAAAAAAGAGCCTGCCTTTGCTGGCAGAAGTGACTTAATCTTTGGGGTGATTTCCAGAACAAACCATTATTTTGTAAACATCAGTTCGTAGACATGCAGAATCACTTGTATTCTGTTACTCCAAACAACGGTTGTCTAAAACGGTGATGTTCTGTTTCAGCCGACGAAAAACGGTGATGTTCTGTTTCAGCCGACGAAAAAACGCGATAAAACCGTGCAGTGCTTAGTATAGGAACAGACGAATCTAGAACGAATAACCAAAGCAACCAAAGCGGGCATACAGATGTGTCCCAATTCGCAATTCCCAGCATCGCGATAAAACCGTGCAGTGCTAGTATAGTAATAGACGAATAACTACAGCCGTGTCCCAATTCCCAGCATCATAACAGCACAAAAAAGAACACGACAGCTCACTGTCATTTCAGTATATAAACCCAACACCCAAACTGTGTAGCTGCAATCAAAATCGACGTTGTTTATTGGTCTATATGGTAATTCTGATTGATGTTACTACACATGCCAAATCTCTCAAATTTCTCTGTATGTGTACATTTTGAACATACAGTTCTGACAAAACCAAACACATCCTAACCACCTACAACAGGGGCAAACCAACGCAAAAAATCCCAAAGCTAAAATACAACCAAGATTCCAGAAGATCTCGGACAAGAGTCAAAGAGTTACACTGCTGCGGCTGATACGGTGGGCTATTCTAGCCAGCAGCCTGACTGGGTTTGCCATTGGGTGCACCTAAGGTATTGTTTTCACCAGGTTTTGAGGCAGCCATTTCCTCCAAACGCTTCCATAGGGCTTCTCGCTTCGAATCAGATTCCTCCTTCTTGAGCTCCTCATCATTGAACCTTTGAACGCACTCCCCGAAAAATGCAGAATCATGATCAGAGAAGATCTTGCGTACATTCAGTGTCAGGCTCCGGACAGCTTGGTTCCAGTGACCTCTAGAGTTTTTCTCGAGTGCCGGATAGATGATAGGTAATAGCACCTTGTAGTTTTGCTTAATTAGGCTTTCAATATGGTCATTGTTCCACAGAAACAGAGCCCGCTCTGACACCTATGAACAGAAAAGGATAAAAACATGTCATAAATGCTGAATATATTAAAACAAAGCTGTATCAACCTAATACTGAGCATTTCACCCGGGCAGCAAGCTAAAGTAGTGTTCATAGTCTATTCTTGATAGGCTAACATATATAACTAAACAAAACCATCAGATACCACCAGCAATGAAAAAACTACATTTCATTTTACAGAATCAGCGGGATCCAAGCAGCACAAATACAGAGTTATTGACGAGAATGATTAGCTAACAAGAGGATAGCAAACAATCATGCTTTGAATACGTTAAGGTCCTGTCTTAAACCTGTTTAAAGACAACTAGAAAAGGGAAGAGTCAGGAATACATGAAGTGGATTTTACACATAGCAAGGACAGGAGCAATAGTCAGAAACCACAGGTTTGAGTGTCACAGGTAGGCAGAAGTATGAGCAAATGCAAGAATATACAGACTTTAACAGACAGAAATTGGTAAACAGGTTACATTCCAATGGAACAATTCACTAATAAAACTGAAAGACTCCCATACATTAAAACAGAAGGGAGAATGTGTTTATACCCCAATTCATAATAAGGAAATTCTAATGGCTTTTGCTTGCTATCCAATTTGGGCAACATGAATACCAATTTTTCGATGCATGACATTCCTGATGACAACTTCTACTGCGACTCCTGTTTCAGTAGATAAAACGAAAATTTTCTACGCCACTAATCCAATTACTGAGAAAGAAGGCATATAAAGGTATAAACGCCTCTTAAGGTCTATATGCAGCAAATCAGTTTCTAAGTATTTGAGGCAGGAGAAACGTTTTCTTAAATTCCAAGGAATATTTTTTTAATTACAACATAAAGGTGAAATGGCTTAGAACCAATGATTTATTTACTATTCTTATCAGTTATCACAGGTAGCATATATATGAATCAACTGAAAATAGATATACATAATAAATAAATAATACACTAAAAAACACCCAGTGGTCTGGAGAGAAGGCATCTTAACAGAAAAGCAGGAGACGCTATGAGCATGTACATAAAATACACATAAAAAGACACCCATTGGTCCACAGAAAGTATCTTGACAACAACGCAGGAGACACCATGAGTATCGATCTTTTCCACACTTAGTAGTACATTTCTAGCAAGGTAAATCTGTGCAAGCAATTAATGTGGACATGCAGCCAAACAAGTGTTCAATCAGAGAGCGCATTTGCACTAAGTCTTTTTTTTGGGGGTGTGGGGGTTGGGGGGGGGGGGGGGGGGGTGTTAGTATATTTAGTATATTATACGTGCTATCCAATTTGGACAGCAATAAATGTCTGTTTTGCTACATGGAATTTCTGATGACAGCTTCTACAGAAATGTTATACAGAAGTATATTAAAAAAAGTTTGTCAAGTTCCCAATGGCCCAATCTGATTGCTAGTTACAGAAGACTGCAATTCTAAGATGAGAAATTGATATGCTATTTTGTACTTAAAACTTTTAAGAAAATGACCTAGCATCAACCCTTTATTTTTGTTATATTAACCATAGATTTCCTTATATCAAAACAATTAAAAAGACCATGTACACAAATTTACATGAAAAGACACCATGGCGTGTATCTGAAAAGCTAAATCTTTATACGGCAGGCATGCATTGCAATGGCAACGAGCGCTCGTACACATGTCGATGCCTGACGGGATGAATGTCATCTTCTTCCTCGTGTTAGGGACCTCCATGCCTGGCGGCCTTAGAAGGGGGAGTGGGTCTCAGGCGGCGGCCAGACCGGCAGTGGTGTCAGGTTCAAGGGGTGGTGAGGCAAGGCTGCGGAGGCACTGCCGAGCTAGTGGCAAGAGGTGGTGAGGCTGCGGATGGCCAAAGCCAGCGGCAAGGAGAGGTGCTCGAGCTCTTCTCCTCCGGTTGGGGTTAAAGGAGGGCAGCGTGGAGCGGCTGGAGTGGGCAGTGGGCAGCCAGGCCAGAAGGAGGGGAGCTGCGAACCGGGGCTGCGATGGCGGCTGGGGGCAGGAGCAGGCTGATCTGGTTGAACGAAGAATAGTTGGAGAAAGACATCTGCACGCTGCTACTGTTACCAGTGCCTGTGCGCTGATTAACCGTGTTGTCTGAAAAGGGAAGCCTAGAGAGTGACACTACATGTTGGGAGAACTGTAGCTAATCAAATATATGAAAGCAATCAATGCGACCATGCAAGCGAAAAATTGTGAAATCATAGAGCTGAAGTGGTAAGGACATGTGTGTCATGGACTAGAGGAAGCAACAGACAAATTTGGTAGAAATTGATGACAAACTTAAGTATAGGCGCAGTAAGATTTTGACCTGGAAATGAGAGCTGTTCATGCTACGGGCAATCTGACGGAAGAGTGGGACCATGCATCTTTGGAACTCTGCAAGCTGTGTTGCCTCTAAAACTTCTTCTAACTCACCCAAGAACATCACCTCCTTTGAACTGTTTGTCACAGGCCAATATTTAAGTAAGCCCCTAATAACTGTGTCAGCAAGTTTGCAGTCCTTCTCAACAAACTGTGTGATGCAATACGATAGCTGTTGATGGTACATAGATACACATTTTGGCTTGTGAAGAGGGATCAGTGCACGAACAAGGAACAATTTGTGCTCTTCCTTAAGCGGAAGGGCAAACCCATTGATAATACTGCCCAGGATCTCCAACAACTCTGCAACACCATTATGTTTCTCTGTTTCGAATATAAATCTGTAGAATATGTTGTTAATTGCTTTCCTGATGAATGGTCGATGAACCATGAATTTACCATATATTCGATGAAGTATCGTCTTCAGATAGTCCCTTTCCCTGGGGTCCTCCGAGTCAAAAAGGTCTAGCAGCCTAAGAATGAATGAATGATCTATATATCTCTTGGCCAGCTTTGCATCTGTCTCCTGTGATGCTACAAATCTCAAGAAAACCTCGTACACAATCTGCAGGTGCGACCATGCAGGATCCATGAGAGGCTCGTCCTCCTCCAGATCAACCCCTTCAATGGCCTTGTTCTCACGAGGTGTGGGGCTGGAGGTCCGGAACAAATTAATGGACACCATCTTTGTGATCTCCAGCATGACAACCTCTGAGAACTTGCCATTCGCCGAAGTAACATAATCAACAAGCTCCATAAGTGTCTGGCGCTTCAACTCCTTCTCCTTGAGGTTCTTAGTTGGATCCGCGAAGTCATACACTGCGCAGCATAGGTTGACCTTCTTGACAAACAAATTCTGCTTCTCTGACACCGGCACGTCCTTGAATGCCGGCAACGGCTCATTGGAGTGATACACCACAGCCCCATTCATCACTGGGCTGGGAGTTACACCAGATGGAACCGAATATTCTCCATTTCCAGCCCTCCTGTTCACTGGGTCCATGCTCCTCGCAACACTGTAGGAATTCGCCGGCTCGGTTCCATTCCCCACGCCAGCAGCTTCCCGGCTATCCCCAGCCTTCCCGGGCTTCCTCGGCAGCCTGCCAAGGATCTGCTTAATCATCTTCCACCAGAACCAACCAACCAAAACCCTAGCAGCACAAATCGGCCACGGACCCAAGCTCGTGTGCTGAACCAGCAACCTCCAAGATCTCGATTCTCACCAGACCCAAGCCGACGAACCCACCAGCCGGCCAAGAAACCACAGCACTAGCTAGCTCCGATCCCCCGGCGGAAGCTGAAGCAACCAATCACGCCGCCGCCCAGATCATTTGAGCCAATACGAACCAGACCTGGTCAGGAAGCCACTCCACCGCCCGGGCCTGAACGGATCAGGCCACGCCTCCATGGCTGGAAAAATCCGGTCTTTGTCCCGCTCCCGGAGCCGCCGCCAGCCGGCAGGCCGGCCAAATCCTGGATCCCAGAACCGCAGAGCGCAGGGCACAACAGGATGTGGGAGGATGATAGAGGTTGAGGACGAGGTGGGGAAGGAGGGGAGGAACCTTCTCTCTCTCGGGCTGACAAGCTCCCTCTCTCTCCCCCCCTTTTTGGTTCTCTGGATTTGAGATGCCTGGAGGTCCCCAAAAGTAGCAAAGGGGGATGGAGTAAGCGAAGGATGGAGTAGTAGGAGTAAAAGTTCGCGCAAGCGCTGCTGCGACTGCGACTCTGCGAGGGCGAGGCTCCGTGCCTGGAGGTGGAGGGGCGAGGGGCGGAGCGGAGGCGACGAGCGGGTCTGTCACAGACTCACAGGTCACAGCGACCGGGCGACCTAACTGGGGGCTGGGGCCGAGTCCAAGGTGGGCCTGGTCTGGGCTAATACAATCGCGGCCCACGACGCCTCTGCTACTCCCGTTCAGGCGTTCATGCTCTGCCTCGCCATCGCCGAAAAAACATCGTCGAGCACCGCCGCGCCTCCGCCGTTTGGCGTTTTGACTAGTTCGGCTCGAATTCCGGCGGCCTCCAGGGGTTGGGGATATGGTGTGCCCGGCCAAGGGCACCTAGGGCGGCCGCCCTAGTGGTGGTGGCGGCTCCGCCTATGGCCGGCACGTGAACTCTGCAGAGCCGATATGGGCACCAGCAAATGCAACGAACCGATGCCTAGCACTAGCGCCCGCTACCAAACCGCGTAACCCGCCAAACCCAGCACATTCCCCTCCCAGTATCAACAGATGCCCGCAACGGCGCGCACAAGCAAGAATGAAAAAGGCTATGGAAAGCGGCGAGGACGAGCAAAGTAGAGACCGTGCAAGCTACTCCACCACCGTATGATCTGATGGCGTCGCTAATGGAAAAGCAAGCGCGGCTGCTTAATTGCTTAGCTTAACCCGGCTTGGCTTTTTCGTTACCGTCTTACCGATGAGGCGGGGCCGCGAGGGCGCGGGCGGCGGGCGGCGGGCCGCATGCCGCAACGTGCGGGGCGCGTGCCAACGTGCGGGGGAGCGTGCGCGTGTCTGCCAGCGCCCAAGCCTGCTGCCAACCCGTCGCCGTCTCTGTCTGTCTGACCCACACGGCAGCGGCGGCCGTGGGGGCTCTATGCACTGGCCCTGGCCGCGGCTGCCGCTGGAGTGCTGCCAGCCTGCTAGGGGATAGACAGCGGCAGCGATGGCGGTGCCGGTGACCGAGGCGTGGACCACGCCGACGCCTGCCTTGCCTTCAGAGCGGGTGGACCGGGTTGGTCGGGACCGGAGGCGGTGATGGTGATAGGCCGATAGCTGATGCCAATAGACGGCCGGGGCAGCCTTGTGACACCGTGGGTAAGCCCCAGCCGTGTGACAGCGTGAGAGGTTCTTGTTTTGTTTCGTGCCGTGCATAATCGGTTGGAAGATCAAAGGCGACGCGGCCATCCTTTGCCCTTGCCCATATACTTGTGTGACGGCCGCCGCTGCAGAGCCATTGCTACAACTAATGGGCATCGTCAATTCGTCATCCTGCCCACCTCCTGCTTTTTGTGTGTTCCTAAAACACGCTCACAAATGAGCATGGGCAAGCACGGTCGGTTTTGGCGTTTGGTTCGGTGCATTTGGCCAGGCTCCTGATCTACATTAGATTTTTATAGAAAAAGCGTGGTCGGCCCATTCTCCATGTATTAAATCCTTGTCATGGACAAATGGTTGATGATGTGTTTGCAAAAGGTGGACATCGCAATTCGTGCATCCTTGTCATGGACATCGCAATTGATCGAATCTGATGGTGCAGTACACAATTTCACGTACTACGCCCTACATTTTATACTTCTCCTTTCAATGGCATGATAAAAGGACCAAATGATTGGCGTTTTTCACTACAAGTAACAACAATTGATACTGCATCGACTAATACCAAATTGTGAGAAAGTATTTTTTTTCTCTATATAATTCTTATCGAATTGTGGCTGAGTTTCCTTGGCTATCTGTCCCAATTTCTTTTGTCCTTGTAGTTTACGGCTTGTTACCACCGTAGTTCACATGCTCCATTTTCTTCTAAAATGGACGACGAAGAGAGGACTAAGATGATCGAAAAGGTATTTCATAATCATTTACCTGCAGCTCCACACATTTTGTCTGCAACCGTAGAATTTAATGCCTAAACGACTAAAACAGTGAGAAAAAGGGTTATATGTATATAATTTTCTTAGGTGGTGTTAAGTTTGAGTTTGGTTGGCCTAGAGTCGATAACAGAGGGACGTGATACACTGATACGTTCTAGTTCAAAGCCTATACCACTATCATCCCTTGTTGTTGTTGTTTTTTTTTTTTTTTTTTGAAGCACTTCATCCCTTGTTGTTATCCGATCACTCTAGGCAGAGCTACGAGTGCGGATGCCAACCAAACAAACGGAACCGATAGCTCGGCTTCCTGATTACATCGCTCAATCGCCGTTACAACTTTCAGGCTCGAACCAAAAAACATCAGAGAGAGATGCCTCAATTTTGTTCTTGTTGGTGAGCGCAAGCGCAACATCCATCTACGTTTACTTGCTGGCCTGTTGCGAAACTTGGGCATCTATGTACAGTGTTGTTTTGTTGGTCACTTTTGAGATTTTCCACCAACCGAGAAAAACGAATCTGTCAAGGTCAGTGTACCATGTCAGCCTCACTGTAACAAAATAGAATGCCGTCTGCGTGACTTCTATAGTTGACAACTTACATGACTGGTTTTGTTCCGTCCTCTGATTGCGACATTCGAAAGCATCTGCCTACGTGACGTCGTCTGCTCTCAAACACCGATGAAAAGTCTGTCTGAATTCAGAAAGGCAGAAACCCTTCAGCACTAGCACTTCAGCTAGCGGCTTGTACATCACTGGGCCTAAACACACGTCTGGGCTGACGGCCCAAAAGAAGTTTAGAGCCGTTGAGGCTGGCGGCCCGGCGAGCAGTATAAAATATGTTGGCCGCCGCGTGCTCTCTTCTCTCTCCGTCTCATTCCCATAATCCCATCTCAGCGCGTTCGAATCCGGAGTCCGAGCCCGACCCGCAGCCCGAAACCCGTCTCCTACCCCTGCCCGTCCCGCCGCCTCGCGAAGGCTTCCTTTCCTCTCCTCTCCCTTCCCGTCCAAGATGGAAGCAGAGTACCCCCACGAGCAGGCGGGCCCTTCCTCCTCCTGCTCCACCCTCGACCTGGCCGCACGCGACTCGCCGCAGGAAGAGGGACGAGGGCGACCTCTCGCCGGCGGCGGACATGGATCTCGACGCCGACGCGCAGCGCGCCGCGGTACGTACGCGCTCCCGGTTCCTCACCGCCCGCGCGCTCACGGGCTTCTTGCGCGATTGCGTGTCGATTGGGTTGGGTCCGCGTCGCCGCCGGGCGGATGGGAACGGACGGGACGCTGGCTCCCGGAAGTTTCGGTTCTTGGTGCCGTACTCGTGCGCTGTTTCTTGGGCAGGGTTCTTGGAGAATTTCGGGTTCGCGCCGACCCTAGGGTCCGGAGGGGAGGCTGTGTACTGTGTTCAGGTTCTTGGCTGGGGAAGGGATAAGCGAGGACTTGTTCTTTCCCGTGTGGGTTTCTTGAATGTCGATGGTTCTTTTAGGCTCTCGCAATCTTTCGAGGGTTTAGGGAGTCCAGTTCTTGAGTTCTTGGTGCGCGTCTGCTTCCCGAATTTGTGCGTGTAGGTTGTTTTCTGACTTGCCCGTCTGGGGAATCGACACATGCAATGAGTGCTTCACAGGTTCTGCGACATTTCCAAAATTATTACAAATTTGAATTGGTTTCTGGGAGGGTTTTGTTTTTTCCAGTAACGATCGTACTTTCTTTTTTGTTTTTGTTTTTTTTTTTGGGAGGGGGGGTGGGGGGGTGGTGTTGGGGATCGAACCTTTGTATTCTGAATTCTCCACAGGAGGGGAGGTTGTGTACTGTGCTCAGGTTCTTGGCTGGGGTGGGGATGAGCGAGGACTTGTTATTCCCTGTGTGGGTTTCGTGAATGTCGATGGTTCTTTAGGGCTCTCGCATTCTTTAGAGGGTTTAGGGGGTCCAGTTCTTGAGTTCTTGGTGCGCCTCTGGTTCCCGAATTTGTGCGCGTGAAATACGTTCTTTTCTGACCTGGACATCTGGGGAGTCTGACACATGCAATGAGTGCTTAGCAGGTCCTGCGGCATTCTCAAAATTACAAATTTGAATTGTTTCCTGCGAGGTTCTTTTTTTAAGTAATGATGATACCTTCTCTTCTTTTTCATTTTTTTTTCAAACATTCGCATTCTGAATTCTCAACCGGTTGGATATATGTAGATGTGACAAAACCTGAAAATGTGTTTTATTTTGAAAATCTCAGGACAAGCTGAAAGCAGTGTCAGAGGAACTTGGACGTGAGATCCGGGTTTTTTCAAGTGAGAACTTTGCTCTACAGCCCAGCAAGCTGCCTAGTGCAGATCATGGTACCTAATTGTTACCTTCTTTTATCTTTACCAAAATCTGTCATGTCTTTATGCTAGTTCTGCAGTAACATTAAAACACTGTTCTTGCAGAGGAAGATGATGACTTTTATGAGCTTCAGCCTGCTGATTACTACAAGTTGATTTCAAACAGGATTGGAGGTAAAAAAAATTCTGTTTGGGATCTTTTAAGTTATTTAGTGTCAACGTAGTTTAATATTGATCAACCAGAATGCTTTTGCGTCTGATTTACTTAATGTGGCACTGTTAAAAATGATGACTTTGTGCAGAGCACTCTAAAATGCTAAAGACTCGCAAGATGCGGGAGGCAGAACTTGCTGCTGAGCGAGCAAAGAGAACAAAGGTAGGGTTATAACACACATAATTTCTATTGAATTTTCTTAAAGTCGATCAATGTGCAATGCTTCTTCGCCCAGTCCTCTATACAAAGAAACAATTTGAAGATGGCAATTGTTATTACTAGTTCTTTTGTTACTTTCTGTGTGATTTGTAGTTAGCTCCTGTTTAATCCAGCGTTATCTGAGCAGTGCTTTAAGAAATATTTGAAGAGCAGAATTTTCTTATTTCACACAAATGTATGCGCTAATTAACCTACTGTTTAATCCAGTGTTATCTGAGCAGTGCTTTAAGAAGTATTTGAAGAGCAGAATTTTCTTATTTCACACAAATGTATGCGCTAATTAACTTATAGCATGTGAAATTGTCCTAAGAAAATAAAATACGGCATAGTATATGTTGGTCCAACTGCCTGTTTTAAAGGAATTTGTCGCATTCTTAATTTATTATTAGTTTTTTAATGTAGTTATGTTATTATTAGTTCTAAACTACTTGTTTTTAATGGAATAACTGTCTTGATTATATATAGACAGTAATGAGGGTGCGATTCCCTGATGGCTACATTCTTGAGGCCGGCTTTCCTCCATCAGAGAGGATTCATACTCTAGTGGACCTGCTCATGAAAGTACTTGCTAGACCAGATCTTCCATTCTATCTTTGTAAGTTCTCCTCTCTTTGGGGTCATAGATGTGGACTTTACCTATGTTTCTCCTGTCCTCTTTCACCCTTCATCATCCTTTGTATTTTACCAGTGCAATAATTTATTCTTCTATGAATTGCTATCATTTGTCAATTAGATTTTCTTACATTTATTTTTGGGAAGCAAACATGATGGCAATCATCATTTAGGGGAACAGCTAACCGACATAAATAGTTTCACAGTTATGAAATCTGAAAACCCTTTTTATACATCATCTTGTCTAGAGGGTTTTAGAGTTGATATTAGCTGCTATTAGCCCCCTTTTTAAATTATGATCAATTACTATTAACGACTACAGACAATCTAATAGCAATTGCTACGAACCTTGGCCAGGCAGCAGCTGCACCGAGAAAGGGACTAATCGTCTAACCCTAATAGATTGTTATTCTTGTTTACCCATAGTGGTTGCCAGCTGCACCTTTTATAGAGCTACTAGGCATGACCCTAACAGATCGAAACTGATCTAACCATACTGGTAACTGCTCCCTCCAGGCAGGTTTCTAAGGTGTCATGGCCCGTACTCCAAATACCAAGGAGAGACTCCACGTACCAAGGAGAGACTAGCGCTGAGTTTCCAAATCTGCATGCATGCATTTTTTTTAATATTGCAGCCTCATATTAACTCCCCTCACACATGCATGGTGCATGCAAAATAATTGAGCAAATGGACACATAAAAAAAAGCTTTTCATCACCAGCGCATGAAAAAATGCTTTGGGCTTCCGTCACGCGGCTTAAATGCCTGTCAGAAAAATGCATTGGCAACCACAGTTGCGCCTAACAGGCCAGCCCATCTGAGAAACGCATTCACGTGTTAGAACACAGCCTGGAGGGAGTAATGCCTAACAAAACTGATATCCTTACATGCTATCCAATCTTCTAATTCCTAATAGATAACTAAAGATAACAATCAGCCCTATTGGCTACAAGGCTAGGTTCTGTTCTCTGACAGTAACACACCTTGAACCTACTCATGCCAGATTGTAGAAGTGTAGAACCCCTGAACACTGATTCACAAAGTCTGTATTCTATAGAATAGTATGAAATGGAAAGTCTCTTCTCATTTACTTTCTTCTGGCAGTTTGGTGCCTATTCTGGAACACAATAACTTTCAATGAAAAACCCTAAAATTTGAACAGCATCATTGAACTTGTATGCCAAATGTTCCTTAGATTGAAGTTGTGAAATCTATAATCTGACAATCGTTGTGATCTTTGGTGTTTCTTGGTACGCATTTGACTTACACAAACATTCTGTGTATCTTTCATACTTGTATCTTAAACCCGTACTGTTTTCAATTTTTTAATGCTGGATCATTCAACTCTACAACAGATACAGTACCTCCAAAGAAGCGAATAGTGGACACATCACAGGACTTCTATACCGCTGGTTTTGTTCCTGGAGCTAATGTTCATTTCTCTTATGATCTGCCCGAAGGTATGCATCATCATAATGAAAAAAAGTAAACAATGATTACCTCTCAGCTGTATGTTTCAAATATTTGTTGTATCTTAACAGAGTTTGATTCCGGTGCCATGCCTTTCTCCCCTCCCCATCCACACACACATGAAACAAAGAAACAACACTAAGACCCAAACCCACCCACCCACACTATTTATTTTACCCCTCTCATATTTATACAGAAGTTTCATGGTTGTCACTTAGTTAGGCATTCGGATATTCATGTTCTCGTAATGACTGGTATCAAATGCTTTGGACATCCAGGTTCATTGTTAAATGCAGATGATCTAAAAGCAGGACCCTTTCTCCGTGAAGAAATTCGAAGTTTGGATGGATTGTCACTTCTGCTGAAACCTGCTAGTCAACCTGATGATTCTAAAATGAACTCTTCTACTCTTCAATCTGGTGCATCTCAATCTGATCCTGTACCACCAACAGCAAATAAGAAGCCTGGCAGACCAAAGTGGCTGAAAAGGTAACATTGCTTGTTCCTCTTAATTGCAATATTCTGTTTGGAGGCATTTTCCAAATTCTTTTGTCAGTCTTCTATTTCCATCCAAATGAGAAAAATTCCAGAGTAATCTTTCCAGGGAAGATTGTCAAGTTTCTGGTGACAATTCCAATTCCTTATCAATCTCCTTAATGCAATGATATGCAGACCCCATGCGTATTCGAGACAATTTATTCCTCCTTATCATCATTTGATAAGTTCGAATCTGCCCTTGCCATCCACCGTTTCAGAACATTGTTAGAATTTGCAAGGAGCTTTAAATTGCAGTTTCATTTTAGTGCAAACATATACTATCTTGATTGTTGAATCAAAACCCGCCATAGGCGATAGGGTATACCTCATGATAATTCTGTTTGCTTGAACTCTATGTGTGCTCTAGCTATTTTTTTTCATAACGTCTTTTGACTTGCAAGATCATGACGATAATTGGTACCCACTTCTTGCAGGTGATACCACTCCAGACGTCAAGTGTGTGCTGTCAACAAGAATCACTCTGTTAGGCTTCTAAACACTACTCATGGTTGAACAAGTTCAAATTTAAACAGTCTACACTGCTGTGTAGTACAAGAATTGGATCCTCTGCTCACTGAAGCTGTGGGTAGCATTAGAAATGGGTCCCACCTTTTTCTTGGTGGGAGCCAAGTAGCATGTAAATTTGAATGTGTTGCGAGTTGCTGACTCATCAGAACAGTGCTCTGCTCTGGCTAAGCACTTTGCCATCCTACTTACACATCGTGTAAACCCTGCATAGAAAGTCAGAAACGGTGGAAATAACAGTCCAGTGCTCTTAACGCTTCATGGGCCATGCCGTGCTTGTCCTCGCTCGTCAGTCTGACACAATATACATTTGAGAAAACTGAAAGTGCCCGAGTTAGCTGGAATACAAGTGTGGGGGTTTCAGTTCTGGAGCACATGTGCTTTTTATCCAGCCCATGATATTGTGGCACGTTGCTTTCTTGTAATTGATGGTGATGGAGCCCTCGCCAGCGACTAACTTGTCGCAAAATGGGCGTGCGTTTTCTTGTTCTGATGGTGACTTGTGGACCATCTAGATTCTAGACCCTGTGTGGTTGCGATTTGTGGTTTATATTCAACGTCTACGGCCTGCTCTTCTGTGGTTGAGTACGTAGGTACTTTGGACAAAAGAGCTGAGCTAGTTACTTGATATAGTGCCAAGTCTTGTTGATAACTAGTTAACCACATAGTATGGCTATGGCAAATGCAGACCAAGGATCTGGAGGCTGAGTTGATGATCTTTTTTTCTCTATTATTTTCTCGTATAAGAAGTCAATACTAGCAGTTGTGTTGTTGGGACATGAGAGTTGACAGTTGGGGGAGGCTGCTTATATATGTGGCTGTCCCTGTCGCTAGATATTTGCGTTTATACTCCGAACTATTATCCTGTATCGTCACACACGCATCATTGCATTTGGCGCATTGGGCAACGCATTTGCACGAACTAAACTAGTGCGCGCAAACATTCTGATCAGTTCAAACGGGGGCATGTAAAGTGGAAGGGCGTGGCGTTTGGTTCGCCAAGGCCGAGATGAGATGGGCATGATGCAATCCTGAATCATAGGCCAACAAGTGATAGCAGATGATAGCAGTTAGCAGGCATCCAGGCTTTTCTATGTACACATGTTCAGCCATTTGTACTTGGCACATAGTTTTGCTATATACCATGTATATATTCATTTTTTTTAAAAAAAAAAGTTAGAGCGACCTGTAATTTGGAACGGACGAATGGACTCACTTCGTGTTTGGTTCACGCTCGACCTCATCAGACACGAGTTGATCTGGCACACGAGCCCGTCGTCCGGTCAGTTTCCTCGGTATGATGTATGAAGTCGTCCATCGTATACTGCTTTTGCAGAATTGCTGCGTGGAACGTCCTCGTGACGGACCAATTGAACTCACACCGCAGACCAACACAAAGGCACAGGTTCGGATGGTTCCGGACGCAGTCAAACTGCAAACCAAACGCCCTGAATTGCAGTCGCAGTCGCAGTCGCAGAGGTTGGTGATGCAGTTGGTCGGTACTTGTAGCAGCCGGTCTGATGCAGTACGCAGTGACGCCTCCGCGCCCTCCGCAGCCGTCGTCGTCCACCAGCCCGTTCGTTTCCCACGTCGCCGTCGGAGGGTTCATAGCCAAAAGTCAGAGGGAGACAAGGAATCTCCATCCATTTTCAGTGCCCAGTCCGTCGCTGCGCTGACCGTGCAAATTGCGGTGGCTCCGGCCGCCGGGCGAGTCCGGAAAATCGGAAATACGCAACCAAAGCTGATCTTTTCCTGCCAGGGCGCCCCTTTCCCCTTTGGCTTGAGAAAAGGAAGCGGTCTGCCGTTCGGTTCAGACTTCAGAGCTGGGTTCGTTGCAGCCTTTGAGGAGGAAGGAGAGCAGTTCTGCTGGCGTGATGGGATTCGGTGAACAGTGCCAGTAGATCTGTCCGTGGCATTGTGCTACCCTTACGAATAAGATAATAGTAGTCATAGGGATGAAAACGACACGAGCTGCACTAATCACCGATTAAGCTAATATATATATTCCCTCCATACCCATAAAATAAGTAAGTCGATTGTGCTTACCAAGAAGACATTAACTAGAGGTATTTTTTCCTCTTTGCCCTTATTAAATAGTGTGGCGCGTGCTACCTGTACAACATTCTTTCTTAGCTGGAGTGGCGACGACTCCGCGGCCTGAGATTGCCGTCCCCGGTTTGATCTCTCCCAGCCTCTCCTTTTTTTTAACACGTCGTCAAATTTTGCATTGTGCTGAGCAAGTTTCAGCGCATGTGTTCGTGTTTTGGTGCACGCGTATAGGCTCGTTTGACGACGCAAAAATTAGAGTCTGGCACCATGTCCTCCGAGTCCAGCGCGACGCCGGAGATGGATTCCTGCGTCTCGGCGGACTCCATGACCTCCGAGTCCAGCGCGTCAACGGAGTGCTGCATCTCGACGGACTCCATGGCCAGCAGGTCGAGCGCGTCAACGGAGTGCTGCACCTCGACGGACTCCATGGCTAGCAAGTCGACGGAGTGTTGTGCCTCGACGGACTCCATGACCAGCAAGTTGATGGAGTGCTGCGCCTCGACGGACTCCATGGAAGCGTGCCAGGCGAAGAGAGAAGGCGAGCCATCGCTCCGCGAGCGAGCGCCGAACCGTTGCGCTGCACGGTTGCGTGAATCGATGCTGCGATGAATGCGGCGCATGAGACGAAACGAACCCAGGGGCAGCGTCGTCCAAAACCTGCTTGTCCACCCAGAACGACACGAATCTGTGAAATCGACTCACATGCCCAGAACGACTTGGGCCTTGTTTAGATCGTGGAAAAAAATGAACCTGATGAATAGTACCACTTTCGTTTTATTTAATAAATATTATCCGATCGTGGACCAACTAGGCTCAAAAGATTCATCTCGTGATTTTCAACTAAACTGTGTAATTAGTTATTTTTTTACCAACATTTAATGCTCCATGTAAGCAGCTAAATATTGATGTGAGAGAGAGAGTAAAAAAATTGTAACTTTTGAAGGGATCTAAACATGGCCTTGGAAACTGGGTACGGAGGGAGTACAATACGAGAAGTAGTATATATATAGTAGTAGTAGAGGAGTCAGGTGGACCGCTCTTGAGCCAAGGCACATGCAGAGTTGCAGTAGTTATCAGTGCTCTCGATGGAGGAGAACGAGCCCGAGCAGCAGCCAACGGTACGGGAGTAGAGTAGCAGGGAGAAGCACACCGCGAGGCGCACGCGTGAATCGTGTGAGATGCAGCAGCGCACGGCAACGAGCCACGACGGCATGCATATTCCGCCACGGCCGATCAACCATCTGCAGACCCCGGCCGCTCCGATCGATGGATGGATCAGCAGCCAATAAAACCACCTACCTTGGATTGGATGGAAATGGAGGCCTGGCCAACTGTTTCCGCTAGGCCATGCATGTTCTCGTATCTCGTGCCTGCTGCCTGGGCACCACATGCGGCATGGCCTTGGCCAAGGACAAAGAAGACAAGGAGAGCACCCAAGGACTGGTAAGCCGACGACACAGATCTGAGCCAGAGCCCGATCCGGCGACCAGCGGGACAGGACAACCGCACGGATGTCTGTGGAGCTGCAATGGAAGGGAGAGCCAGCCAGCGAGGAGGAAGAGGCCGATCGAGCGTCCTCTGATGATTGATCGCGGTTTTCTTTCATTTGCAATATAGTCCCCTGTTGAGAGTTGAGACGACGGTGCTCTCATCTCCTCGAGATCCTCCATGATTGATACGATATACGAGAGCTGTGCGGGCGCATATCAAAGCCACACCTCGCACAAATTACAGATAGGTGCAGCCGCTTCGTTGCCTTGGACCGTTGGACGAGGACGACAGTGATCAGGATGTGAGGTTGCTCCCAATAACGTTACATCCCTTTCCATGATCGTGTTGCTTTTATACGACGTAGTGTACAATATAATAGCTGCATCTTTTCTTTTTAATACAATTCGATGGCTCTCCTATCTGATTTGTTTTTTTTATATTAATGAAAATAATGTTGAACTTTCCGAGGAACATGATGCAAACATACCCATTAATCAAGCACTCACTGCCCAAGTACACCATATAACTTATACATTGTTGCTGAAAACTCAAAATTTCCTATCGGTATTCAATGGCCGGTCAGAATCGCTAATGAAACAAAAGATGATAGATGCGTGCTGTGGGATAGCTGTTCCTTTGCCATGCACGTGCAAACAGTAGCTAAGAGCAACTCCAAGAAAGTTGGTAAAAATAAATTGCTAAACTTATGATTTAACAAACCTTTAAAATGAAAAATTTTATAAAAAAATAGAAAAATCTAACAGTCTCTCTATTATGACAATGCTAGATGACAAACGGCACATACAAACTATATTTACCATACGAGATTCTAGGAATAGCCAGCTTACTATTTAACAAAAGAAGATAACATATCTGTTAAAGTTTACTTTTTATTTTAAAACTCTAAATATAGCATCGAATAGCATATCCGTCGTTGAAGATGGTCTGAGCGTCAACGTCCGCACCACGACGGACCGTCCGCTCTCGACCACGGAATAATCGCTAACATCCGTCGCAAAATCCAGGACAGAACACCCGCCTGGCCCAAAATAAACACGTGCTACCAAATGTCCAAATTGACCCGGAGCATAAAGATACTGGAAATTTATGCTTCTAGCAAGAGTAGACACTGAAATTTGATGCTCCGTTATGTAGTATGACGTACTTTTGTGGTTTCGGTGCATGGAATGCAATCTTTTTCAGCATGAAATGGCTGCAAAGTAGATATGCAAAAATGTATTTTACATATATCCACAGCAAAACAGCTTGTAGCCTAGTAGCGGTTACAAGAGTCCTAGTAAAACTTCAGGTTTTGAGTTTTGACTTAATGTAGGATGAATTTCTAGGGCCTTTTCATAAGAGAGGTACGGAGAGGGGTACTATCTAACTGAACTATGGAGATGCTGATAAAGTTCTATCACCACTCCACAATTAATGATTTTAGGAAACAATTTTTCTTATTTAGGGCGATGGTCGAAAAGTTTATGTGCCTCTAAAAGATATGAAGTTAATTTCGGTCAGTCCATTTACGTAAACAGCTTAGAAGACAAGGTGAGCCACGTTTATTTCTAAAAGTGGCTATTAATTTAGGCATGTCTCTTAAGAGTGCAGTTAGTTGTGTCCAAAAAATCATAAATTTAGAGTCTCAAAATTCTAATTGAAGTTCCCATATTTTGAAATTAAAATTTAGTTTTTTCAAAATGACCTACGTGATATAAAAAGTTTGTAGTTATAAATCCAATCTATAACTTTATTGTTGACTTTTTTTATTTAAAATCATTTAGAGTACTAGATATTTATTATATAATTTGAAAATCAAAATATAAATTCCTAAACAACTTTCGATGTTGACATGATTTATATTTCAAAGTTTAGTTGTCAACGCGGTCCATAACTATATAGTTGACTTGTCGCAAATAAAAAATATATAGTTGACAATTTTTGTACTTAACAAAAAATTCTAATAAAAAAATATAAAAAAACGCGACCAGAGGGGAACAACCCCAACCGTTTTTCATTAAGAGAAAAGTCACAGCTTCCTGGCCGCGGGAAAACCCCCGGACCTTGTCTTCACCAGCTAGGGGATTTTTATTATGCAACACCCAGGCTTTGAACCCTGGATGAGTGGCTCCCCAACCGGAAGTCCTATCATTGAGCTATAAGCTCATTTGCTCTAATCAAAATATATATTTTGAAATTTCACAATCTAGATATTATTTTTTAAATTTTTAAACAGAATTTTGTTTGTTAAATTTGAGACTCTTTGACTCTGCACAAAAACTTAGAATAACTTACAGTTTGGAATTGGGGAGTACCTGTACCTCTACTGCTGTCAAAGAAATTAAAATTCGCCCAAGAATATGAGCTTCAAACTGAGAAAGAGACTAACCACACGCTGTTACTGTTACTGTTACCATAGGAAAGGAAACTTAACTCTCTACTGTTACCACTTACGAGTATACCAGTTACCACACCATCTTTCATTCGTGTTTACACGCGGTGCCATTGCCACCGTGCTTGCTTTCGTTTGCTGGTGGAACTGCGGTTGGTGGCACAGAGCACGCCGGCTGGCGGTCGCAGGTCAGAAAGGTAGGTAGGTGGCGGGCAGGTAAAAGAGGAAACAGCGAACCCAAGAGTCAGAGTCAGACGGGCCGCGCGGCTGCGCGGGGAGGCCGCCGCCGTCGCGGTATATAAACCGACGGCAGCCGAGGGGGACCAACCGAAGCAGCGACAGAGCTTCTTCCCTCCCACCCGCTCGGCGCTCGCTCCGCCAGAAATCTTGCCGCTGGTCAGTGCTCTCCCTTTTGCTTTGCCCGCGAACTCCCTCACCTCTTCTTTATTTCCACGCCCCGCCTGCTTGGGCGAGTCCGAGGTTTCTTCTGTCGTCGTCACGGCTACCTTTGCTCCGGCTAGTTAACGGCTGCGCTCTCGTCAGGAAATTTGCTTCTTTGGGCCTTTGGGGGCCGTTCGGTGTCGCGATCACTTCGCGATTTCACCAGCCGCGCTCTAGATTCTTTCCTCAATCGCTAACGGTTCTGCGGCGGCGGCTCTGCTTGCCGTGGATCTTGTGCAGCCAGAGTTGCAGATCTTTTTGTCCCCTATTCGGTGGAGTTGAATTCTGGTTAGCCTTGAGCTGCTGGGTTTTAGCGATTTTCTCTACTCGTTGGAATCGCTTCCTCACCTCCGGCTGTTTCGTAGCGGGTGTTTTTTTTTTTCTCTCTTTTGGTTGTTGTAGACTTGCAGGGACTGGTTCATTTAAGTCATTTTGCATTTAACGCTGCTATGAATTGGGAATTAGTGGAGGTTTTGGCATATTAACTTGAGGGTATTTTACTGAAATTAGCCACGAGTGAGAACTTGTGCTACTCGGATGTTAAAATTGAATTGAATGGGTTTAAACGGTTACTGCTCTGTTGGCCTTTAGATACTGGTGCTTTTGGTATCCTGGGCAGGTTGAGATATCTAAATTCAAATTCTTTTTCTCTGGATACAATAAGGTCAGATACCTTTGGAAGAATACAATATTTGATATGGTGTTACCTATAAAGCCTGAGGCACATCGAGTTACTATGCAGTTCACTACTTCACTTAAAAGGGGGGGCAAACAGGAGTGTGATCTTAGATCTGTTCATGCGCAGTTTTTGTCTCAAGTTCTGAGGTTGCAGTGGTTGTTGTGCTCTTTTTAGCATAAAAATGGTGTTGCGTGGAGCAGGACTAATTAAAGTGTTTCTTTTAGAGTATTTAATTAAAGTGTTGTGCTATCTTACTTGCCTGTTGTTGAACATTTCATTAACAATACGAACATGTTTTTGATAAATTTGGGTCACTGCAAGTTCATTAGTATCTTTCTCACTTGGACAGGTGTATTATTGTAGCAGGTAGAAGAGGCCCTTACTATTTGTCATGTCAGGAGGATCAACACCATCATCAAGGCGCAACAGCTTTAATTCTTTGTCTAGAGACCTAAGCCTTCCTTCAGAGCAAGGTTGTCTCTCCATTGTTGTACTTGGTGCTTCTGGTGACCTTGCTAAGAAGAAAACTTTCCCAGCCCTCTACCACCTCTTTGATCAGGTATTAATTATTCCCTATACAATTTTACAAATTAGAGTATAACTTAAACTGTAATGCACATTCAATTGAGCATTCCACAGCAAGTAATCTGGACGAATTTTCTTGTTGTAACCAGAACACAAATGCACATAAATGTGCACTTTTTTTTGAGCAACCTTCGGGGGGGATCAAAGCAAATCCCCACCTGCAAATTTCATTCTACAGTTGCCCAGGGGTGAACCCGGTTGGTGGAAGACCAAGCTTCGCACAGTTTTACACATGATTGATACAAAAGCAGAGGGGCGAGGATAGATTACATCAAGGCGGTTACACTCCAAGATTGAGCCATACTAGCATCTTTCCTGGGAATCCTACAGGCCCAGTCTTCTATTGCCCTTTTGCACGCCGAGACATGATATGAAAGTGTAGAAGGCAATTTGATGGCAAACATCAGATCAAGCTTCTACACAATAACTAGTCCATATGTAAATATATATATTTATTCTTTAGAGACATGCGGCATCTGTGCAGTTTAATTTGTTAGAATCTGTGTGGTTCTGTGATATACACAATAATTACCAAGCTATTGGATGTATTAACTGAAGTTAATATGCATTGTTACAGGGATTTATCCAATCTGGTGAAGTCCATATATTTGGTTATGCTAGAACAAATCTTTCTGATGATGGGTTAAGAGAACGCGTTCGTGGGTAAGGTTCCTGATGGACGGAGCAGTTCTTAAGTTGCATAACACAGAAGTTCTGTTTACTGAGCGAAGATTCCATTTCTGTCCATACAAGGAATGAAGCTTATATGTTTTCATATTGTTACATTTGGAAATGTGTAGCCTCAGAATGAAAATTAGCACTGATCTGTAATGTGTTGTACATTCCTAGATATTCAGCAGTTGCATGGAATTGAAAAGGCATGCATCTTAATTCCTTTCAGTCATAGGTGTTCTTTTTACACAGGTATCTCAAAGGAGGAGACCCAGAAGATGTTTCAGAATTTTTGCAATTAGTAAGTTGTTATAATTAAAACAAATTTATTCTAGGGATCAGACACCATTATGGTAATTTTGTGCTTCAGATAAAATATGTCAGTGGTTCGTATGACACTGGAGAAGGATTTGAGAAACTGAACAAGGCAATATCAGAGTATGAGGCATCAAACAAATCAGGAAGCTATCGCAGGCTCTTTTATTTGGCATTGCCTCCATCTGTCTACCCTTCAGTGTGCAAAATGATTAGAACATATTGCATGAATCCATGTAAGTTTCTTTCCTATGCTGAGTTTTTTTTTTGTTCTGATAAGCTAATGCAAACCCTTAGTTTAATGAACAAACAAGTATGGTGGAGTTAGTGGAAGCTTCAAGTTTTAGAAGCTTAAGTTTCATTAAGATTCTATAATCTTTGCTTTCCTTGAAAAGAAAAAAAACTTTTACATTGTGTTATTCAAAACTTCAATTTCTTCAGTAGTAACGAGCATGTTCATTTTTAAACTTGTGTTCCTACCTTTTGATTATATTCAAATAAAGATGAAACTGATTTGGAAATATTGGTTCAAAGGACATTCATGCTGTTCATCAAATACTCTTTAATATAGTTAGTTCTTCACAAAGGGTGAGGAAATAAACCAATACCAGTTCTCTTTGTAATATATATAGAATTATAGATTTGAAAATTCGAGCACCATTAGTACTGTCAAGTCTGGGCTTCACATTAGTGTTGTGCTCGTGCGTGCAGCTTCTCACCCTGGATGGACCAGAGTCATTGTTGAGAAGCCCTTTGGAAAGGACTTGGATTCCGCTGAAGAGTTAAGTGCCCAACTTGGGGAGCTATTCGAGGAGCACCAACTATACAGAATAGACCATTACCTGGGAAAAGAGTTGGTCCAAAACATGGTAATGGATATAACTTTTTCTTAACTTGCTTTACATTTCACAAATACTTGTCTAGCTATTTTTTAATCAATATCATGTTACAGCTTGTCCTTCGTTTTGCCAACCGCTTGTTCTTGCCTCTTTGGAACCGCGACAATATTGATAATGTACAGGTAAGATGTTTTGTATCCGGTAGCTAGCAGTTGGCAACTTTACTTTGCTATAAAGCTCCATGCACATAAATTGCAGTCCCTTTATCATTCAAGAAGGTACTCTGTAGTTCTGTTCACAAGTTATTTGACTTGATCTGTTTGTGATTATAGTAGGGAGCTGGTGTATTCTACTGTAACAATTTACTGAAGTTTGAAATGAACCAAACTGAACCTAAGATAACTTAAAGCATTACGGTATCAATGATATGGCATGCTAATTACTCTGACACTGCAGATTGTATTCAGGGAGGACTTTGGAACTGAAGGGCGTGGAGGATATTTTGACCAATATGGGTATGTACAAGCATTTCTTTTCCTTGCAATAGTAAAAAAACAAGCACTAGTGTGCCATATTTCAGTAACATTTTTATGAAATTTTCTAGTCTAAAATGATACCCTTACAAGATAAAGCATAAATCTTCTGCGTAATGTATATATAAAGCACAGTATTGATCATAAGTTTAGAAATTCTTGAATTCCTGGTTGGCTCTATATCAACGAATAGATGTATTTTGTATTTTTTTTAGTGGAGATGTATTTTGTATGTGAAACTGTGAAAAAAGCATGATTTTCGTTGTTGCTTAAACTTGCAAGATTCATCAGCAGGGAAAGGTGCTTAACTTTAGTAACCAAATAACCTGGAAAGAGTGTTCTTTCCTTTGATACTGAATTGCCAAAAAAAAAAAAATCATATCACTCACTCGTGCAATGGTTGGACAAATGAGTTGATGCTAATGAGCGCCAAATGATTCTGCCTATTTCTGTCACATTGATTAAAGTTTTTTTGTTTCTTTTTATACCTTCTTTTTTTCTTTCCCTTTGCTCTATAAATATCTGACTCTGCTCCTGTTGTTGCAGAATCATTCGTGATATCATTCAGAATCATTTACTGCAGGTAAATATAAATAAGATATATTTAATACTCCATACGCTATGATTCTGTGTTCTGCAATCAGTTTCATAATCAGTTCCAGGTTTTAGAGGTTTATTAGTATTTTAGTGACCATGGACAATACAAGCCTCTTTTTCTCTACCTTTTTCGCACTATTAATATTTATGGAGACATGCTGAATCTTGTGAATTAACTAGCCATGACTGAATTTCCTGAAGAGTAGTAGTGAGTGAATGCCTCTGTGCGTTAACAATCTTAGTCATAAAATTCTTACAATCTGCAGGTTTTCTGTTTGATTGCGATGGAAAAGCCTGTCTCCCTTAAGCCTGAGCACATCAGAGATGAGAAAGTCAAGGTCCAACTCTCTTTACTCTGTTGATGTTACTACTATATATTGCAGCTTCGCCAATTTTCTTGCTGTGGTTTGATTTGCTCTCTGAAATGTGGCAGAGTGAATATCTTATGCTTTTGTTGTTTGGTTAGTACTTAGAGGAACTAGTTCCGTGTCTTAATGTCAGGTTCTGCAATCTGTGAACCCTATTAAGCCTGAAGAGGTAGTCCTTGGGCAATACGATGGCTACAAGGATGACCCTACAGTGCCAGATGACTCAAATACCCCAACTTTTGCATCTGTTGTTCTTCGGGTACACAATGAAAGATGGGAAGGTATATCTTTCCCCCACATGACAGCATCTGTACATATTACAATTGAAATGGCTATACTCGGAATACTTGTTCTCTTTTTTTTTCATTCACCGTGCCTTTTACCATAATATCTTTACTTTCTGTATCAACCCTCTAATATTCATGTCGTGCAGGTGTTCCTTTCATTCTTAAAGCTGGTAAAGCATTGAACTCAAGGAAAGCAGAAGTTCGGGTGCAATTCAAGGATGTTCCTGGTGACATTTTTAGAAGTATGTGCATAAAAGTTAATATTCATGGTGTAGTTTACTCAGCACAGATTTACCTATATAGGAGGGGAGTGCCTTTACATAACCAGACAGTAGAAAGCAAGATGTTCTTTCATAAGTTAGAGATCATGGGATCTGAAACTACCAAAGGATTAGCTAAAGGTTCATTGACAATGCAGAATGGGGTGGGCAGGTCCATGCATTGATACTGGAAAGCCAGGACAATGGTCATTTTAGATTGAATGAAATGCAATCATGCAAAGCACGTGCATTGCCGTTTAACTTCTCACTGAAGTTTGTCTACATTAGCTGTCATATTGATAAAATTAGTAAATTGTTAAATTAACTCAAGCTGGACTAGACTAAATTAACTTCTCACTGAAGTTCAGCATGCAATTGTTAGTTGTATGGTGGATGGATGAGACTCTTTGTTCATTGAACACCAAAACAATACTAGCTTAATGGAATGCCTCTCTTATTGATGACCTGTTGCATACATTCAAAATTGATGACCTGTTGCGACAAATAGTTTATATTGGTTCATTATGTTGTTCTGTTGTGTCTAAGTAAGAATTAGAGAACTTGGTAATTGAACTAAATATAAATATAACCTGGTGAAGGTAAGAAGCAAGGAAGAAATGAGTTTGTCATACGCCTCCAACCATCAGAGGCCATGTACACGAAACTAACAGTAAGTCCTACTTCTCTAGTGTCTAATTTCTTGTTTTCATTATTAAAATGTCATGGCATTTCTTTGGGAACTGGACGTCAATTTGGGATTTGAAAACTAAATTGCTGCAGGTTAAGAAGCCTGGGTTGGCAATGGCTACTGAACAAAGTGAACTTGATCTGTCATATGGGATGCGGTACCAAAATGTCAAAATTCCTGAGGCATATGAACGCCTTATCTTGGATACGTAAGTGTCATCCTTTTCATCATTCTAACATATCTTCCGTTACAAAGAAATTCTCTCATCCTGAAATCGTGGATAACTCTGCATATATCATGTCTTGTGCTGATAACATTGCAAAACTTCTTATATGCAAAATTTTGTTTTTCTTCACTGCACCTCTACTGATCAATATCCATGTTGTACAGAATAAGAGGAGACCAGCAGCACTTTGTTCGCAGAGATGAGCTAAAGGTTCGTTTCATGCCACCCTGCATATTTGTGCCCTCTTGTTGGACCCTTCATCAACAAGAACTCTTTACTGTTTCACTCTTAACACCGGGATCCTTTATCTGCAAAAACTCTTTCGTTTCTGCTTTGCTCTATCCTCTAACGCCGCACCTTTCGCTTTTTCAGGCTGCTTGGCAGATTTTCACTCCTTTGCTGCACGACATTGATGACGGCAAGCTGAAGACCCTCCCATATGAACCTGGCAGCCGAGGGCCTAAGGAAGCCGACGAATTGAGCGCGAGAGTTGGATATGTGCAGACCCACGGTTACGTATGGATACCACCGACCCTTGCATAGAAGAGAATGGCCGGTTCCATGGCCTTATAGGAATTGTGTGTGTATCTAGGAAGAGTGCCCTACAATAAAGCGGGACATATATATTGCCCATTTTCGCTATATTGCTCGGCGTTGTAATACTGTTCTGCTGAATATCCCAACTACGATATGAAATAAAAATGCATGTTCTGGCTATAATGCTGTTTGTACTGAGTTACAAAGGAAAAAAAAATGTTTTGGCAAGATTCAAGCAGATACTCTACTATCTCTGTTCCAAATTATATTAAACTTTAGCTTTGTTCTAATCGTCATTTGTTTCTAATTTTGATCAGGTTTTTAGAATGATACATTAACATCTGCCAGGTTCAAATAAATTATGCTATCAAGACATACAGATTTTAACAAAACTAAGTTGATACTGTAGATGTAGATATATTTTTCTAGATCAAGGTTAAAAAAAAGTTCAAAAATAAATTATTGGGCATGAGTGGTGAATTAGGATCATCCTATCGTCCTCTGTTGCATCGCCGCTCTCCGGGGGACGCTTGGGCTTTGGGAGAACCCCAGCCGTCGGATTTATATCGGACGGTCTTGCGTGTCTGCCAGGGAAAGATGAGGGGACTTTTTCGGGGGACGACCGGGGGAGAACGAAACGAAACCCGCTAGCCGCAGGAGCTCACCGCCGCGCCAAGGCCGAAACCGCCGTCGCGTGTTTGTGAAGCTCTCGAAAAAGGGGCGCCCAGCATGAGAGCGGCCGTGAACACACCGCCTCCGCACTGCTACTCGCGCCGCCGCGCCAGCGCCACGCTGCTGGATGCGCGCCATGTGTTCGACCATGTGCCGCAGCGGCGCCTGCCGACCCTGGCCGCCGAACTCCGCGCGAGGCCAGTGGCCGCGGCCGCCCGGAGGCCCATGCGGCGCTTGGCCAAGTCTGCGGCTGCCCCCACCTGTGGCGCCGCTTCAGGTACTGAAATTGGATCTTTTTCATGATTTGCCCCCCTTCTTCAGATAAGCTTGCTGCAGGGAGCTGCGTCATTTGTGCACTGGAGTATCATTTGGCATCTGTCCAGCAGTAGCATCATTGGGTTGTTTGTGTGTGTTGCCCCCCTTCTTCAGATAAGCTTGCTGCATGGAGCTGCCTCATTTGTACACTGGAGTATCATCTGGCATCTGGCCAGAGGTAGCATCATTGGGTTGTTTGTGTGTGTTGTTCAATGACCCTTTAGGTTAGGTGAGACATTGGGGGTTGAGGACAGTAGTATCTTTTTGTGGCACACAAGGACAGTGGCCGTTCAAGAATGGGAGCAAGCTTCATTCTAGCTCGCAACTTAAAAAGTAAGAAATCTACTAATTATAACTTAATTCGGCGACCCCAGGAGTCCAGAGTGTGTTGAATCTTCCTTATCAGTTGGGTTGCTTGCTGCTTTTGGGTTTGTGGCACACCCCTCTATGTTGGGTTTTGTGTCCTGTTCTGTTAAAAAGAAAGGGGTGGGGGGTGGGGGGTGGCGCAGCACATGTTTATGTTTTCTCTTTCAAATAACTTACGTCCAAGATTTTCCTTTTGAAAAAAGATTTGGTGTGTTTGAAATGGTAAGAATCAAAGAGACAGGGAGAAATAAGAGAATAGGATTATAAGTTTGTTTGCTCACAGGTGCACCAAATGAATTCAACTCATCTATTCCATCATGTTTTATTGTTGGCCAGTTGACACTCTTGCTTGGTTCTCTTAAACCTTAACCCCATGGAACTAACTGTTCTTACTGTTTTGGTAATATTTACCTGCCATCAAGTCTCTAATTGGACTTAACACTTATCCTTTATTCAGTCATGTGATTTAGCTTTATAGGATTAGCTATGAACCTTTGATTTAAGGAGAGTGGGGAATTAAATCTATGGCAACTTTTGGTTTCATTGTCATCTAGGTTGCATCAAAATAAATGGAACAAAATATCTCATATATGATGGTTGACCTCAAATTGAAACTTTACTGCCTTGCCTGATAAATGCAACAAACTTTGAACTTGGAAAATGCTTTGGTACACATACAGAAAAATTGAGGCGGAAAATGTAGTTCTTTGAAATTGATTGTTCTCATCTGTTTGGAACATCAATACATGATATACATCATAGCATTTTACATGCTTGTTGGTATATTGTATCACTTTCCATGCTGATTAGGAGGTTGTAGAGGTTTGCATGGTGTCATTGTTCACTTGCTAGAGTTTGCTTCTTTGCAGTGAACATCATTGCTTGAGAGGCTGGGATCTCTTCTAGCTCTCTCTAATATTTACTTGTCCCAAGCAACGTCTTCTTGCTGAAATTGGGTAAGGTATAAACCCTTGCTTGCAATATTCTACCCCTGCTTCATTCAAGAAGTGAAGCAAGTTCTTCATATAAATGAAACATTACTATTGTCATGTATTGCGCATTCTGAGGTTAGCCATTCTTGTTGGGTACTTCCTACATGCTTTCTAAGACTAACTTCTCAGCTTTGTTAAGATATGTCGTGCTTATCCAAATTACATCATTGACAAGCTTTCTAACCATTGAGCAGTTCCTCGTTTGTTTAGGACATTCCTGCAAATTGCAGCGGCCTCTTCTTCAACTTCTCGCGTGCGTTCAGCTCCGTCTGCATTCTTGCCATCAAGACGGAACTTTGAAGGTTATATTCCTCGTAGCTGTTCCAGTTCATCGCTCCAGATCTATAGCCGGTCATCTCTGTTAAATCTATCACCATCTTCAGCTCTCATGGTGTCCTCCCAGCTCACCTCCTCTGATGTGGCCCAACGTTCAGAGGAATGGTTTGCTCTTCGCAAGGACAAGCTCACCACAAGCACCTTCAGTACTGCTTTGGGTTTCTGGGCTGGCAACAGACGGGCAGAGCTGTGGAATGAGAAAGTCTTTGGAGTAACAGAGATCAAGCTGGCGGATAGTGCTAGGTCTGCCATGGACTGGGGGACGAATCATGAAAGCGTAGCCATAGAGCAGTACACAAGCATCACAGGAAGACTGGTGGGCACCCTTGGCTTCGCAGTGCACACTGAGGCCAACTCCGGATGGCTCGGAGCTTCGCCTGATGGAGTCCTTGGGTGCGAACCGGATGGCGGGATCCTGGAAGTCAAGTGTCCGTTCAACAAGGGCAAGCCTGAGCTCGCTCTGCCTTGGCGCGCCATGCCGTACTACTACATGCCGCAGGTGCAGGGCCTGATGGAAATCATGGGCAGGGACTGGGTGGAGCTCTACTGCTGGACGCCCAACGGGAGCAGCTTGTTCCGGGTGCCGCGGGACCGTGCATACTGGGCGCTCATCCACGAGGTGCTGCGTGACTTCTGGTGGGGCGATGTGATGCCTGCGCGGGAGCTGGCGCTCCTGGGGAAGGAGGACGAGGCGAGATCCTTCGAGCCTCAGCCCAAGCACCGGCTCACGAACCTGGTGCTGTATAGGAGCAGGAAGCTGGCCTCCGAGGCCAAGCTGTTGTGTATGGATGTTGGAGGCCATGTAGAATTCTTCAAATGATTAGTTCTGCCGGCCTGTGATTGTACACTATGTTATGACTATTCTTTAATTTAACTCATGAATTCGTTACCTTCCAAACATTCTGTTCTTTTTTTTTCTGTGCTGTTAAATTTAATAAAGAGTATAATCTTCCACTCACATCTTGTAATCGTTTTGTGTGTCCCATCAGATTTGATGTATTTGTATTCACTGAAACTACGGTATCTGTAAAGATGACAGGCTAGAACTTAGTAGAAGGTTAGATCACATTATGGATTAGGTGGGTGCAAAATACAAGTCCAAATGTAACTATTTGTGGTTCTCCTTCAGCATGTGGATACCAAGCTGTGTCGTGGCACCAGGGATTTCCTGCCTTGTGCCCATTGTAAATTGCAACGCTTTTTGGGTTGGGCTTTGCTTTCCCTTGTACGCGAAGGAGAAGTGACCGAATCAGACAGCGATTGCCTGCTTCCTGGATATTCTCATCCCTCCGTCCTTGGAAGTCCAAAACGGCAAAACGGACTGCTCGTTATCCATCCATCCACCTGCTGGTTGCTTCCGAGTTCCGAGCTCTCAGGAATCCTGTCTCACCTTGCCTGTGGGACAAGCAAGCCTGTCTGCAAACCGTCCACGCCTCATGTGGCCGGCACCTGGCTTGGCAGGCGCCTAACATAACCCGGTGACGCTTGTAAACCATGCGCTCCGCAAGGCTGCTTTCTGATTATAGCACAGCTTGCCGCTAGCCCGCTACCCTCGGTTCGATCATTCTGTGGATGCGAGAGCGACCTGCTCGGGAGCGACCAGGTTTGCAGTTCTATAATTAGAACAGCAAGTAGTACTGCCCTCCAGCCATGTGGAGACGAACTGGGGTTCAGCAGATTCCTGGTGTGTCTATAATTAGAACAGCAGTGCTCTATCGCTGCTGATCCACAATCCATGACCAAAAAGGCACCCTTCCAGATGTCCTGCGGATTTTGCGTTGACGGGACACTTGGTTCCAGGAGGGACGGCAGCACTCAGTAGCATGAAAACATGACCGGACAGAGGAAAACTACAAAGGGGGACGCAGCCTCTCGCATGCTTTTGTTTCAGCTTTCATCATCACTAGCGATGGATGGCCATTTATTTCGCTCACCACTCGCCAACACAAAAAAAGATGGACACGGTTCCCACATTTGCCAGAACGGGATAGTAGACATACGCCACCAGAAAGGAGGAAAAAAAACTGAAAAATGCTCCTGGCCAAAACAGGCACCTGAACATCTGCAGGCGCGAAAGAATCTAGCTAAGTGTTAGATGTTTGTCTTTATTTATTCTATAACAAATTAGGCGGTACAATGTTTCCACAACCCAGGCAGTAACTATTACATTACATTTTACATTTGTCAATTGTCAAGTAACATAGCCGCAGCCACACAGGTAGATAGCAACATTGGACAGATAGATACATCTGATTCTATTTTGGGGCCAATTACTTCTGATGTTCCAGGAACATGCAGCATCAAGTAACCGGCTGAAAAGAAAACTATAGTGCTGTACTTCAACACTCCAGAGCAGAGCAATTCATTATTCCAAAATGAAACATCCCTGAAACAACAGTAGAAGCAAAGACTCAGCAAAAAAAATTGATGCCCGATTTGAATACCAGTATTCTAGTTTCATACATAAACTGAGCTAATACAAAATTGCTGCAATGACCGAAAGAATATTATTTAGAAGGATAAAATCACCTACCGCAATTGTCAGGTGTCACCATTTACTGCTGACACGTTGATAGGGAAACCATAGTTTCATCTTCTGGTTTTCTGGGCTATACTGTTCTTTTTTTCTTTTCTTGCAAGCAAAAACAATATATCAGTTGCTGCACCTACACCGATAGCAAACTGGTATATCTTTCTCTTTTTTTTTTTTTCCTTTTCCTTGTTAGAAATACTCAGTCAAGATGACTATGGACAGGAGCATCAAACAACAGAAGAAATGCTATGTTAAAACTGCATCCATCCAATGGACATAATAGAATCGAACATCTATTTTTCTGTGGGGGGTGAATCTTCATACTTAACACAGTCACGGCAAAGGTTCTCCAGAAGAAATGTCTCTTGGAACTCACTGTCTATACATCTCCCACATCGCAAACACCTTGGGATGCAAACAACACAACCTCTACAAGTAGTAGGTCCTCTGGTCTTGCATTCCATTGAAGGGCAATCGTAAACAAGCTTGTAGTTCGGACAAAGAGGACACTTCTCAATATCAAGAGCATATTCATCATGAAGATCCGGTACGAAAGAATCGGGAACATATCCACCATGAAGATCTGGTAAAAGACGATCAGCATGAAAGATCCGAGGCTCTTGCTTGTGTAATGCCAGCTCCTTGTCTATTTTCATCAAGGACAACAACTCTTCATATTGCGCTTCTGATGCAGTGACACGATTTGTAACTCTGAGTTTCTGGATACCAATCTCTGCTTCCATATTAAATGACCTCAAATTGTCAATGAGACCTTGATGAGTAATCCGGAAAGCACCAAAAATGCCCAGCTGTATTAAAAAATAGATAAAGAGACATGAGGCATTTAGTAAATGTAGAATTGTGGGTTAAAAAAACTAGTAACACAAGTTTTTCATACCAATTCAACTGCTATTGCAACAAAACTGAAATATTGTAAAGCAAATAAAAATTCATGTGAAAAAAATCCTGAGCTTTAGTTGAAAAATAACTAACCCTTCTTCATATTCTGCTGCAAAAACATTTAATATTATCAAGATAAATGCAAGTAAGTAGTGCTATCTAACTAGTTTGCATTCGAGAGTGTAGCCTGGCAAATATTATATAGACAAATAAATGAAATTAGCTAATAAAAACATGTAATTCATTTAATAGATCCAAACAGAGAGTAGCCAACGTAGCAGCCATGTTCCAAAACATATATTAGCACTCAATTAACATTGGCTGGATGCTCAGAAGGGTAAGTACTGAAAATGTAACTAGAGCTAAGCATGATGTAATTCAACAATGTAGAATCTTTTCAAGACAATAACAATCATATAAGATGGTATATCAATATAACATTGGATTGCCAATAATATCATTAGATAAAAACTAGATTCGCAATACTAACCTTGCTTAACTGTAGATTACTCTCTAAAACAGCTTTCAGTCCTTGATCTGTGATGCTTAGACAGCCCATAAAACTCAGACACACCACAGAACCCGGGCACTTTTGTGTCAGGCATAGAAGATCAGCATCAGACACCTTCTTCCCTAACTGCGAGTCAATATGGATGCATCTCCATAGAAAGGGTTCATTCCGGACAGCTGAACGGAGTGACTTGCACACCATCTCAATGGAGAGGATGTCACGTAAGCCAAGGTAGCTCAGAACAAAAATCATCGCTTCATGTGCATCATTTCCCTCCTGTACAGGAGGGACATCAGGTATATCACAGCATGGCAAGGCTGTGTCACAAGAGCTAGATGGGTCCTTTGTGACCCCTATAGGCTCTGAGCAGGATGCGGTAGGAGGCAACTGTGAAAATTGTTCCATGCCTCCAGCACCTGAGAGGCCTCCAGACACAAAAGAATCCTCAAAAACACCGGTATAGGTACCACTCCATGGCTCTGGAGTGAGCACAAATGCCTGGTTCAAGTAATAACTCAGGTCTGCATAGAAATCATCATCATCACAGCTTCCAAAATGCCCAGCACCAGACATGACTGTGAGGTCCCCAAGGCAACTGGCAATCGCAGCTGTGAACCTAGTCTCCAGGTTCATCCCAAAGGGGTCTGTGGGTAAGAGATCCACAGGATCCGACTCCACCTCCTCCTCCATCTCCATCTCCATCTCGAGCTCCAGCTCATCCCACCACAGCGAATTCACCCCGCAGGATGACAGAGGGGAGGCCTCCTCTGACCGGCACCCACAACCAAGCATCATGCCGGCACAATCATCGGTCACCAGGAGCGAGCGTGAGGAGCAATTCAGCGCCATAGCCTCCAACCCCTTCCACTACCTCCCTATATCTCTCGCTCTCTCTTTTTTACTCTCTTTTTTTCTTTTTTCTTCTTTTTTTTTCTTTTTTGATTATATCTACAGAGGACGATAGAACACACGGCCCTAGATCTCCTCAAGAGAACCCTCTATTCCTGGTCCGGGCCGATCAAAAAAACACAATCCCAAGGACCAAAAACTTCACGGAGCAGTCTCGATCATGGATCCCAATCCAATCCAACAGCAGAGAAGCTAGGCGTGCAAACCAAAAATAATAATCCGAGAAACCCCTTCACCAATCCACCCCCAAATCTAATCACCCGGCATCACCAACACCACTCAGCCAGGATAATCACGCCCAAATCGCCAGAAACAAATCAGCACCAAAGCAAACACTCCTCCCAGATCCCCGATACAACCAGCAACAGTAACGGCGGGAAACGGAATCCGAAATCCCCAACCCGGCACGACGACGAGCCGATTGGCGAATCGGGCTGCAGGCAGACGCAGAGCTCCAAATGCGGCGGCGGTAGGACGGGTGGTGGTGGTGCTGGGATTGGAGTGGAGACGGTGGCGGGCGCGCGCGGAAACCCTACGCGGGAGAGGCGCAGGCTATGAGGAGACGGAGGTGGTGGTGGTGGTGTGGAGAGCGCGGGAGGGGGTGGCGTGGGGGTTCCGCAAAAATCTTCCTTCCTTCCTGCCTGCCGTCCCCGCTGGCCTTCTTCCGCGCCGCGCGAGGGGAGCGGAGGAGGAGGAGGGGTGGGGAAGGGACGAGAGGGTGTGGCGGCCTCTGTCTGCTTGGTGGGGGCCGGGGCAGGGGCAGCGGCTGGCTAGGCGAACGCGATCTGGTTTTTCTAACTCGCCTTTTCCTTTGCGCTCCGGTGGGGGATTTCCTCCCGTCCGGACGGGGGGATTTCCCTGAAGATGACTCGCCCCGCGCCGTCGGGGTAACGGCGGGAGGCGGACCGCGCGAGGCGAGAGAAGGTTGGACTGCTGCGCGGTTTTGCTATTTGGAAACTCTTCGGGCTTAATTTTGCATATCTGCATACTTGGAAGGCGATCAAAGAGCGTGATCGAATTTCCGCGGTGAAAATGAGAATTCTAAATTCTGTGCCATTCTAGATTCTAGTTGCCGCGGAAGGGGGTCTGGATCCACAAGGAATTTATTTAATTGATATTATGAAGGTTGAATCACCCCCTACCAAAAATAATACCACCTATGTAAAATCAATAACAAAGACACCATATTAGGGTGAGATGAAGTGGAGTATGAAATGGTGAAGTGAACATTTTGTGCAAGTGTAAATGCATTTTTCTCTTCCAAAAAATTAGTCAACTCCGTCTCATCTCTCCAGAGTTTTGCAAACACTTGCGAAAACGAAGTAGCTAGATGGAAACATACCTTCTACATATGAGACTGTTATCCGATTTGTGCAGATCTGATTCTTCATTCAGCTATGTTGTCGTCTTTCTTAAATCCTCGGGCGATATGGAAAAGAGATATCCAAGTAACATATGGTGGACAAGACCATCGATTAAGCTAGAACTGTTGAAAGTGATACACTGTTTGTTTTGCTACCATCCACAATAGAAACAGTAGCGATAGGACAAAATAATAAAATTGAATTCCGATAAGGCGATGTTGCAGATAAAGAAAGTGGTAAGATTAGGGTTAGTACCATAAGTATTGCCGAAATATTTGTAGTCCCCCCTTCAAGTCAACGGCACCAAAGGAAGAAGAAGTGTGGAAGTTGAAAAGGTTAGGGCTATTACCAACCTCCCGATAAAATCGGCGGCGCCGGATGAAGAAGGGTGAAAAGCCTAGGTTAGCAACCTTGGTAAGCCGACGACGTCAGAGGAAGAAGAAGGAGGCGAAAAGGCTCGGGCTACTAATGTGGCACCACTGGCCCGTATTTATAATGGATTCAGCGAAACCGACATACAGAAAGACAGTGAAAAGCATAAAACATCTATAACGGTCGCGATAAGCCGGTGGTGCTAAAGGATACGAAGAATTGGAAAACCTGGGGCTATAGCCACGATACTGTCGAAAGAGTGTCGGGAGAAAAGCCATAGCAACATATATAACGTCTATGATAAGCCGACGACGTTGAAGGATACAAAGAAATAGAGTTAACGTCTCAATTAAAAAGGCGTGGAATATCGCCACGGAGACGTCTTGTAATTTACAGATAAATGATACAGTAAGTCCAATTTAATTTTTTATTGTTTTTAGAAGGGTATATAAAGTTCTTATTGGAATGGACACACCAGTTCCTCCTAAGCCTCGGCAATGTCATCTGCCACCTCTTCACATAACCACGTGTTTTCTCAGAGGCCGGGGGCTTATCTGCAAATATGCCATCCATTTGCTCGTTCCTTCCCTCCATCCGCAATTCCGCATCTCCCGGCTCACACTTCCATACGCCCGGTCCACGCGCCCTGACGCGTGGGAGCCAAACACTGACACGAGTTGAGGACACTGACGCGCGGGCCACCGCTGACGCAACGCTGTCCCCGCGCGCGCCAAACGACGGATGGAGGGAGTAGTACGTGACAGGCTGACAGCGGAGCAACAGCAGCGGCCCGGACCGGTGCGTGTATTCATGGAAAAGATGGTGGCTGGACGCATGGATAGAGCGGGAGCCGCGAGGAAGAGGTTGGTGGGCGCTGCTCCTTACACGTGTTCCCCGCCGGCCACACGTGGAGCCGCCGACGCCGTGACAGGGGACGTGACGCCGAGCGGGCGGCGCTGGATCGCGGCCGATAAAAAGGCCTGCGCGCCTGCACCCACGGGCACGCCGGCACGCGGCTGCTGCTGCGGCAGAAAACAGAGCGGTGCACGGGGCACGTGGTGAACAGGTTGTAGCCTTTGATGGGTCAGGTCCTCTGTGTCGTGTAGCTGTTTGATGGTCCGGCTATTGCGTAAACAAACCAGACCAGATATTGCGTAGATAGCATCTCTTTTTCGAATGATATTTATCTTATCTCTTTGATTAAACAGATGCTACCTCTTTCTCTTGGGTTCCTCTTGGATCTCGAAGATACTCTATCTCTACCAGGCAACAGCAGTTTGGAGGCTCAAGACATCATCAACACATCAGCGATGAGCAAAACTTTCTGAACACTATTAGTAGACGGAAGAAGACGTCCATAGAGAGAGCGTGCTGTTTCGTTCTCTCGTGACATTCGCGCTGCATATAGTTAGTTGCAGTGTGATGTGGACGCTGTCCTTGCCTCCTTGGAGAACAAGGAGTTGACGGCGAAGATCTTCGATTTCGGGTTCGGTGGCACCGGTTTGTCCCAAGAAGGGAAAAAGCGCGGTAACTGCAGGCGCTAAAGGCCGCTTTCCACGCCGGGCGCACGGCGGAAACGCACGTCCGGTCGGCGGGCGCCCGCCCGAGTCCCCTCGCGACTCAAAGGCGCTTGTGACTCATCTGTCCCGCTCAGCGAATGCCTTCGCGGCGAAGCTTTGCTCTCGGCAGAAGAACACGAACGGGTAAAAAGAGAAGTCTTTTCCATGTATACAGCTACGCCACTGGAAAGTTAGACCGATCACCTGTGCCATCGAGTTAAAAATTGTTTACCACCCATGTCATTTCGTCGGTATTCTGTTAAGTTTTTACCGTTTCAGATCCCTGACGTGTGGGACCTGTCAGTGGAATTGTCTAAAATGCCCTTCTCTCTTGTAGCCTTAGACTGTCTCCAACCTGGGCGGTCGTGACTCCTTCCCTCCCCGCGCGGAGGAAGGTCAAGGCAGCGCATCTAGGTCTGGCGGAGGGGTTGCGCAGCGCAGGGGCAACCTAGGTGCCTGCCGCACGCACGGGCGTCGACGGCATGGCCAGGGGCGGTCCGCGGCACCCCGACTACGCACCCACGACGGGGCAGGAGCAGTAGCTGCAGGTGTTGGCTACTCTCGACGCCGCCAAGACGCAGTGGTACCACTTCGCGGCGATCGTCGCGGCGGGCATGGGCTTCTTCATTGACGCCTACGACCTCTTCTGCATCTCGCTCATCACCAAGCTGCTCGACCGCATCTACTACACCGACCCCACCAAGCCGGACCCGAGCACGCTGGCGCCCAACATCACGACCGCGGTGAACGGCGTCGCGCTCTGCGGGACGCTCGCGGGGCAGCTCTTCTTCGGCTGGCTCCGCCCGCCGCCGCGAGCACAAGCCCGGGGGAGCTCCGCCCCGGCCCCCGTCGCTGCGAGCATGCGCGCCGCTGCAGAGCTCTGCCCTGCCCCCGCCGTCGCGAGCACACGCGCGGGGGAGCTCCGCCTGGCCCCCGCCACCGCGGGACGCGCGCGGGGAGCTCCGCCCGACCCTCGCCGCCGCGGTCCTTCCTCCCCCGACCCTGCAGCCGCTGCCGCTGAATCCTCCGTCGCCGTGCGTCGTTGAGGTGTTCGGAGCAGGATATTCTTGTGGCTAGGAGTATTGCGACGAGATTGTTCATGTGATTGAGCTCGGTCCTGCTCTGCTCTGGATTGGGTAAGACACACGGTGAGGATGGAGGGGAGAAAAAGCATTGGAGACTTCCAGTTGGGCCCCATCCAAGGGCATTTATGTCTTTTCGCAGCCGTGTTTGACACCGTTAGATGTAATTATAGACGGAGTGACGTGAGTGATAAACAATTTTTAATTTGATGGTACAAATAGCCGACCCAACTTTTTAATAGCGCAGCTGAAAGAAGTAACTTTCGATATACATGAAAAATACTAGTATAAAAAGAGTGGCGGCCTTCGTAAGCGCTGACGCACGCGCGCGCTGCGTGTCCGCGGCGCCGCCGGCACGGCAGGGCAGGAGTAGAGCAGGCGCGCTTCGGCTTGGACGGCACGGAACGAACGCTTTGGGGGCCGCTTGGCCGGCATGAAAGGTAGGCTTCGGTCGTCGGAGTACGACATTGGGTGGTTCACTGGTTCCAGCGAGTGGGTGCAGTGCCGACGCCGAGACGATGACCGCCTGACGCGGTGACGGGGCCTCCCACTCCCACAACCACAGGTCCACGCATACTTGCTTCTTACAGACTTCCACAGTTCCAGCTTCCCCCATTGACCCCATTGATGGTCCGTTTCAATTCGGCCCACGCTGCCTTTAAGGCTTACTTCTGTGTAGTGTGTGCATCCGGGCGTCCCGCATGGTTGGATCAACGCAATCTTCTTTACAGTATATTTGTAAATATTATTATTTGGATCAAATTAATTGATTAGTCTAGTTTTAAACGATGGTCACAATAGTACTATATACCATTAAAAGCAGAGATCGAATCTTACTGTCATGCTCATGCCACACGTTGCTTCAAGTGCTAAAGTGTTTGCTTCCAAATAAACACGATGATGGGTTATTCGACAGGCAAAGATGATACAACCCAATAAAAAATAGCCTGACTCGACTAGTTCAAAGGCATGCTTGGGCTAAGATTTTCAGCTTGTTACGTCTACTCAAATGGCTTGGTTCTGGTTCTTAAAAAAAGACTTGGGTCTATTATTGTGACCCAATAAAACCTTGAAAATGCCATAAACCTGACCTAATTAATAGCTAGAGTCAACCGTAGGTCGAGGAAGTCCTGGCGCATGCCAAAAAAAAAGTTTTTATCAACAATTCTACTTCCATGTCTCAACAAAAAAAAGATCTACTTCCAATTTGGTGGCTGTTGTTTTTTTTTTTGACCTTACAAGATTGGACAAAAAAGCTCACTGTGCTGGCTCGATGGTTCATTTCAAAATTACTCCTGTTGAAATCATTTTTCCTTTTAGAACAAAGTTGCTTTTATTTTAAATGAATTTTGACTTAGACTCAGTTCCGTAAGCTTGGTTTGAAGTTGAGTCTCATTATTCAGGAACGATAAATAAGAATATGCCAATTTTCAGTGTCCACCGTTATAACATACTCCCGCCGTTCCAAATTGACTCTCGCTGTTGGTGTACATGTCACAAGTTTGACTTAATTTTTAAGAAATATGTGTAATATTTATATCTTTAAATAAATTTATTAAAAAACTAGATTCAAAGATCTTTCTAATGATACTACTTATGTATTATAAATATTAATATTTTTTAATATAAAATTGCCGGCAGTTTTTCCTCGAAAAACGCAAGTGTAACAGAACCGACCAATTTATTAGAGCACAAGCACATAATCCGCCATTAATTCAGCAAATCATATGATTGAGACCTAATAAACCCGGTAGTCCGTGAAATCTCGAAGGATTTCAAACTTTT
>CM041642.1:19331733-19444211 GCA_023333625.1 Bothriochloa decipiens | reverse complement strand
CGTTCGGACGACGCCCCACGCGGCCAAAACGGCCCGGCCTCGGCAGTTCTTGGGCGCCACACGGCCGACGCATGCAGCCGCGGGCGGCCACGGTGCTTTCCTGGTCGGGGATTTCCCTGACGGCCAGGAAACAACCGTCACCGAAAAGCTGTTTTCATGAATATAAAACAAACTTTTGCTGCTTAATAACTCTTAACTAAGCCGAATTAGTAAAAACTCAAAATAGATGAAATGTAGCTTTTGAAGAGTAGAACATTTCATCTTAAAGAAGTTTTACCAGATTCTGCCTAGATTTTGAAATAAAAAAATCCAAATAAAATACCTTTTAAAAATTCCCAAAATGGAAAATCAGCCCCCAAATCTGCCCTTTTTCAACATTTTTGAACACATTCCAAGCATTTTCATGAAAAGTGGTAAACACAACTTTTGTTCCTTATAAAATTCTCTACAAACTTTATTTAGGGTGCATACACATGCAAGCACTCTAGCTACCACTTCAAATTTAGTCAAACAAAACTACTTTAATGGTCCACCTTGGTCAACCATGATAACAAAGCTTAATTAACCAAAACCATGAACATAAACCTAGGTTAATTTAGTGTCCTAAACATGTCTAGGTTACCTTAGAGGTCATCAAATACCAAACACTCATATCACTTATTCAATTCATGTGAAAGGCAAGCAAAATTCGAATAATCAAGCATGATACATGAAATGACGATCGATCTTTTCATCAATGCTATGCATAATGATGCTTATGCTTAAGAATGCAAATGATTATGCATGCTTAACACCAGAGTGTTACAGCAAGCGACAGACATTTTGGAACAGAGGGAGTAGGGTATCTCTGTTTTACAAAAATAATAAAAAGTAACATAGGGTGTCTCCAACGTCAACAAATAGAAAGTTTCTTAATGATGTAGTAATGGATGCAAATGTTGAATTGAAACTTCATATCATTACTACTTCAAGATACCAAGCGCCATCGAGACAAGCACATGGCTATGTCTTAGTTTTTTTTAAAAGAGACTAACTTTTATTAAATTAAAACCTCTTTTACGATCGAGATCTTAATATAAAATAAAATTATATCAAAGCACACCACTAGGTCTTGAAACTTCATCTTGCTCGCGTGATCACGTCCGACGTCGTACTCTTCAGAAAACTCCATGGAAGTACATGTAGCAGAACCTCCTAAATTATATAGCCCACATGCACCCATCATTGTATCAAAGACCTCTAATAGCCATGCATGCGTCCCATACAACTTAGAAAGCCCTGTCGGGTGCCCTCAAAGGACTCTGATTAAACCACGTTTTACAACTCATACCAGGATCAACAAAGGAGTAGCTCCAACATTACAACATTTGTTACAAAATATATATATCAGAGTATGGAAGAATAATAAAAATAAATTTATAAAATATATGAATAAGTTAACTTTTTACAAACTTAACTTCAACTGCGGAGCAGAGTAGAACTACAGAAGACAACTTAGGTAGAGCACCTAAGTCGGGAGAGGACAATCAGATCACATCGAGTCCACCGACATGAACTTGATTTGAACACCAATTAGCACCTGCAACAGCGGTTCAACAAACCCTGAGTACAAAAGTACTCAACAAGACTAACCCGACGAAAAAGAGGGGTGAAGACTTAAGAATGCAGGCCAGAGGGACAAGGTAAGGCTCGTAAGAAGCAAGGACTTTTTGCAGAAAAGCTCTTGGGGATCAAATTTTAACTCATCATTAGATATAACAGAAAGTAAAATTTGTCTTGCTCTAGCTCAAGATTACCAACCAACTTCATTTTGATACCTTATCATCATTCAAGTTATTACTACGATGATGAACACCGATCGAGTCTTCTTCTCTGAGAAGCAACGGCGATTCGAATCCATTTTCATACCCAGCTGGGACCTAGGTCTTGATATGCATGAGGCTCCAACCAAAATACATACTAGACCAAAGATATACCGGGATAATAACCGCAGCCATATATCACCACATGATACACCTGAGCACTGTGACCCAGTGTACCGATATACATGGGAACTTAAACCCACAGTATAACACACTATAAAATATGTGGGAACTCTGACCCACTATATATCACTCCATGACATACCTGGGCTACAACCCTTAGTATGTCACTTCATGCATGTGGATTTTCTAATTTCTCGATATCACCAGATCATCATCGGACGGGACCTAGGGCATCAACAGACGGAAACACTACAGAGGGACTCTATTCCCAATGCAAATTACCCGTCCGGACTCGATTTATTAACTATTGTCATGATTCCAACAAGTAAAGTCATCGTCATCTTTTTCATTCTTTTTCTTTTTTGAAAACCTACTAATTAAGCAAGGCTAAGCATAACTAAGCATTTTCCAAAAGCAGATAACAAGGAATATGGAAATAAGACAGGTAATGCAATTGGTAGGTTATCACTCAACGCCTAGTACTTAATGCAACATAACATAACTGAAGCGATAAAACTTTTATAAAAATAAGGGTAGGGTTGGAATGCATCCGGGGCTTGCCTGTGTTGCAGCGGTAGTTAGTTCTCGTTAGGTTCACAGGTGTTACACTTGACACCAACTCCAGGATGGACGACACCACATCATGGATCCGCGACTTCACTTCGATGGTGGATGGCATTTTTCGGAGATCGTGCACCAAGATCCACTCACTCTTGAACAACTACACGTATTTAATGATGCATGTTTTAGCATGATGAACTCATGACATGATGCACGGCAATGCATTGGTGAAAGCATAACAAGATTAAACAAGTAGCTAATTATAAACTATTTTAAAAGTATTACACAAGATAAATATAAAACTCCATATATTCTAAAATCTCATAGCCATATTAGATGGTAATATGACATAGCAACATCATACAAAAGTAAAGGAACCACATTTTTTATTTATATATTTTTATTATATTTATAAACTATTTAATTAGCAACAAACAAGATAAAACAAAAGATAAAGCATATGGCATCCAATAACCATAATATTTTTACTACAGTACACACATGGCATAAGAAACATGTCATAAAAATTTCAAGCAAAAGGAGCTATACAGCATGATATATGAATTTCCTTCTTTTTAAATATTAAATAAAGGCATAAAATATAGCTAATTATTTTTCTACAAAACATGGCATGTTTCATATTTTAATAAAAAGTAGGCATCACAAGGAACACAAAAAAATTTGGTTCATCAAAAACGGAGATACGAAACTCCAGATATGAATTTCTGAAGTTTAAGAAAAACTGTTACAAACAAGTCCTCGGGGTACTATTCACCTGAGTCATGGACTTCACAGTTAGACCCCTATTTTTTTGAATTCTTGGATAAGGTCCCTGGTCGCGATTTCAAAAACAGAGAGCTCATCATGGCTCGCGGGTACGGTGGTGGGGTGCTCGAAGCCGAAAACCGAGCGGCTTAGGAGCACCAGGAGGCTCTTGCGCACTCTTTGGTTGCCTCGGCCTGCCACACGGTGGCCCGTGGCGCCCTGGCCACGTGCGCCGGCGGCGCAACGCGGCGGCGACAGGGAGCAGCGGCGCCTCGGCGGCGGTCGGGGCTGGGAAAGATGCGCAAAAGGGGAAAAGCGACGAGAGGAAGGTGGTAAAGCTAGCTGTGCTTTCCAAATTGGAAAAGGGCGAGTGGAGTTAGTGGTTTGGCCGGCTATGGAGCTCGGCAGCTATGGCACAAAACAGAGAAGAAGAGGAGCTCGCCCACGGCGCTTTGGTATTTGAAGGGAGGGCCAAGGAATCGCCTCTTGACACGTAGAATCTGGAGAAGGGCAAGGATAAGCAGCAGCTGGCAACGTCGACGCGCCCACAAGACCGTCGAAGGTCACCGGCGGCCAAGCAGCTTACGACACTCGCGATTTGAGGAAAATTATAGAAATGCCACTGACTGAAATTTATAAATTACTTCTAAATTTTGAATAGAACTTAAAAACTCCCAATCTATGGAATGATTAGAATTTCATGCTCTACACTTTTCTCAAAATGAAGTTTTTTAGAATCCACCAAGAAAATCGAGTTTTGAAAGCAAATTTGAAAAGAGGACAAAAAGGGACAAAACTCTATAAACAAATATTTTAAATATCTTTTGATTTTTCTAAATAACTTGAAAATATCCCAAAATATCATTTGCATAAATTTTCAGGAGCTATACTTTTCATTTAATAAGCATTTTTAAATTCTGCCTAGATTTTGAAAATGAATTCAAATTTAAAAATAGGAATAAAATCCTAGAAACAAATATTTAAAATTACTTTTGAATTTTCAATAAAACTTAAAAATATTAAAATCTATGAAATTCTTAACTTTTCAAACCAAACATTTTTCATATATAAAGTATTCTCAAATTGTGAATAATTTTTAAGATATGAGTTTAAATTAAAAAAGGGGACAAGCGTTGGAAAACTGTATTTTCAAATTTATTCAAAAATATTTTTGGAAACTTGAAAACTTTGAATACCAATATTGTAGATATTGTTAAGATCTACAAACCATATTTTTAGAGTATCTCAAAATTCCTTATAGATTTTAAAATATAGAAAAAGGGATAAAACAAGGTTTTGAAAATAGTTTTTGAATTAACAATCACTTATTATTTCATGTATAAAACAAAGCACCACATAAAAGACAATCTTAAACATGAATGCATTTATGTCATGATGCTCAATGATTATGCTCGATAATACACTTGATTATAATTTTAATAGCTTATTAACATCTAGGATGTTACAATACACCAGATCTAGACCCAAGAACCACAGTCCCTGCCAACAGAAGACTCCACAAATATGGAGACTGCATAAGAGGCGCAGTATGCTCAACCATTATAGGGAGTAAAGGATGCCGACATCACATCGGTTGTATCTTCTGAAGGTTGAACTGAATATAGGATCCGACGTTGCTAGCATCACCACCAGCAACCAGAAAGACTGATCCGCTGCCACCAATAGCACCAGCGACTGAAAAAATAATCTCGCAGAAGGGGAAAAATAGATTCAATCCCTCCTCGAGAAGAATTATTCCAACATACCTCGATCTCAGGAACATGCCACCACTAGAGATGACGACGCATCCACCAACGATCTGGTACAAAATAGGAAGACGGATCGAAAACATCGAAATGGCCAACCAAAAATTAACCCTAATTATTATCGTGTAAAGGGAAAACAAACAGAGAAACAACCTAAAAAACAGTAGATCTGCTAGAAACGACGGATCCCCGCTCCTCCGCACCACCGGCACGGAGGCCGGAGGCGAGGGGAAAAGGGGTCAGGTGGCGGCGGCGACGGAACTCGCCCTTGGCGAGTAGACTTGGGAGGCGGTGGCCATCTTAGTTTTTTTGTTAGTAGTGTGACAAAGCCCTTGCCAGGTGAAATCGCAATTTTGCGACGTCTCTGTTGCGTCTTAGGGTTTATATCCATCCCAAGGATCGTCGACCAAAGAATATTGACGTTGTGTGGCTAGTTGTCAAGATTTTACACGTCATCAAGACAAGTAGTACAACTACAGCTTTGTCCCCAAGAGTAGTTTTTTATTATTATTAGTGGGTAGAGCCATGTCTTGATCGAAGTCCATTTAGAACATTTTTTAGGCTAGCAACTCATGACATGGCTTGGGTTGCTCCTTAGAGCTAAGGTTTACACTAATGTATCAATCCTCGGAGATATCAAAGGGAAGATATTGAGTTTTGTCTTATTTTGTCATGTCACCGTTCCAGCTTGCTATAGTTGGTTCATTTCACACGATACCACTAAGTGTTGTCGACCATGAGAAATTATTTGTATTTGGATGTTGTCTTTAAGCTCATAAGGAACTTATTTGTATACGAATATGGGTGTGATAGGAGTAACTATTTGTTTGCAAACCTCGTATGGAACATCACACACCTCGATGCAGTTGGATACGTACTCAACTTATCACTACTCCCTCCGTCCCACTTTAGATGACGTTCTGGCATCGGCAAGAAGTATCAAAATACATGTCGTTTTAGCCCTGCGACGCTAGAGCGAGTAGGTGAGTACAGTAGTCCCTTCCCATCAGTCACTCGTCCATTGAATTGAATATGGAAAAAAGGAAAGTAGCCGCTGGAAAGAGAACGCATGCATCCGTCGAATTCCATCCATCCACCTCAGGCCTCACCGCACACCACAAACACCAGACGAACCTTATCTCTTCCCCATTTCTTCCGCCCCCTCCCCATCGCAGCCTCATCCAAAAAAATTCCACCCATCCCGTCGGCCTCATCCCTGTGGCTGCCCTCAGGAGATTCTCTCCACCACCATGTCCTAGCGCCGGGTGAAGCGAGCGGAGAGAGAGCAGGGAGAGCGGGGGCTGCTACACCGCGGGACGCCGCCAAGGCTTGCCGACGCACGACGCCGCCAAGGCTCGCCGGAGCACGACCCCGCCAAGACTCGCCGGCGCACGACGCCTGCCTCCTCCGACAACGCCTTGCCCCTGTGCCAAACCACGGGAGCTGGGAGCACGGGCCCTCCTCCACGCGACAAAATCGAGGCCGAGCGCCGAGCATGGGCGGCGCTGGGCGGCGCCGCCGTCTCCCTGTCCGCCCAGCCTGGATCCGCCGCCCTACCTGGCCAAAGCAGCGTGGCACAAAGCTGAGTAGAAGCAGCAGCAGCGAAGGCGATGGGAACCCTCAGCCCGTTGTGAAGCCGGTGCGCCGCGACGGTGTTGCGGTCTCCAAGATTGCCCTGAAGGTGGGGGTCAACGGCGACAGCGGGATGCGGTTCCCCAAGTCAGCGAGCGGCGGCCACGATGTTGGCTCGAAGGACATCATGGAGGTGGGGGGCGACGACGACAACGATGTCGACTATTCTCCCATGTTGGGATGCTGCAGCTGCAATGAGGTCCAAAAGCACCTTGTGGCAGAGGAGGGCGGCTGTGAAGGCGCCTGCCCTCGCAACTTGGGGAGCTGCGACCAGTGTGGGAGCCCGAAGCACGTCGGACATGGTCCCCTGAAGCCGAAGTATGTCGGCCTTGCTCGCCTGCGTCATGACGCCAAGGGACAGTTGCACGTTCTCGACACAGAAGCCGAAGATAGTGAGCTGGAGGAGAGCTATCGTCCAGTGCTCCGTCGAGGTGCCTTTGGCCGCCGTCTTGGTCCAACCAGCGAGGTGGCCTTGGAGGCGGGCTCAACCAAAGACACATTGGTTGCCGACGACGAAATGACCGAAGAAGAGAAGGAGTACATGGAACAATGCCTCACCGGCATCGAAGAGGACAACAGGAAAGTCTTTATCCCCTGGATCAAGGTTGTCATCTCTTCTTGCTACCCCCCGCCCTCCCCGAAATAGTTGTGATGCTTGCCTAGTATCTATGATGATGAAATGCTGCTTTTGTGTGTTTCAGTGAGTATGTTAGCTTTTGGGTATGAAGGTAAATATTAAGAACTATATTTCCGCTATCTGTGATGATGAAATGATGCACAACTTATGATTTCTGCTATCTGAATATTAAGAACTATATTTCGTTAGCTCATTGTCACCAGAACAACGCAGCATACTAGTATTATTTTTGCAATGAAGTAAATATAGTATATGACGAACAGATGGTGTTTTTAGCGGCAGAAAATGCATGAACATGATTAAGTAATTAGGAATTCAGAGAAACCAAACATATTTACAACATACTAAAAATATTTACAAGTACACACATCATACTAGTTTATACATGCACCACAAAAGGGTTTCCTTCGCCTCCACTAGGATTACAGGATACTAAACATATTTACAAGTACACACATCATAATAGCAGTACATTAAGCAAAAGCTAGACATCCATATCCCATTGTTGCTGCACCTCAAAAGCTTAACAGACAATTCGATTAGCTGTTCAACGACTCAATTGACTTCTGAACTATCTCCCTGTCACAACTAAGAGAGTTGGGAAGCATGCCTAGTGCCTCCAGCCTTGCCTTATTCATGTGGGGGATCTTGTACCTATTCCCTCCATTATCTTTCATAACCTCAATCATGCATCCTTATAGCGTCAGGAATACCCTATTTAGAATAACAGGGTTGTAGCGTTCATATTCATTGAGCACATTTGTGATGATGTCATTCATGTTTCTAGATGTCGTTGTATCCGTCATCGACTGAAGAGATGCAAAGAAACCAAGATCTAGGCAATTCATATCAGGAGAATTAGCAGGTTGATTCATTATGCGTATATCTAGGCCCGTCTGGGCAACTGCTGCTTTAAAATCAGGATCATCGGCATGGATATGTGAGGGAGCATTGTCCTGCTGTATCTAAATTATCTCATTGGCATCTTCTCGAGGCCAACAAATGCGTATAGCTTCAACAAGTTTTGTGATCACATAAGATCTCATTGTTTGTCTATCAACCTTCATTGTCTTCATGATAGGTGTGCCCCTGGGCCTATTTTCACTTCTTCTTGGTGCTGGTTCCTGAAAGTAGAAATATTTATTTTAGAATATAGGTATTGTTTCTTATGTATTGAAACTAGAATAAAACATGACTGAGAATGCTACCTCACGGACAAAAGGCCAACAACCTAACTTGCCATCAAAATAACATCTGCCTTCAGCATCAAACCTAGGCTGTGTAACTCCAGAATAAAACATGACTTTGTCAATGGCATTCTTGTTTTGCACTGTCCTGTGGGGGTCTTGTTCGTTTGGACCCATGTATATCTTCTTATTCTTTCTTGTCCCATTGAACCACTTCTCATCTGTGTGGATTATATTTTTCATGAGTTTGAACTTGGGATTAGTTTGCAGTGTACTTGGTTCTAGCATAGAGAGACACCACTGCAACCTAGCCTTCTTATTTGCATCCTTCAAATAGGGCTTCAATGAGTTGGAGTGTCGTCGCAGCAATCCTTGTTTGAATGCCCTATGCAAAGTGCTTTTGTGGACACCTAGAGCATTTGCAAGTGACCTTAAAGTTCCCCTTCTGCTTATGGGAATATCTGCAACTCTAGAGACATCCACTTCAACTTTTTTACGGTCACAATTCTTAGGTTTCAAACTCCTTACATCTACTGGTATGCCTGCTGCCCAGCATCTTTTTGCTCTCTTCCATACACGTTGTATGGTACGTTTAGGGACATTGTGCTTCTGCTCAATAATAGTTGTACTGTTTCTTTTTAATTTTCCATTGTTACTGCTCTGAAGCAAATCTTGAAATATGTCTTGTCTTTGTCTATCTGTTAATTCCTTCAATCTATGTGGTTGCTCATCCTCTTCACCATCTTGTGCTTGGGCATTTTCTTCCTGATCATGTGTTTGCTGATCACCATCTGAGTTCGACAACTCATATTCATCAAAGGCGATGTCTACTGTTTCAGTGTACACACCAAAAACCTCTATGAGATCATCCCAGGCATCTTGTTCACCTGGATAAAGATAAAACCGATCAATACAAATTATTTTGGACAGCTAATACTGTAAATGTGTTGTAGGAACTTTATATTTGGATCACATGCTCTACAGCTGCAGGTATGCACAAAATTAACAATTTTGCCTACAAAGTGCACAAATGCATTAAAATTAGATTTTTGAAGCAAACATATATGTATGCTGAAGTCACTGATTGGAAATAATCACCTGTCTGCAGGTTTTCTTGTTCACTGCCCTGTTGAGGAAGATTCAAATAAAAGGGATGGCAAATATTATGAACTGGTGCATCATCAAAGAGGGCAGGTAAGGCATCTTTTTCATGTTGTGAAGCTCTGTCATTGCCTGTACCAAAATGGGTGGGCAGCTGTCAATTACACTTGTGAGTTATCGACCCCTATGATGTGTACTCCCTGTTAGCAATATTTATTTTGGACAAGATGCTAAAAAAACATTTGGTATACTAGTTTTTTTAGAAGCAACAAAACATATGGTGAGATTAGATGCAATTTTTAGTAGATTAAACTTTTCTGCACATCTATTGAAGCCATGAAATAACCTTAAGCTATACTAAATTAAATTCCAATAGGAGTACCTTTGAGACATCAATTTGCTATTAAGCTCAAATATTGACAGTGCCTTGTCACTTCCCCCAAAAAAACCATGACAAGGATGTGCAATCTGTTTGCCCATTCATCACCGTAAAGGCATCAAATTACCTTTACACAATCAGTTTAGGAGATAGAAAAAAGCAAAAAAAAGATCCAAGCAAACTCAGGAGACAGAGAAGATAGAAAATAGAACAACATCATCATTCTAAAATGTGTTGGAGGATGGCAGGCAAAGAATCACCTCTTTTTATTTCGCCTGCACCATCTGCTTCCAAGGGATCATGGATGCTCCTATCTTCTTCATTTGCAGGTGCCTCGTTGAGATCAGGCCCCTCATCTCCTTCCTCATCTGGAGCTGCATTTAAGTCAAGGGCCATGGCAAGTGAATGGTTTGGAGGAGTTGTGAGCAGTGAGGAGAGTGGCTTTAGTAGCCTAGAAGTTAAAATGGCACCTGAATGGCTATTTGAATTTGTTTGTGTTGCTTCTCTTAATTTTTGGCGCAAAGTTTGGTTCCCGCGCGGCTGTAAAAGTCTGTTTTGGTGAAATGTTCATTTGTTTAATGATAAATATGCAAGCAAGTGGATGGTGACGGTCTCCGAATGGGTGGGTGGAAGCATTTAATGCATCCAAAGTTGTTGTTTGCATCCTGTTGTGTGTGCATGGAATGATTACAATTATAGAGGTATGCAGGTCATTTGGTGAAGGCCTTGGTACTCCCCTCACTTCCTAAAACGTCATCTAAAGTGGGACAGAGGGAGTACATGTTAGTGATAAAGCTTTTAGCCTTTGAGTTAACTACCATTTTGGTGATCGTTACATCTTCTTTGTTCCTAAATTTATTTCAAGATTAGTGCCTTCAACATCTGCTTTGATTTATGAGGTTTGATGTTGTAGATTTGTGTCGTAGTTTTGTCGATTTGAATTTAAAATAGAAGTACCAGGAGTGGCGAGATTCAGTACCTTGTTTGGTTAACCTATCATTTACATCTTCTTTGTATTAGATCAAACATAACAATTAGTTGATATACCTGTACGCACTGGCACAGTACGCGTTCTACGCTAACTTGTCCTTAAAGTTAACACGCACACTACGCGTTCACCACTGTATTTCCTAGTGCCGTTCCAATTCCAAAGGAGAAGATTGTGCCCCTCTCCGGTGTCCGGTCAGACCGGCAGAGGGCCATAGGAGTGGGGGCCGGGTTGCCCTACCCGTACGTTGCTCCTGTCTGGGCCCCGTCGTCCCCGATCCCGACCCCGACCCCGATCCTGTCCGTCAGGCGTCGGCCCCCATCGCTGCTTCCCAGTCCCCCTCGCCAACACAGCACGCCACACCACAGCGCTCCTCTCTCTTACACAGGTTGCACACTGCCACTCCGAAACCCCAAGCGCCACCAGGCACCAGCCTCCCCGCTCCTGCCCGCGCCGCGGCGGCGGCCATGCTCCTCTCCGGGCCGCCGTCGGCGCCCACCCCGCCGCTGCTGCTCCCGGAGAGCAGCGGCGAGGACGGCGGGCACGACTCCTCCTCCCGCGCTGCGGCGGCGGCGGGATCGGCGCCCAAGAGGCGCGCGGAGACCTGGGTCCGCGAGGAGACCCTCTGCCTCATCGCGCTGCGCCGGGAGATGGACGCGCACTTCAACACCTCCAAGTCCAACAAGCACCTCTGGGAGGCCATCTCCGCCCGGATGCGGGATCAAGGGTTCGACCGCTCCCCGACCATGTGCACCGACAAGTGGCGCAACCTGCTCAAGGAGTTCAAGAAGGCGCGCAGCCACTCCCGGAACAGCGGCGGCGGCGGCGGCTCCGGTGCGGGAGGGAACGGCAATGCCAAGATGGCCTACTACAAGGAGATCGACGACCTGCTCAAGCGCCGCGGGAAGGCGACGGGAAGCGGCAGTGGCGGCTGCGTTGGCAGTGGTGCTGCCGGGAAGAGCCCCACTTCCAATTCCAAGATCGAGTCCTACCCGCAGTTCACTACAGATAACGGTTGGCCTCTGTTATTATAGAGATTATCATGCTTTGCTAGCTGAAATGATTATTACTAGCCGTGTCTTGAATTCCACATATTGAGATTTTGAAAATGCAAAGCTTTGGGTTCTGGATACAAAAACCAACTATTCTGATAACCATTCCTGGGTGTATGCTATGGCAGACCATTGGTATTTAGATGTGTCCAAATTATAAGGCTTGTTAAACTGTTCAAGCTTATCGGCCAATTTGAGAAAATATGACCGATAAGCAATCTCCAGTTGATTTCGTTTCTGAGAGTGTGGTGACTGTAGGAACATAGGGTGTCCAGTCTGATAGCTTTAGGAGTTACGTGGTGTGTGGTTTCTACTTTCATATGTCTCAGTTACCGGTTCCATTAATAATAGTTCATTATCATGCTTTGTGGCTGTTGGACTCTGTGCTTTATTTGATTTTTGTTTGCAGTGTTTCTTTCGTTAGCTCATGGACTAATATTCTCTGCATTCAATCTAGGCTTTGAGGATGCTAACATTCCCTTTGGTCCTGTGGAAGGTACTGAGCTCCTACGTGTGTAACGATCACAACCTATTTCTTAATTGAATTCATGCAGTGACTATGCAAATTTGTTGTTGACTATACCCTTTCATGATTTCTAGCAAATGGTGGACCGATAATGAGTATCGATGATCGTTTGGAGGATGACAGGCATCCGCTTCCCTTGACAGCTGCTGATGCAGTTGCAACCAATGGTGTGAACCCGTGGAATTGGAGAGATACCTCTACTAACGGTACTAATCTGCAAGCTAAATTAGTACCTCTGAATGAGTTGCCTCTAATTTCTCACTGCTGGTAAATTGGTATAATTTGAATTATTGCTATCTCACTATGTGGTGTACGAACTAAATTCAGTTTAGTCCCCTGTTCTGTTAAACCGTATGGAAATAAAAGGTTTTGAAGCTCCTCAATTTGACCAAATCTTAGTTCAGATCTTACTATCTTAGTTTTACCTATGATCTTTATTGGTATAGTTCTTGGCACGTGGCTGGGACCTGCAACTTTCTGTGTACTAACTGCTCTCATTTGAACTTCTAGACACTTCATTCCAAAGTATAAGTCGTTTTAGGTATATGTATTTTGTTATGTATCTAAACATACCCTATTTAGGTATATCTAGGTGCATAGCAAAAATTATGTACCTAGAAAAGCCAAAACAACTTATAATTTGGAACGGAGGGAGTACATTTCAGGTGATAAATCAGTTACCAAGAGAGATAAACACCATTATAATTTGTATTTTAAGTTTCTATAGCCTTCAAAGTGCTTAACATTGGGTAGCTCTTACTCAAATTATACTAAACTGAATTCCAGTAGCCAGTGCAAAACTGGGTAGTTCAGTTCAGTGCAAGTATTTTTAAAGTATGTTTTTTTAGTTTATTGTTCCCATTGGAATTATGCATAAATACATACAGGGGGAGATAATCATGGCAATTTTGGTGGGAGAGTCATTTTAGTGAAGTGGGGTGATTACACTAAAAGGATTGGAATTGATGGTACTCCTGAAGCAATTAAGGAAGCCATCAAATCAGCATTTAGATTAAGAACAAGGCGTGCTTTCTGGCTTGAAGATGAAGATGAGGTTGTTCGAGCCTTGGACAGGGACATGCCAATTGGAACATACACACTTAATCTTGATGATGGTACCTGTAAACTCTCTTCTTAGCCATAGAATGAAATTCTTTACTTTATGAATAACGGTCTGTATATGAATGTAGTGACGTTGATATGCCTTGTTAAGGGAAATGTGAAAATTAGAACATATACTCTTTGTCATGGGAAACTAGTCAATCACTACATAGTAATACTTTGTTTTACTTTCAAACACCTTGCACATGGATAATAGAGCATAGACTCCTAAAAATTTGTGTGCATGGATTGGATTAGTACATGAGGATGTTATTGACAGTACTTTCTCCAACTGTTGTCTGGCCAGACAGGGAGACATCCATAGGGCTTTTATCACTCGAGTTGCTTTTGATTTGACTGCTGAAGTTTTGGTTGATCCTTCTTCTCAGGGATTACAATCAAACTCTGTGATGGAAACCGCATGCAGACGCCAGAAGACAAGACATTTTACACTGAAGAGGACTTTCGAGATTTCCTCTCACGGCGTGGCTGGACATTTCTCAGGGAGTATGGAGGCTATAGAAACGTTGATAGCCTTGATGATATCCGACCCGGTGTGATGTATCAGGGGCTGCGGTCACTTGGTGATTGATTTTGCAACATCCCCCTTGGCAAGGCGTCGTGTCCAAGTGGAATTGCTAGCGATGCCATTTAGTGTAATTTAAGTCAGGCCATCCTTTATTCTCTGATAATGTAAATGTAGCTGGATAGTGACATTGGTAACTAGAATGTAAATGTGCAATTGGAGTGTGCAGCAAAATGGTTCTCCGGATACTAGATTGTTCTACGATTCCTTGCAGTAGATCTGAATGTGGCAAGTGAAGCAATGTACTCTGCACTTGTGTTTACTCAGTTTCCATTGTGTCCAGGGAATGTAAACGGGCAAGATAGTTGTTATAATATCCCCACACAGGCGCTTATTAGCGATATATTATAAATTATAAATTATAAAAAGTAGAAACAGCATCTGAAAAGATCGCAAATGGTTGCATTTCAATCCCAGAATTACATAGCTTCCAGGGTTACAGAGATTTCAGGGGAACACGCAAGAATGGTAGGAGCACATCTCATACTTCTCTCTACCCAAAGTAGCAGTAGCAGTACACTGCTAGACGTGAATGAACGATTCACACTGCCTTCACGCCTAGCTCTAGCAAACCGGGTACTTGGGTGCTCATCAGGAAACTTCACTCCTCGTCCCACTCGTCCTTCTTGTACGACACCAGCGTGTCCACTTTATGAATCTGCCACTCCAGCACAAGGAACTGTAAATTAGCAATCGAATCGAGAACGAGATTGGTGATACTGAACAGATAAACGGGTCTGCTGCGTCGACGTCCGTGCAGGCCGGCTTATTCTAAACTGCTGCGTACCTTTGTGTCGAATGAGTGTAGCTTAACCATCTGCGGGTTGTCGATGAGCTTGGCGTCGCTTTCGACCCAGGTGCCCGGAGCGTCCACGTCCGTGTCCGTGTAGGCCAGCACGTCGAACACGCCTGATCAGTCCGGCGCGGGAGGGACAGGAGAGGAGAGAGTCAGCCATGGTTGCATTTGCAGACTTGCAGCCCCAGTTCCATAAGGAAGCCGAAATACATGACAGGAAGCTCAATTAGGCAATTACATGGCTCGTCGAGGCAGGGGAGGTAGGTGATGCAGGATGCGATCTGGCGCATGATGGCCTGAATCTCCCTCATGATCTCCTTGTCGCTCTTCTCCTTGATTGCCCTGACGAACATCAGAAGAAGATGCACAATTAAGACATGACTGACACAACGCGCAGCGGCTACTTTGGATTGGCTAGGGTGAAGATGGGGATAAGATAGTGTGGCGCACCCCTTCTCGACGACCTCGGCGTCAGTGACGATATTGAAGTTCCAGCGCTCGAGAACCTCGCTGGTGGCCTTGCTCATTATCACCAGCACGATTCGCTGCAGCTTCCCGGCCTCCAGCCACTCTGCAAACATTCAGTTTCAGAGACACAAAAGCAATCAGCACAAGACCTCCAGCCAAACAGCAAAATTCATTCAGTTTGCGAGCAATCAAGGAATGAGAGATCGATCTCAGGTGGGTGGGAGGAAACCGACCTGAGAGCTGGGAGGTGAGGTTGGCGATGAAGTCCTTCACCCCCTCGTCCTGCGTGAGCAGCATGGTGAGCCCGTACTTCTTCACCTTGGTGAAGCTCTCCTCCGGGTACACCGCGCGATTGTACAGGATGCTAAAAGCCAACAAAAACCAAACGGAAGCGGATCAATCAGTCGCAATACAAAAACCCCAAACCTTCCTCATCGATCTATAATCCATGATGGATCGGCGCCGCCGCCACCACCGCCGTCCGCTGAACTGTACCGTACCTATTCGCCGCGTACCCTGCCGATGCGAACCGAAGAATTTCGTCAAACACCCGATTGGCGCAAGCAATGATCAGAATCAGGAGAGGGAGGAGGAACGGCGGTGCGCGCGCGCGTACCGAAGAACTCGCTGACGATGGCGGCGGAGCCCCGCAGGGTGATGATGTCCTTGGACGCCGTCCGCGACGCCATTCTGGATTCCTCTCCTCCTCCTCCTCCTTCTCCTCCTCCTCCTTTACTCCTCTTGCGGCGGCGCCCTCGGATCCGCCAGCGAGGACAACTCCTTGGGAATGGGAACGGGAAGGGAAGGGAAGGGAAGGGAAGGGAAGGAGAAGCAACGGCTAGTGCGGCGCCGGCGGCGCAGTGCGGTGTGGGAAATGGGAGAAGTCGTGGGGTCTTTTCGGAGCGTTTTCGAACAGATCGACCGGCTCTGGTGGGATGGATGCGTGCGCACGGTGGTGGACGGGTGCGGGGGCTTTTAAGGTGGGCCGGACCGGCGCGGCCAACGGTCGTGTGGGTGTGGGCCACACGCACTGGACTCGGATGTCGCGACTCGGCCGGCCGAAGTGTTTTTCTTTTTCCTCTCAAAAAAAAGTGTTTTTCTTTTTATTAACTCTGCTGCCCATTTATTGATTTATGAGCGATTTAAAAAAATGTTTTATGAGTATGTACTCTTCTTGTACCACTAGCGTTCGAGCTTTCACATTACCTCTCAATGTATATCTTACGTGTTGCTGCAGAATTTTCTTAAAATAAAAATTTCTTGCACGCAATAATTAAGCCTATATATTCTTTACATCCATTCTTACCAAAATTAGAGAAGGCCACGAAAGAATCCTATAAAAGTTACCGAAAATGTAGGACAATGGAATGACAAAACAATAATGCCTTGTTGATGGAATTAAATTGTGCTTAGTGGAGATGGTGTGAACAGCTTACATAAAGAGATTAAAAATTAGTGAGATGGTATGGCTATTAGTGGGATGTGGTGGATGGGTAATGGGAAATGATATTGATTTATGAGCATGTACTATCTCTTTGTAGTCACTAGAAATGCATGTATCTAAGTATCCAGTATCTATGTGATCTCTTCTTCATCTTAAGTAGCCAAGAAGAGTTGCATAGTTTCTCATTTTTTTCTCTTCAAAAGAAACATAGTGCCATTTTCGGGAATTCAAAATGGAAACTACTCCATCCGTCACATCGCCGTTTTGAAAATACACTATCTTGTATCCTACACTTCTTATGCGGTTCTTTCAAGATCTCCTAGGACATTTGCTTGAAGCACAACTTTTATATGGTCAAACGCTTCTCTTATTATCGAAATGATACGCACATTTTTTCCGTCTGTGAGAAAAGTTTTCTCCGTTTTGAAGGCCATATACAAATGTTCAAAATGGTTTTTTTAACTCAACAGCGCGAAATTCTTTTAAAAAAGATACGTGCCGGACTGCCGGCAAGAAACCGTAGAAAAGCGGGAAAAGGCCTCAAGGCTGGCAGGCCGGGCAGATCCCGATCCTATTCTCAGCTCTTTTGTTCTACAAGATGCCACTGCATTGGCGGGAAGCCTTCAATTCTCCCCCCAAATCCCCCGTACTCCCCGCTCCGGCTCCGTCCACGACTACGGCGACGAACACCGCACCGAAACCCCCACCGCGCCACGCCGATGTACTCCCAACTCCTCCCCCTCGCTGGGGACTCCGACTCCGAGGGGTCCCTGATCTCCGACGTCTCCGCCTCTCCGCCCCGCCGCCGCTCGCCCCCGGCTCGGCCCCCGCCGCCGCCCGAACCCCGTCCCAACCCCAAGCACACCGCCACCGTGAAACCCAAACCCAAAACCTCCAAGTCCACGGCGAAGCCCAAGCCTGCAGCATCCGCCTGCACCGCCGCCGCTCCGCCGCCTCCCCTGCCCTCCGCCGCGCTCTCCGACCCGCACGGTCTCGTCTCGCGCATCGCCGCTGCTCCCGCGTTTGTCGCCGCCACTAGCACCGTCTCTTCCTCCTCCTTCCGCCGTCTCGTCCAGTCCCGCAACCCTTCCTTCGATCCCGCCTCCGCCTTCAGCGCCCCAGCCCCCGCGCCCACTCCGGCGCCTACCGAGATAGCAACCGCAGCGGCAGCGCAGTGTCCTGCGCCGGCCGCTCCGCCGCAGACCAGGCCCAAGCGGGTGCATCCCAACTCGGTGTCGGAGGTGGCCCCCTCCGCGGCGGAGGCGGAGCAACCGAAGCGGCCGAGAGGGGGTGCCGAAGGAAACTTTGTGCGGCTCAACATCAATGGCTACGGTCGGAGGAGGACGTTCCGGAACGCGCAGGCCAGGCGCCCGACGAAATACCGCTCCTGGCGGCGGCAGCGATACGGCGGCGCGAAACCTCAAGGCTGTGGCGACGAGGAAGGGGATCTCGTAGCTGAAGCTCTGATAGAGCGGGAGAAGAAGGGGGCAGTAGGTGACGGTGTTGTCCTCGAAGCCGTCGAAGCAGCGAGAGAGGACCCCTCTGAGCAGAATCTTGAGAGCTTGCTCAGAGTTGTCTATGGGTACAACTCTTTCCGCCAGGGGCAGCTCGAGGCAATCCAGAATGTTGTTGCAGGAGAGTCAACTATGCTTGTGCTCCCTACTGGTGCGGGCAAGTCACTATGCTATCAGGTGTGGACGTGTGGTGAGAACTTTGAGATTTTGATTTGTTAAGGTCAGTTCTGAAGTGACAGTGATGCTATATTTTAGGTGCCTGCTATGATTTTGCCTGGATTAACACTGGTTGTAAGCCCTCTGCTCTCCTTAATGGTGGATCAACTGAGGAAGCTACCTGCATTTTTGCCAGGTGGCCTTCTTGCAAGCACTCAGGTAAATAATATGCATACATATTCTTTTGTGGGAATCCTAGCCATCCTTATTGTGATTATTGTTCTACACTATCAAATTCTCTCAGACAAGCGATGAGTTCCATGAGACATTACAAAGGTTGCGTGGAGGGGAAATAAAGGTACATTGGTTTGACACCTAGTTTTATGGCTATGACTAACTAGTGAGAAATCTTGGCTATCTATGCTATTTTAACACAACAGCATGTTTTGATGAAAATATTATGGACAAAATTGGATCTAAGATAGATTTCTCAATATATCGAAAATGAACACAATTTGATCTTGTGCTTCATATATCCTTTGTGTTGATCATACTGACCTGTTTAGCAAGGTTTAATTCCCTTCTATTTATGATCAGGTGCTTTTTGTTTCCCCTGAAAGATTCCTGAATGAAGAATTTCTGCTAATTTTTAGGGATGGGCTACCAATATCTCTAGTTGCTATTGATGAAGCTCACTGCATTTCTGAATGGTGAGTTGATGTGTCCTTGTAGTTCAATTGATATACTGCATGCTGTTCTTTGCAGTTAGTACCAAAGTTTTCTTTTCCGCTTTCTATCTGCTTGTTTCCTTTGACACATCCTATGATCATTGTTGTTCTTCTCTCTTCTTGCTTATCATGTGCTTGCTCTGCTCTGCTCTGCCCTGCTCATTACTTATCCTTAGTTCAACAATGTTTATGTCTTGATATTGAACAATGGGCAGGTCTCATAATTTTAGACCTTCATATCTAAGGCTCCGCGCATCACTACTTCGAAGAAAACTTAATGTTCAATGTATTCTTGCAATGACTGCAACTGCGACAACTCAAACCTTGGAGGAGATAGTGACTGCCTTAGAAATACCATCTGATAACCTCATTAAAACATCTCAAATAAGGGACAATCTGCAGCTGTCTATCAGCACAAGCAATAACAGGTAGGTCACTTTATATCCTTCTAAGTTTCTGTGGATCATTTTGATGACAACACTGGATTGTTTAATATGGTTTAACTATGTAAGAAACCATGCCACCTGTTTTCCTTGAGCACATGTTGATCCAGTCCTTTTTAAAAAACACAGACTGAAGGATCTATTGCTGTTGTTGAAGTCTTCACCTTTTGTTGACATGAAAAGTATAATTGTCTATTGCAAGTTTCAGGTGATCTCCTTTCTCCTCAAGATGTTCACACATATGTCCAGTACCTAAAATCTTTCTGATACAGCTGCAAAGATATAACAGTTTTTCTTTTCTTGACAGGGAGAAACTGATTATGTTTCGAAGTACTTATGTGACAACAAAATTACTGCTAAGGTTGGTATTCACCTTTACTGAAATTTATTGCATTTATTGTTTCTTTACATCGGATTCTGTTCTGTAGAGCTACCACAGTGGACTTCCTATGAAGAATAGGAGCCGTGTACAGGAGCTTTTCTGCTCTAACAAAATAAGAGTGGTAATGGCAGTTCTTTTGTCAGCACCTATTTATCAAATGCATTATGAAGTTGTTAATGTCTAGCCTTATTGTCTTCCTCCCTGTGACCGAAGGTTGTTGCAACAGTGGCATTTGGAATGGGACTTGATAAGAGTGACGTTGAAGGGGTATGATTAGCATAGAAAATTCAAATGTGACAGCCTATAGCTTTAAGCAAAGTTACACTCCTTATCACTTGGACTGATTCAAGCATTTCCACTTTGAAAGGTGATTCACTATAGCTTGCCAGAAAGCTTAGAAGAATACATACAGGTATGCTTCAGGCGGAATGCTTTTTTTTTTCTCCATTCTCTTTTCTGTGCTCTAGATATCTTACTGTGCTCTTTCCAGGAAACTGGGCGTGCTGGGAGGGATGGGCGATTGTCATATTGTCATCTACTTCTTGATTCAACAACATTCTATAAGAGCCGTAGTCTTTTACACAGGTGAATCTTATCTTCTTGTTCGTTAAAAAACTTCTTGTAATTTACATGATCAAGATGCTCTAAGTTTCCAATGGAATGACTTCAATCAACCCTTCTTTTTTACAGTGATGGTGTTGACGAATATGCTATGAGCAAATTTCTTTGCCAGGTATTTTCATCTGAGAATTCAGTGGGGCACATTTGCTCCTTCGTTAAAGAGTTGACTTCACGCAAGTTTGATATAAAAGAGGAGGTTCGCATCTGCTTTATGCCCATATGGCCTTATCTGCTATCAGCTGAATGCACCTAGTTCCTTTCCATGTCTTATTGCTGCATTTCAGGCAGTTGTGTCGCTATATTCTACCATAAGCTTTAAATTTTCATGCTACAGATTTGTTGTAGTCATAGACTCATAACTGTTTTGGTTGTAATCACTTTTGCATGGTAATAATGTGTCAACTTAATAACTTATAGAACAACAATCATGATCACCATGACAACTGTTTCCTGTGCTACCAAAGACAATTATTCAATCACCTTGTGCACATCTAGGAGCTCTGTCCCTCTGATCTTTTAGGCACTTGGAAATCTTATCCCCTAGAAGTGTCTTTCATTTCCAATGCATTGATATCCAATATGAAATTCTAAATAGCCCATCTAATTTTCAGATGTCAGTATCAAACTTGTTCATTTCATCCTGCAGGTGCTAATGACTGTCCTAACACAGCTAGAAATCGGTGGTCAGCAATACCTCCGTTTACTTCCTCAGTTCAGTGTTACCTGCAGACTGTATTTTCATAAGGTACATCTAATGCTTGTAGAGCAATCCCATCGTCTGGAATTCTGGATGCAGTTGGTTTGTTATAACTGGTACACTATAAACCAAAATCTTGCTTAGTTTACTCAGCTGATCACCATGGTAGTAATTGAGGAATGACTCTTTACTATTAAAGGGACACCTTCACCCAGGCATTCAATCACTTGAAGTATACCACGTGCTTCATTATTTCGTTAAGCTATCATACTTGCCTCCTTTTATTTCACATTTCCTGATTCATTCAGTTACATCGATGCAGACGTCACCACAGTTGCTTGCAGACAAAGATGTACTAGTTAGATCAGTTCTGAATAAGTAAGCACTATCTGCTTTTGCATCCTTTTTCCCTTTGCACTGCTGAGATTCTGATTTTCCAATTTTTTGAGTTACAGGTCAGAGAGTAAGGGTGGAAATTTTGTCTTCGACATGACAAATGTAGCTAATGATCTGAACATCACAGTGAATGAAATATTTGATCATTTGCAACAGCTAAAGGTTTGCCTGAACCTAATAATTCCTTTTTCTTATTAATACCATTACCAATGTTTGCAAGGTGTTCATCAATTCTTTTCATGGCTGGTTGCCTACAATTATTCAATACACAATTGATAATACAGGATAGGTTGACCTTTAGTTAAATGAATATTTATATCTTCAGAATTGAATTACTGAAGTTATGTTTGGTGCACTGCACGCATGAGGATGGAATCTTAGTGAACAGTATTTCATTTTTAAAATTTCTTGCCTTTTGTTTTAGCAGTTGGGTCTGAATGTTCTTTTTTGAAGTAATGCATGATGCATCACATCATCATATGTACCAAAAATAGGATTCTATGGGAAAGAATAGCTATTAGACTACAGTAATGCCAATAAAATATTGAATAATGGTTACCCCAGTGAATTTTACATGACTTCATTTACCATTAATGCATATAGTTTTTAAGAAAATACATATCTACATGACTACGTACCTGCTGATCTGTGATATAACCCTGTGGTCCTATATGTTCTGTCTTGTCTAGTTGTTCTTTTATTATTTTTTATACATATCAATCGTATGGTTACAGTTCAATGAGTTGTTGCTGTTCCCTTTTTTATTGAGAGCATAAAGATTGGTTATGTAGTAATATGTTTAGCAGTTAAGAACGTTGACTTGCTAGTGTTGTGCATTTTTTTAGCCATTGTCTAAAACCTTTTCTGCCTCAGATTTGTAGAGTTATTTCTATGCTGACTTGTTTTAATTTCTATTTCTCCTCCATTTAGTTCTCTGGAGAAATTTCATTTGAATTAAAAGATCCAGCCTGCATGTACGTGATCTTAAAGAAGCCAGATGACTTGAACGCACTTTCAGCAAATATCACAAAATGGCTTTCTGAAGTAGAAAATTCAAAGGTGCATTGCAAGTCTCCTTCAGATGCTCCCTCCCCTTTCCATAAATAGTGTTTTATTTGTTTCTTATCCAAACCTTAAATGAAGTTATTCGAGTATCTGAGATTTTTTTTGTTAGCCAGTATACTTCTGAAGATATAACCGTGTTCCTAGTTCGTCTTAACCAATCTGTGCTGCTTTGTTGTACAGATCAGTAAACTGGATGCTATGTTTGATCTAGTAAACTTTGCTGTCAAGGGGTGCCAAAGGACCGATGGTTGTTCTGGCTCCCAGCACACTTCATGCATTCAAAAGAAGATCATACAGTACTTTAGTAAGAACTACTCCACCTCAGACAGTGACCACTGTACTCAGCCACATAAGAGCAGGTTTGTGCGCTTCATCTTCCCAGTTCAAACAGACAATGATGATTTGCTTGTGCTTTGAACTACTCTAATCTAAAACTTTATTTGACTCGGCATTTGATCTTGCGTCCCGCAGCCCATTCCTGCAAGCTGATATAAAGGTATGGGTAATCACTGCGTTTTCTACCCATGATTCTTTTTTATCTTTGTCGCAATTTGCCATGACAACATTTTTGCTGCACCACAGGTGTTCCTTCAAAGCAATTCATTTGCAAAATTCACGCCAAGGGCCGTTGCTAGGATTATGCATGGCATATCAAGCCCGGCTTTTCCATCTGCCACCTGGTCCAAGAACCACTTCTGGTCTCTCCTCTCCCTCTTGTATCTATATTTTCCTTCCCACCAATTTATGTATCTCACAGACTGAATCTTTCGTTAGCAGGGGTCGCTATGTGGAGGTTGATTTCCCAGTGGTTATGGAAGCTGCCAAAGCCGAACTAGTCAAATTCGTGGGAAAAGGAGAGTAGCATTGTAGTACTCATCCGCACGGCAATAGGAAAAGTTGCCTTCACCTATCACTCGGTACGTGTGCTGTGCCGAGTAGGATGCTTACAAGCCGCAACCTGTGATAGTCATAGAGAGCTACCACAGGTTCGTGCCTTCTTCCCATCTAGTCCACAGTTGGTACACAGCATTCTAAATGCTTAGGCATCATGCCATTAACCGTTATTGTTGTTTGCCAACATCTCTTCAATTCGTACAGGCTTGGACTTGGACCTCCTCAAATGAAGCAATGAAGCACCAGAGTCTGGTCTGATACTCTGATTGTCTGAATCCGTGCTGGGCAGCGGTATTTATTCAAGCAATGCTGATGCTGCCAAGTGTCAACCAAGCTGGCTAGACTTCTGAGTTCTGCCGTGTGTGGTAAGGTTTAGTAGGGAGCTGCGCGAAGAAAAGGGGAAAGCGATGGTAGGTGTGTCCAGGAAGCAATGATGCAGAGCCATCACCCATCACTGTAAAACAAATGCAACGATTGTATATGCTTGATTGTGAAAATGTTGTTCACTACGGCTGGAGATTAGAAGCTGTGTGCGATCAAGGGTTCCATATCCATCGTTCATCCATCACTGCTCTCGGTACTTGTGTTGCTTTACGCGGCCACGATCGATGCCTTGGCCATTTCAGGGGCAATTGGCAAAGCTTCGTGCCACATGCCATCGATCGCAATGCTTTCGTTTCGTTGCCATCATTTTAGAGAAGACACCCGGTCCAAAGCGGCTGCCGCGGGTCTTGCAGTTCCTGTTCGCTAGATCTGGTCCAAAATTGATTGCATGCAGAAGAAGCGAATACTCTGCATCTTTCTTTCGATCAATCACTCGCTTGGAACGGTTGTGGACCTGCGTCTGTCTGGATGGATGAGATGAGACGCAGCAAGGCGGCCGCTTACCATGTGCCTGCCCATAATTCGTTCGGCGTCTGGCTTTCTCGGATGGGATGAAATCATTTGTGAGCTGGTGGAACGATCAGATTCACATCCAAGCCGTTCTTTTCATGGCGTCTGAACATATCAGATGCACTTCCCTGAGAAATTATTTGTTTTAACTTTGACCATCTATATATTAAAATATTAATATTTATAATACAAAATTAATATTATTAGACAGATTGTTAATATATTTTTATAATAAAACTTGTTTAGAGATCCATGTACCTTTTATAAACTTAGTTAAAGTTGAAAAGTATAATTAGCACGTATTCTATGACAACATCTATTTTATTTTGGAAGAGAGAGAGTAGGTTCCTGAATGATCATACCTGTGGAATTCAGTGGACACAGCATATTCTTTGAGCCAAATCTAGCGGCTGGAGCATATCCTGGACCACAGAGGCACCGCCGCACCGGGTACGGACCAGCCCTACGGAGTTAATTATGGTGACGCATTTTCTTTTTAAGAGGGGAAGAAAAATTAGAAAAAGGCCGAAAAATAGGTAGGGAAGGCACAAGAAGAACCTAGGAGGCTACGATTATAGATACTGGTAGATTCGAAGCGAAAACCGCCGAGGAAAGAATAATCAGCGAGGCCCTACGTAAACCCAGAAGCCTCCTCGTCCTGTCTCTCTCCGCCTCCCTCGCGGTTGCTTGCTCGCCGCGGATTCGCATCTTCCGCGGCAGGGACGGTACTCCTCCAGTCCTGCCGGCGGGAGGAGAAGAGGGGGCAGAGGAGCTTCGAGATGGGGACGGCCGCCGCCGCAGCGGGCTTCGTGAACTACCCGCTCGTCGCGGCGCTCCTCGCGTTCGCCGTCGCGCAGTCCTCCAAGTTCTTCACCACCTGGTGAGTCAACCCGGTTGTTGCACGTCTTCCGCCCCGGCCCGCCGCTGCATTTCTGTGCGGTGAATTGGATCCTCCCGGTGGACGGCGCGTCGCTGTTGCTTACCCTTTGGGTGCTCCCGTGCGAGCAATGCTTTGCCCAAGTGAATCATATAAAATTTTCGTGGTTTTTGGGCTCGTAGGTCGTCCACCAAGTACATACATGTTTCATGGTTGCCTGTGTTTAGTGATTTTAGGTTAAATGTTTGTTGGGTTGCTCGGTTGGGCAGCTGGGCTGCAGTTCCTATGGTAAGCTGTAGTTCCGCGTAACTGAGTGTTTAGACTGCAGATCGTATGGTAGATGTAGTTCCCTTTTCCCCGCTTCACTGCATCAGTGTTTTTTAGATTAGGTTCGTCACGACTATGGTCTGCTGCATCTGCTCTTGCAAAATGTGCAGTCACTAACACTAAGTATCCACAGGATATTTTGTAGGGTAACAGAAATACCAAATGCATGTGCTGTGATAATTAGACTGCAATTTCAGTGGCATTAGAGAATTTTTTTCCCCGTCTGTTTGGTATGTGTTGTACTGGAGCAGTGGAGACACCACTTGGGAGCACATTATTAGTTATTTGGCTTTTGTTGTTAGCACTTAGAATATGTAGTGCTGTCTGCTGTGCAATTCAGGTATGGAGCACTTTGGAGCCCAGAATTCTTCTTGCCCTTTGATGCTCTACTTCCCAAAACCTGTATTCTGATTCTATTGTGACTGCTAAACCGAGTATCCCGGTATGTTCAGTGGGAGCAGATTGGACTATTTGTTTTTGGGGCATACTGTTTACATTGGTTGGAAGGGCACAGTGGCTATAAGGATGGTGAGCAATCAAAATTAATCTGGTTCTTCCTTGACATTATTGGAAGATTTATGTCACTGTATTATTAGTTGTTGGTCTTTCATGGTAATCTGAGAACAGATTTGTGCTGTCTGAGTTAGGTATGAAGTGCATTGGAACCAGGGTTGTTCTCGCTCCTTAGGGCTGTACTATCTAAGACCTTTATTCTGGTTCTACCGGGAATGCTAAAACAAATATCCCAGCATGCCAGAGTGCTGCACCAGCTTGGTTCTGTCATTTTGTTTGTATTGTTTGTATTTGGTCACATACTGTTTTGTTAGTTACAAAGAATAGTTGTAGGTATGGTAAGTAGTCTAAATAACTACTGTTCTTCCTTGTTAACATATATTGGAAGATTAGGTCAACTTTGATGGTAATTTTGGTATCTGTGTAATGTATTGTGCATGCATGAAAATAGGCCCTGCCATTGCCATTAGATTTAATTGTCTCACTGTTCTGTAGCTGAATGGTACCATAATAATTTTTTTTTGACATGCCTGGTATTGTCGACAAAATTGATTGCTTGGTGACCGTTTGATGACACAACAATGTAAACACCTATGATTGGCATCAGGGCAGAAATCTTAGACGAACCGAATATCTTAAGGCAATGAATACGGTTCGTTCACACCATAGGAATTTCTTTTTCACCATGGACGAACCGAATATCATTATTCATTACCTTAAGCAACGAAATTGTGCAAGCGGTAGAGCTTTACCGCCTGTGACGAAGAGGTCCAAGGTTCAAGTCCCAGCCTCTGCACATTTGTGCATGGATGGCTGCTGGCTATTTTCCCTTCCCCAGACCCCGCAATGCGGGAGCCTACGGCACTGGGTACCCCCCCCCCCCCCCCCGAAAATAGTGTGATACTCAACTGAGCTAACAAACTGCCAGATTGAACTGAACAACTGCCAAAACCCATCATAGACTAGAAAAAGGACAGCACAAACCATGACCAAGTTTTACACTACTCACTGTCAAGGCTAAGAACTTTATTACAAGCCCAGATCCACTAATACATCACATAGGCTGGGTCCAAGCTGCACGCCTTCCAGATGCCCACACTGTAAACTTGTTGTTTAGATGATCATGAGTCTGTTGTCAACATAGGAAATGCTGGTAATGATGCTAAATCAAAACCAAACTCTGATATGATTGATTTTTGGTCCATATCACCTTAGTCTATACTCTGATGATGGCTTTTCTATTTATCCATTTTTTTCCTGACACTTATTCTGACAATGCTTTGGTGTAGGTACAAAGATGGCCGGTGGGATGCCAGACAGTTTATAGCTTCTGGAGGGATGCCATCATCCCACTCAGCTACAGTGACAGCACTTGCAGTGGCTGTGGGAATCCAAGAAGGCTTTCGTAGTGCAACCTTTGCAACTGCAGCGATCTTTGCATGCGTGGTGCGAACACTATTGAATTTATTGATTCATTATTTAATTGTTTGTCTAGTTGTACAGAATGTTGGACTAGTTTGTGCTCCCTCCATTACAAAGAGGGAGTACTAAATAGTTAGCTTGATTTAGCTCTTCTGCATCTAGGTACTCTGCAAATCTTGTTCATATTAAACTACTGCTTGAACTGCATTTTGATGGCAGTACTCAGAGTTCATCTACTTCCTGCCTTGAGTCAAGGATGTGCATATCTTGCTAGATGTTACTTGTTCTTATTATGAATGCAACCTTTGGTTTGACTTAGTTTGAACTTTTTTTTGCAGGTTATGCATGATGCTTTCGGAGTTCGGTTACATGCCGGAAAGCAGGCAGAGGTTTGCCACCATCACTCTAAGATGACATATATGCCTTATGTTTAAACAGAGCAACGTTTTCTGCAAAACCTTTATTTGACTTCAGTTACATTGATAAGTTTTCTGCTTTTGGCATAAAAAAATCTGTATTTTCCTGGATGATATATGCCTTTTTCATGGGGCATGGGGCATTTAATAAATAAGTTGCTGAAGAGTATCCTTATCTTAGATGATTGCTCTGTTCTCAAACACTTCACTTTTTATGTGTGAAAAGATGGATGAAAAAAATGTATTTTGAAATTCTTCATTGACAATCAAATGTGATTAGCATGAAGTGTGAAGTAACCTTTTCTTATGAAATGATATTTCTATCCTGTTTACATGCTCTGTCACCAGTTAATGTCAAACTTATTTGGTTAAGAATTTGAAGATATAATCTCTCATTCAATATGGTATTTTCAAGTTCCTGTAACATCAAGGCAAAGATGTCAAGCTTATGCTGTTTATGCAAATCCTTTCAGGTGCTAAATCAAATTGTCTACGAGCTACCAGAAGAACACCCATTATCCGAGACAAAGCCATTGCGTGAAATCCTTGGACATACTGTTCCTCAGGTTGAATTAAATGCTTTTTATTACCTCCCTTGATGTTTTAACTATTCTGTGCCCTTGCCGGTTAGGAACGACAGTCAGTACTAAAATAAGATAAGACTGATTGGGATATAAGCCCGTTCTTTTCCAGTTTATCATATAATGAGCTTATTCAATGTCACTCAAACAATGGATATATGAAGATGCTAGATGCAATTTGGTAACTATAGGCTATAGCATTCCTGGATATATGAAGATGCTAGATACAATTTGGTAACTATAGGCTATAGCATTCCTAACCTGTGATTGACAATCAGTTTCAGCATGTAAAAATCTTATTAACCTACTATCCAGAAAAATGCTTAAAATGCAAATTAAATTAAGAATATTTTCACATGTGCAGATAACAAAATGTGCCTATTTCCTTTGTCCTCTATACCATTGTCATCACCTCTGATGATTGAACTTGTCTTCTAATTGTCTTACACAACATTTGGACAGCAGTCACAATCAGATAGTACATGAAACATCCCAGGTGTAATTATTCTCTCTTTGGACATGTCACAGGTTGTGGTCGGTTGCATCCTTGGAATCCTCATGGCTGTCGTTATGCACTTGGCTCTCGGGAGTTCTTAGTCAAGTGCCGTTCCTAGATGTCGTGACAGATGATCACCAAATATCTCACGGCTATAAAGCATGAAAGCATGATCTCCCCATGGATCTGGTTGTCCAAGTGTTTGACAGTGCAAATTTCTAACCAATTTAGATCTGGATATAGGTAGCTTGAGTTGGTTGCTGTAAATCTGAAAGGTTTTACTTTTAACTCCGACCTCGGTGTAATGGGAGCTTTGTTATATATAAATCAGCAGCAGTAAGATCATTATGAGGTAATGATCAGTATAATCGATATCATGCCATCACATTTGCTTTTTAATGCTTGTTTTGTTCTTCAGCTCAGTGCGTTTCGTTGATACCTTTGAGCTGCGAGGTCATACCATTGTTCGTTCAGTCTCTACAGTGATTCATGCTAGCTTTAAATTCCAGACAATTTCTGTGTGAATTGACAAGCTGCTGTATATTGGACATCATTTACTCTGTTTTGATCAGGAATCCTTCGACAAGAAATTTTTATTAAACCCCTTAACAAACAACATTAAAGTTGGGTCCCCCAATAGTGTATAATTGTATGCATCTGTTTTTTTTTTTTGGTATAAGGCTGATTAATTGAAGTTAAAGAAGTTTGATTTATGATAAAATTGAAACGAACCGATGTGGACTTGTGCAGTTGTCTTTTCCGGTTCAATGCTGGTTCATTCAGAGGAGCGGTAATGTTAATACAAATGGATGACACTACTACCCTTACTGCAATTCAATGGAAAACCAAGAGTTGGGGTTAGGTTCATTTGGATGAGCGTAATGTTAGTGCAAATGGTGCTCGTCTAAGCACACCTACCCAGCACGTGTTGATGTGGTTTGTCCGTGTGCGGCATGAAAAAAAACTCCTGTGCTCATTTTAGCCGTCTTATCAGCTGTACTACGGCTTATTTTCTCTTACACAACACTATTGAATAAGTCAAAATCAGCTAAAAAGAAAACCACCAGCGTCAATGGATTACATGATACCCAGACCAAACGGGAAGTAACATTATCAAGTTCCGCTGTAAACTGGAGAAAAAAACATGAACCAAACACGATAGTTTATTACATAGACGGACAGACCACCATATTACCATGTACTCGTATAAGCACGATTAATTAAAAGCATTCAGAACAGAAAATACGCAATGTGCTTTGCAAGGTTGCTTATATCGTATCATATTTGAAGGTCATCCGTCCTTATTTCGGTGGCCGCTGCATTAAACAGCGAGGCGTTATTTCTGAAAGCTGACTGCACTGCCAACAAAAGCATACGCATGTACTCAGAGCTTGCACGGTGACGCACCTGGATGGTGCGCCACGATGAGGTTGTACGCGTCCAGCGTGAGGAAGTCGTCCAGCTCCGGCGCGGCGCACTGCCGGCTGAAGCTCCTGCCCGCCTCCTCGTACCGCCCCTTCTGGAACCTCTCGTGCCCGACCTCGGCCTCCACTCTGGCCATCTCCTCCGCGACGACGCGCGCGAGCAGCTCCGGCGTCGCGCGCACCTCCACGCCGCCGGCGTCCAGCGCCGCGCCGTGGTGTATCCACTGCCAGTTCTGGACGCGGCTGATCTCCGCCGTGGCCGCGTCCTCCATCAGGTTGTACAGCGGGACGGAGCCGGAGCCGGCCAGCCAGGCCGCGAGGTACTGCACGCCCACGCGGACGTTGAGCCGCAGGCCGTCCACCGTGCGCGCGCCCCGCGGCGGCTGGATGAGGTCCTCCTCTCTGACGCTGGCGCCGTCGTGCTCGCCGGCGTCGCCGATCTGGTTCGGCCTCCCGCCGAGGTGGCCTTCGAAGACCTCCCGGATCGCCGGGATGAGCCCCGGGTGCGCCGCCCATGTGCCGTCGTGCCCCGCGCGCACCTCCCTCAGCTTGTCCTTACGCACCAGCTCCAGTGCCGCCTCGTTCGCCGCCGCGTCGTCCTTGATCGGAATCTGAGCCGCCTGCAATTCAGTTCGTTGCACGGTTAGTTACGTGACGTCGATTGACAGCGCGCAGGCGTGGACACCTCCGCTGGGATGATATACATAAGGTGAGCTGCTTACCATGCCACCCATGGCGTGGACGCCGCGGCGGTGGCAGGTGTGGATGAGGAGGTGGGAGTAGGAGCGCATGAAGTGCTGGGACATGCCGACGAGGGCGCGGTCCGGGAGGAGGCGGTCCGGGTGGGCGCGGAACGTCTTGACGTAGCTGAAGATGTAGTCCCAGCGGCCGCAGTTGAGCCCCGCCGAGTGCTCGCGCAGCTCGTGCAGGATCTCGTTCATCTGGAACACCGCCGGCAGCGTCTCCACCAGCACCGTCGCCCGGATGCTCCCCGGCTCGATCCCAGCAGCTTTCTCCGCTCTCTGGAACACCCCGTTCCATATCCTCGCCTCCCTGCACCAGACGATGCACGTGTTGTAGATTACGTCACTGCTGCGCACGTGTGTTCGGTGCACCGTGCACGTGCGACACTGGCACGTCCGTACCTGGAGTGCTCCATCTTGGGCAGGTAAAAGAACGGGCCGAAGCCGGCGCCCTGGCCGGCGCGGAAGGCGGCGTGGTTGTGGAAGAAGTAGAGGCCGAAGTCGACGAGGCAGCCGATGGCCGGCTCGCCGTCGACGAGGATGTGCGCCTCGGGGAGGTGCCAGCCGCGGGGGCGCACGAAGAGCTTGGCGGTCCGGTCGTTGAGCTTGTACTCCCGCCCGCGCGCCGCGTCGCGGAAGCTGATGGTGCCAGCCACGGCGTCCCGCAGGTTGACCTGCCCGTGCATCAGGTTCTCCCACGTCGGCGACAGCGCGTCCTCGAAGTCAGCCTGCACGCCACACACGATCTCTCGTCGTCAGTCTCAGCTCAGAACGACACGTCACCAGCCAAAGCCAAGTTTGTGCACACGCGCGTGCGCTTAGTGCTTCTCACCATGAAGACCTTGGCGCCGGAGTTGAGCGCGTTGATGACCATCTTCCGCGGCTCGGCGGGGCCCGTGATCTCCACGGTGCGGTCGGCGACGGCGGGCGGCACGGGCGCGCACGTCCAGTCCCCCTCGCGCACGAGCCTCGTGGCCGGGTCGAACCGCGGCAGCTCTCCGGCGTCGTACCGCCGCTGCGCCTCCCGCCGCTGCTCCATGGCGTAGCGCACGGCGCCGCGGAACTCGCGCTGCAGGCCGGCCACGAACTCCAGCGCGTCGCGGGTGAGGATCGACGCGAACTCACGGTCGTACCGGCCCCGGATGTCCACGCCCTCCGGCGCGTCGTAGCTCGGCGCCGCGGCGGTGCTCGCAGCCATGGAGAGCGTTCGTCGGCGTGAGCCGATCAGAGGTCTGGGTGTGGGAATTTAGGTGCGTGCAACAGCTCCTGTGACGAACTTGAAGTGCGCGTGTTTTTCTTTGGTTTCCAGGGGAGCCGATATATACGGCAGTGGAGGTGAGCGCAGGACACACTCTATTTTCGCATGGCGACAGTGGCAGCGTTCACTCCCATTCCGGCTCCGCGTCCGGCGGCTCGTGCTAGTGACACCGTCCCCAGTGACTAATCCCCACACCGAACAGCAGGCTGACATCATGCGTGACAGAGGTCGTAGGTACGGCCGAATTATTTGTTGATTGATGACATGGATTCATGAAGCAAGCGTCCAGTGAAGAATGACGCGGCGTCCATTCCAAAGGAAAAACAATCCTTATAAACAAAGGAAAAAAGAGAGTGAAGCATGGCAACCGACGTGGTGGTGGTTACGATAAGGCCCCTAGCTCATGCACGCATCAGCAGCGTGTGCGGGAATGCGGGATAAGCATGGGGTGTGTAGGCGTAGCTTGTCGCTCCGGCGCACCTCGAGCAGGAGTGTTGGTTCAATTTGTACCAGCCGCAGTTGGCCGCTTCTAGCTGCTTATCCAATCCGATCCGATCCGTCAGCCCACCCAGTATGGCGTCGCTGGAGAGCCGTGGCGTCGTGGTGCAAGCCTATGCGGTGTGGCCGGCGGGAGCGGGACACGGCCGGTCCCCGGGACGAGCATTGCACGAGTCCTGCGGTGCGGTGCGGACGGACGGTTACCGACTGGGCCATCTGCTCGGTGCCTCGTCGTCTGCTGCCCGCGCGTATCGTGGGCCTTCGTGGGCTGTGCACGCTCCCTAATTTGTGTGTAGAGGAAGCAAAGCATTTTCGAGGTAAGGAACAATATACTATGCTTTATCAGATACATTATGGAATCTGGTTTCATAATTACTTCTTTCATGTGGAAAATGATAGTAATAATCTTTTTGGAAGGAGTATATGTTTTTGGCTATTGAACTGTCCCTCAAATCTAGTTTTTACCAGCCAACTTTAAACCTGAACATCTTTGTCCATCGACCTATCAAAACCGAAACCGAATAACATTAGCCCTCGATCAATTCCAAAGATGGTTTTTACCATATGTATAAAATAATTTAAAAATGTTTAAATCTCTCAATGTCATAACTAAAAGTTCAATTCACATAAAGAAATAAGAAACCAAACTATTTTTTTCTAAAAATACAATATACTATTGGTGTTTTATTTATTTTATTTAATTATCTTTATGTTAACGGCATGATTTTTGAGCCACTTTACATGGCACGCAACCCTGGTATTTTTTTTTACATTTTTTTGGAAGGAGGTAGTACAAAATCCAAAAGAACGTCATCGTGCTGCCGTATTTTCCTCGTTCTGTCTCTACGCACGCGTATCCAGTATCCACCGGTCTTTCCCTTCGCACCGTCGCTTCAATTCGCTACTAGCCGCCGCGCCGAACGCCGATCCGCCGTCAATGCCACCGACGCGCTCCACTCCACTTCCCCGCTGCGTCCACCTTCTCTAGTCCTTAAGGCGTAGCCGCCTGCCGATGGCGCGGCCGGCGGCGAAGGCGCGGGCGCCGAAGCACTTGGTGGCGCTCGCCGTCGTCGCCGTCCTCGGCCTCGGCCTCGTCGCCGACTACCTCTGGGCTTCGTCCTCGGCCGTCTGGTCCTCCAGGTTTAACCTCGGCACCAGCCGCACCGGTTCGACGCCGCCCGTCGCGAAGAAGGTGAAGCCTCCCCTTTCTCACGCCCAATGCTTAGGGATGCGAGATTGGTGCCGGCTTTGGAGCTGTGGCTCAAGCGTTAGTTCTCCGTGGTAGGGTTGGGGAGCGTATTACCGACGCGCGTACGGGATTGGAGGGATCTGGTGGGAATCAGGGAGGAATTGGGAAACGTATATGCGTCTTGATCAGCTGAGCTGAACATGCTTGATGGATTGGGGAATTTACTCGATCTAATTCAGTCCATATATGTGCAGCCAGCCATTACGTGTTGTGTGAAATTTAGCGATAGTTTTGTGGGTTCATTCGAATTTTACGCCTCATAGGAATGGAGGAACTCTGGTTGTGATCCTTATAGTAGGCCTTTTTCCGACAATGCTACAGCTTCTGCTTGTGGATTATGTGCATTTGTTTTCAATTAGCATAACTCCTACACTTTGCTGCAGATCTGCTTGATTGATGCAGTATCTATAATTTCTTTAGGTTGTCATAGCAACAAGTCGATTTGCTTTTATAAACATATTCAACACTTCTCTGCAATTTAATTTGAAATTGAGCTCCTCTGTGTAAAGTTAGAGTACATTGACTAGAAAATTAAGAAAATTGTCCTTTCAGTTTTCGATGGCCAGATATGTTGTCCATTCACACTTGTTGTCATACTTTTGCCTAGATGTCATTAATTCAGCGTCATAACAACTGTAGATAATATCTTGCATATGTCGACATGAATTTGGCATCACACACTTTTTGCTCAAATCATTTGGTATCATACAGTTGTAAACAATATGTAAAGTTCTGATGTGTGCATGGATGTTTTGCATTATTTTTGTATGTAGTGACATATGCCGTGAGGAATTATCAGTTATCACTTGGTCTAAAAGTCTGTTACATTGGATTCAATTTGCAACTTTAGTTTGTTTTTTATTCTTTCCATGTTGCTAGTTACCAGAATGGCCTCTCTCAAAACCTGTCATTTTTATAATCTTGTACAGATTAAGGAGGACAAGAAATATGTAGGTTCGACTGACATAAATGCAACTTTTGCGGACTTGCCAGCTCCAGAATTAAAATGGGAAGAGATGGCTGAAGCACCTGTGGCCCGTTTGGATGGTGCTGCTATACAGATTAAGAATCTCTTATATGTATTTGCTGGATATGGCACCATTAACTATGTGAGATACCTGCCTGATATCTTCCATTATCCTATACCACCATGCTTTGTGTTTCAAGATATCTACTTTTGTACACTTTATGATTGGAGCAATTATACCCTCTTGCACATGATGATTTCACTTTATAGTTTGAGTTACTCCTGACCATTCAGATGTAGCTCTTACATAGTGAAATACATTTGAATTACTTGTGCTATATATTAGTTTTTGCTCTGATTCCATCTACATAACAAGTAATAACATTGTGAAGGCTCCTTTTCTATGCAATTCTATTATTTGTTATATAGATGGGTTCAGAGTAAAATTAGGGAGGAGGTTTAAACTTGGGATCTTGCTGGTGCATCTTACTTGGCTTCTTTGGTGGTAAGAGCCTAGCTTGGAACTCCTTTGTAAAATCTTTTCGTTTCCTTTTCCATGTAGGTGACTTATGTGTAAATCTCTTCTTTATTAACAGAAATGGAAGTTTCATGCTGTTATAATAATACATTGATGGACTTATTTAGGAATAGCAGAATGCAAATGTCACCCTGGTGTTCTATTCCATTTTTTTTCTTAATTGAAAAAAAACTGCAATTAGATGTGAGCCTTCCTTAAGGAATTTCCCTTTTCTTTTTATTTAGGTGCATTCTCATGTTGATATATACAATTTCTCGGATAATACATGGGGTGGAAGGTTTGACATGCCCAAGGACATGGCACATTCACATTTGGGGATGGTTACTGATGGAAGATTCATCTATGTGGTAACTGGACAGTATGGTCCACAATGTAGGGGACCAACAGCCCGAAATTTTGTTTTGGACACAGAAACAAAAAATTGGAATGATTTGCCACCATTGCCAGTTCCTAGGTACTAGCTTCTTTTGTTTTTTTTTAAAAAAAATTGGGCATCCATGCATTGTGCATCTATGCATTACTTGCACTGGAAAGTTGTTGGTCCCATGTAGGGCAGGGTGACACACAGGTACCACCATTGAACAAATCTGCTGAAATTTTCGTTTTCCACCATATATAATATTGTATTTGTATTAGATGCATAGAAGTTTGCAAGCCTACCCCAACTTGCTTGGAACTGACAGGCTTGGTTGTTGTTGTTGTTGTTGCATAGAAGTTTGCACCACCTGATTTTTAACAGTAGCTCTGCCCTGATCCTGCTATTGCAAATACTGTCTGAATATTTGGTCAACTTGCAGGCTGTAAAGGACTTGAAAAATATCTTTCCAACTAAAATTCTTCTGTTTAGATATGCTCCAGCAACACAACTCTGGAGAGGCAGACTTCATGTGATGGGTGGCAGCAAGGAGGATAGGCATGAACCTGGGCTTGAACACTGGAGTCTTGCGGTGAAGGATGGGAAAGCATTGGAGAAAGAGTGGAGGAGCGAGATACCAATACCGCGTGGAGGTCCTCATAGGTCTCGAACTTTTGCTTCCTATGTTATCAGCAATTGTCATTTTCATTGGAAAGCATGCTGCTAGATACCTATGCCCTAGGTTGTCTTGGCATTTTGGTGCTTTGCACTTCCTCTTTTCTTATGATCTTGGCAACATTTATGCTTGTAGGAAATGTCTTTCTATATTGATTGCATTGTACAATGAACTTTATGAGAACTTGCTGAAGTTCTTATAAAGATATTTTCTTTTACTACCAGGGCTTGTGTTGTTGCAAATGATAAACTCCTTGTTATCGGTGGTCAAGAAGGTGATTTCATGGCCAAACCTGGGTCTCCTATATTTAAATGTGTTACAAGAAGTGAGGTATGTTGATGTGCAATTCATTCTTATAGCTAATTGATGCACATTATGTGGTCCCTATGTTTTAAGATCAATTCTGTGCGTTAAAGACAATTTAACCATATGTTGTGCATGATTAAGCCTAGTAAATAAGCATCTAAGCACCACACATGTTGCACCTACTTTGTTCAATAAGTAATGGCATACCTAATTTCACCAGAAAGTGGATTGGCATCATGTGCACTGCATTTTTTTAAGAAAAAAAAGCAAATGATACGCACATCATTGATGTAACTATGAAGCTATCATATATCGCATATATTCAAGCATTGTCATAATTGATGGTTTTGAGTTGAGACCAGAATCAATCCAAAAGTACTAGTAGTTTCACTATTTTCTTAGTAACCTTCCTATTTGCACTATTTGTTTATCTTTGTTATTTCCTCTCTTTTTAAAAACCATTTTGTTTGTGCAGGTTGTGTATAGTAATGTTTATATGCTTGATGATGGAATGACTTGGAAGGAACTTCCACCTATGCCAAAACCAAATTCACATATAGAATTTGCTTGGGTAAATGTCAACAATTCTCTTGTTATTGCTGGTGGAACCACAAATAAGCACCCAATAACTAAGAAGATAGTTTTGGTTGGTGAAATATTTCGGTTCAATCTGGATATGCTGGTATGGTCTTTTGTCCCCTTTGTTTCTGTGTTTTCTGTTTCTTGTAAAGATAGTTCACAAAAGGATGGGAAATTGGAGGAAACAGAGCATGCTGATTGCAGATCTGTTTCTTGTTTCTTGTCGGTGGGTTTTCATGCTTTTGTTAATAGCATCAGATGATATTGCAACAGTGCTTTATATGTAACACCAAAGCAACTAAAATATCATTGAACTTTCTATTGCTGAAATTTACATTCCCATGATGCTGAAAAGGTACATAATTTTGTGGGGAACAGGAAGCATGATAAGAATGTGTCAAAATCGCATTTTGTAAATCACTATGGCCCTTGGTATGCCATCGTGACGCTATTGAACCTCCGTCTGCAGGAATGGAGTGTGATTGGGCGGTTACCTTTCCGAATCAAGACCACATTGGTAGGATACTGGGATGGCTGGCTGTATTTCACTTCTGGGCAACGAGACAAAGGACCGAAAAACCCGTCTCCTAAAAAGGTTGTTGGGTGCATGTGGAGAACTAAATTGCATCGGTGATTCCTTAAAATGAACTGATATGACTTGTGTTTTTTGGGTATATAACTGTTTCAATCCCCCATGGTGGCGAGTTCTGTCTTGGTTATCGTAGGTGAAATGGGTGGCTTTATGGACTGTCATGTCATGTCATTGGCACCGGTGTGTTGTATGTTTATTCTTCTTTTCATTATAACGTAGGATCACCAACTTTAGCACCATTTTGTACAGATAGAATCGATCTGTCCAGGTGCTGTCGAGATCTTGTAAGTTGTAGCATATATACCTTCTTTTATTGAGCTCTTACACTCGTCTGTAGTGGGTAGTGAATGGATTGGATATCTTCTAATATTAATCTCGACTTCAACTTGAGCCATTGTTATGGTTGATTTGGGCCCCCTTTACTTTCGTATCACATGCTTTCTGTGAGTGACGTAAGTGTTTCCACTTATTCCTAGGAAGTCAACATACCCCGTGTTTGTTTGGTTCGGCGCCACAGTTTAAGGTTCGGCTCGCCACGGACCAACGGATGCTGTTTGGCTCAGGTCTCAAGTGTGGCGGCCACCAGCTTTCGCAGTAGAAAAACTCGCCGCAAGTTAGGCGCCCATTTCCTTCGCCACAGCTGCGTCCCCGCCACACTGCATGTGGCAGTGTGTGGCTGGGAACCAAACACCCCCTAAATTAGCTGGATGATTGGCTTGTCATGCTATCAGATATGCTGGAAGGATTGCTCTCCTTGCGATCCTCAACTTGAGACTTATTTCTGACGTGAAATTTTATTTGACCAAAATGTTATTTTATTTTGTAATTCTTTTGTCCCCAAACGCATGGGGGAAAACAAATGTTTCAATAAGCATGTGCAGACAAGAGATATGCTTATAATTTACAATTACAATCACTATTTTTATAAAAAAAATTGTCAAAATGGTGATACATGAGCGTTCGGGCACTCAGCTAGTATATATACCTAAGTGAGTGCACATCAGCAGAGCGAAAAAATGAGCAATCTTTCCATATCATTTGACAATGGTTTGTTTCTCTACAGGAGTAGGAGTATATATCAATCAGATCACGAATGCTTCCCTTGATCACTCTATAGTCCGTCCGTGTATAGGCACGCCGCACGCAGCAGGCAGCTGGATCACATTAGAGGAGAAGGGCGAGCAGGGCGTTGAAGATTGTCTCGGGGGTCGCCCACTTCCTTCGCCGCTTACTCTTGGTGATGGCGCTCTGCAGCTGTTGGTCCAGATCCAGCAGGTGGTTGTGGTTCCTCCTGGTGGCCTCCCTCAGCGGGCCCCAGCACTCTATCCGGTTGTACTTGCGAGCGCTGGAGTGGAAATGCACCCACACCTTGGCCTCCATCAGCTCCGGCCGCTCCGCGAACAGGGCCGCGTCGCCATGAACCACCGCCTTGAGGACCTTAACATCCATCATCAGCTTATTAGCAGATCGATAAGGTTGGAATGCAAGCAATGTGTTGTACGTACCAGCGGCAGCTCTTTGGAGAAGACGTAGTATCTGAAACCCGCGGCGAGCTCCTGCAGGAGGTTGGCGCCGCTGACGAAGCAATGCACCTGCAGCGTCATCTCCCTCTCCCCGGCGTTGGCGCTGGCGGCGGCGGTGGTCACCTCCTTCCACTCTGCCACCACGTCGTCCCTCTGCAGCGTCGACTGCCAGCTGCGCAGCTGCTCGCTGGTCATGGGACCACCCACGGCCAGCGTCAGGTTCGCCGTGAAGTCGCAGTGGGTCAGCGTGTAGGCTCTGGGGAAAGGAGGAGGCCGCTGCTTGTCCTCCCCGGCGAACTCCACCTTGAGCTTCGCCGCATTGAAGGTCATGGGAGGCCCCAAAATCTTTGCGGCCTGCAGATATCGAATCGATCGATATGCATGCTAGTTACTCCATTTTAATCAATCAATCAGAATGCACTCACTCACTAGGGGAGAGTAAAAACATACCAGGGAGGAATAGACATCCGCTTTCCTGGCGTCGCAGCTGACGACCAAGAAACGCGGCGGTTCCGCCCTGCAGCCACCCATCCGCCTGCTCGGCCTGCTGCTCGCAACGAGCGATCCGCCACGGGCCGCTATGGATGCAGCTGCCGCCATCTTCAATTCAGATGATGGCCGGAATCTGGCATGCATATCTGGGCCCGGGGCCGGCCGTGAGCGAGCTAGTTCAGATGACGCAGCAGCAGCAAAGCCCCGTTCCCTCTCATGGCAATGCGGTTTCGGTGTTTCTCCTCTCCTCTCCTTCAAGCAAACTAGCAAGCAAAGCAAGGTCTGTCTGGCTGCTGGTGCTGGTGGTGTTTGCTGCGGCGACGTCGGGCAGGGGGTGCGGTGCGGAGGACGGGAGGCGGAGAGCTGGGGAGGGACGTGGCCGCTGCGCCGGTTTGTGGCTGTGGGAGGTTGACGACCACTCGAGGGAGAGGCCTCCAGCCACGGGAGCACCGCAGACAGCTGGCGTGTTTCTATTGGATATCCTGTCGGAAAAGGATAACGGCACTGATGACGACACCAATAACGGAATCCGGATCTAGGTTTTGCCACCCGAGACCGCGAGAGGGAACGCCGGCGGCGGCGATGGAGATCGAAGCTCAGCAGGGGGCGTGGGAGGGAGTGCAATCGGCTTCGGAGAGTAGTAGTAAGCTATGAGGCGGATCGCGTTTGGTGGCGGAGGTGAGAGCTGCGTGGGAGAGGAAGGCAAAGGGGGAGGTGGAGGATGACGACGACAACTGGGTACCTGAATTTTTGCCAGGTGGCCTTCTTTGCAAGGAATCAGGTAAACACTATGCATACATATTCTTTTTATGGGAATCAGGGAGGAAATGGGAAACATATGCGCGTTGATCAGCTGAGCTGAACCTATTTGCTTGACTGGGGAATTTACTCGACCTAATGCAGTTCATTATGTGCATCTATTTACTTGTTTGGTGTGGAATTTAGCGATAGGTTTGTGGGTTCATTTGAATTGTAGGCCTCATAGGAATGGAGGTGCTTTGATTGTGATCCTTGGCTATAGTAGCCTTTTTCCTACGGTGCTATAGCTTCTGCTTGTGAATTATTTGCATTAGTTTTCTATTACCATAAAACCTACGCTTTGTTGCAGATTTGCTTCAGTGATTTAGTATTTATAATTCCTATAGGTTGTCACAGGAACTTGTCGTTCAGCTTTTATAAGCATATTCAACTCTTCCCTAATCTAATTTGAAATCTAGGTCCTATGTGTAAAAGTAGAGTACACTGACCAGAAAATTAAGAGAGTTGTCCTTTCTGTTTTCCATGGTCAGAAATATGTTGTCCATTCATATTTGTTACATACTTTGACCTAGATGACATTAATTTGGCGTCATAACAATTGTAGATAATATCGCATATGTCTAGTTGACATGAATTTGGCATCACACAGTTTTCGCTCAAACCATTTGGTATCACACAGTAGGAAACAATGTTTAAGGTTCTGTTACATACTTGGATGTTTTTGTATGTACATATGCCATGAGGGTCAATTATCATTTTTTGGTTTAAAGGTCTGTTGCATTGGATTGTATTTGCAACTTTGCTTTATTTTTTTATTCTTGTCATGTTGCTACAATGGCCTCTCTCAAGACTAGTCCTTTTTATAATCTTGTACGGATTAAGGAGGACAAGAAATCTGTAGGTTCGACTGACATAAATGCAACTTCTGCAGACTTGCCAGCTCCAGAATTAAAATGGGAGGAGATGGCTGAAGCCCATGTTGCCCGTTTGGATGGTGCTGCTATACAGATTAAGAATCTCTTATATGTATTTGCTGGATATGGACTGTTAACCATGTGAGAATCCTGCCTGATGTCTTCCATTAACCTATACATCATGATTTGTGTTTCTAGATATCTAATTTTCTACACTTTATGACATAGAGTAGTTATACCCTCTTGCAGTTCTTTCAGTTATTATTTAGTAATAGCAGAATGCATAGTTCACCCTGGTGTTCTATTCCATGATGTTTTCTTAATTGAAAAAGAACTGCAGTTAGATGTGAGTTATTTCAATATACTAAGCAAGTTGCCTTCCTTAAGAATTTCCTTTTCCTTTTTATTTTAAGCGCATTCTCATGTTGAAATATATAATTTCTTGAATAATACATGGATGACACATTCACATTTGGGGATGCATTCTGCATGTACGCATTACTTGCACTTGATAGTTGTTGTTCCCATGTAGAGCAGAGTGGTGCACAGGTACCACCATGGAACAAATTTACTGGATTTTTTTTTCATTTTCCATCATGTAATTGCATTTGTATTAGATGCATAGAAGTTTGCACCACCAGATTTTTAACCATAGCTCTGCCCTGGTCCTGCTATTGCAAATACTATCTCTGAATTTTGGACAACTGTAAAGAACTTGAACCAAATCCCTTTCCAATTAAAATTCTTTTGCGTAGATATGCTCCAGTAACACAACTTTGGAGAGGCAGACTTCATGTGATGGGTGGCAGCAAGGAGGATAGACATGAACCTGGGATTAAAGACTGGAGTTAATATGGTAAGACATTGGAGAAAGAGCGTGGAGGTCCTCATAGGTCTTGAAGTTTCTTTTTCTATGTTATCAGCAGTTGTCATTTTCATTGGAATGCAGGCTGCTAGATGCTTATGCCCTTCGGTTGTCTTGGCACTTTCGCACTTTCCACTTCCACTTTTCTTATGCTCCTGGCAAAGTTTATGCTTATATATGGGAATGTTTTTTACAAATTTGGTTGGATGGTACAAAAAACTTTATAAGAAGTCGCACTTTATAAGGACTTTTTGTTTTACTACCGGGGCTTGTGTTGTTGCAAATGATACTCTTCATTATTGGTGGTGAGAAGGTGATTTCATGGCAAAGCCTGGGTCTCCTATATTTAAATTTGTTAGAAGAAGTGAGGTATGCATATGTAACTCATTCTTATAGCTAGTTGATGCACATTATATGGTCCCTACGTTTTAAGATCAACTGAGATCAATTCCCTGTGTTAAAGACAACGTTAACCATATGCCCTGCATGATTAAAGTCTAGTAAATAAGCATCTAAGCTCCAAACATGCTGCAGTTATTTTGTTCAATAAATAATGGCAGACCTTCACCAGAAAGTGGATTGGCATCTTGTGCAGTGCATTTTTTTAAGAAAAAAGCAAACCATAAAGTCACATAGCTTGATTTAAATATAAACCTATCATATGTCGCATTACCATAATTGATGGTTTTGAGTTGAGACCAGAATCTATCAAAAAGTACTAGTTAAATCTGACATCCTAGTTTCACTATTTTGTTAGTAACCTTCCTATTTGCACTATTTGTTTGTCTCTGTTATTGCCCCTCTTTTTTAAAAAAAACATTCTACTTGTGCAGGTTGTGTATAGCAATGTTTATATGCTTGATGATGGACAGACCTGGAAAGAACTTCCTTCAATGCCAAAACCAGCTTCACATATAGAACTTGCTTGGGTGAATGTCAACAATTCTCCCGTTATTGCTGGAGGAACCACAGATAAGGACCCAATAACTAAAAAATGGTTTTAATTGGTGAAGTATTTCGGTTCAATCTTGATATGCTGGTACGTACTTTCCCCAGTTTCTGTGTTTTCTGTTTATTGTAAAGATAGTTCTGAAAAGGACAGGAAATTGGAGGAAACAGAGCATGCTGGTGCTATTTCGTTTTTCATGTCATGGTGCTTTTGTTAATAGTATATGATGGTATTGTAATAATATTCTGCTATGTATTTAACACAAAAGCAACTAAAATCTCGTTAAACTTTCTATTGCCGAAAATTTACATTGCCATGATGCTGAAAAAGTACATAATTTGGTGGGTAACAAGAAGCATGTCAAGAATGTATCAAAGTTGCATTTGTAAATTACTGCAGTCCTTGGTATGCCATCATGACGCTATTGAACCTCCATCTGCAGGAATAGAGTGTGATTGGGCGGTTACCTTTCCGAATCAAAGACTCCATTGGTAGGATACTTGGATGGCTGGCTGTATTTCACTTCTGGGCAACGGGACAAAGGACCAAAAGACAGGTCTCCTTAAAAAGGTTATTGGGTGCATGTGGAGAACTAAATTGCATCTGTGATTTTCTTAAAAAGAACTGATATCACTGAGCCATTCATTGTGTTCTTTTGGGTACTTCTGTTTCAATCCCCCAATTCTGGGCAAGTTCTTTCTTGGTTATCATAGGTGAAAGGGGATGGCTTTGTGCACTGTCACGTCTTGCCATTGCCACCGTGTGCTGTACGTATGTTTATTCCTTTAGTTATATAAATACCGTAGGATCAACACCATCTTGTACAGGGAGAATCGATCGACTGACCGGAGGCTGTCGCAATCCTTATAAGCTGCAGCATATAAATTCTTTAATTGATCTCTTACACTCGACTGTAGTGGGTAATTGGATGTCTTCTAAAATTAATTTCAGCTTCAACTTGAGCCATTCGTATGTTTTTTTTAAAAGTATTCTTATGGTTGACTTGGGCTCTCTTTACTACTTTCGTATCACATGCTTTCTGTGAGTGATGAAAGTATTTCCACTGATTCCTGGTACTTTATGCCCGTGTTAAAATATAATAAAGTAGCTGGATGATTGGCTTGTCATGCGATCAGACATGCTGGAGGAGGATGCGGTCCTTGCGTTCTTTAACTTGAAACTTGTTTGTGACATGAAATGCTGGGATTGTTGCCGCGATGCTGACCAGAATCCATTCCCATGAGTACCTGCACTGACCATGCTCGCGGACAACCATATCCAGAAGACAGCAAAACTCAGAAGGTGATCCCTGTAGCTGCCCTCTGCTAGGGGCACACTAGCACAGTTGAACCCTTCTGGTTTAGCTGTTCTTGTGACCTTTTTTTTTTTCTGGAAATTCAATCTTTTTCCCTGATTTTCCAGTAATCCAACTTTTGGACATGTTGATGCATCCAGCTGCAGCTGTTCAGCTCGAGGATACTTCGTCTTGCAGAAGGTGCCAATAGCTAGCTCTGCGCTTGCTGAGGTCAGTCAGGGTGTGATGAGCACAACACCAGTACCCAACGGATAACTTGCCTTGCCGGCTTTGCCCTGCCTTTCCCGGCCGGCCGGAGCTCGACGAAACAGTAAAATTATCTGAACAGTAATGGACTAACGAGCCGCACATGCGCTGGACTTGGACTCGCCGGTCGACGGTCTCCTCCAAAGCATCGTGTGTAGGCTCAGACAACCGATTTCCAATCACACTAGGAAACAATTATCGACGCTTGTCGCTCAATTCGTGTGATTTTTTCGCATAACGACTTAGCCGGATGTTGATGTTTCCGACGCATACCACGAGAGTTCAGTTGGACTAAAGCCTGGTTGATTGACTTGGATGTATGCTGGAACTTTGAATCACAGAAGCGATCGAAGAAGGAACCTTCTCTCAGTTTCAGCCCGTGGTGCGTGTGGCCTCCGATCCGGTGTCCCTCTCTTGGATGGAAAAGGAGAGCCGTAGAAGAATTTCGTTATGAACTCCGAGAAGACTCCGTTTTTGTCACTTGTCAGATTCAAACTGTGCGTAGTGGAATGGCCAGTCGCCACACAGGTCTCCTCCAGCGGTCGAAATTCCATACAACCCGGTCCTGCGATACTCATGGACGAACGGGCGGGCGCCGCAGTTGGGCACGGCGGCGCGACGACGCCACCGGTCTACGTCTGGGGTTGGTTCCTACTTCCAGCGGAGAGTGGGCGACCTGACCTGGTGAGATCATTGGTTTGCTTTTCGACCGGCCGGTAACGCTTTACGGGACGACCGCGGAAGGTGCCGTCGGTCGGACAGGGACTGTTCGGTGGAGACCTGACAGAAAGGTCGCACGACGCCACGACGGGTGGTGCCGCCCGAGTGCCCGACCCCTTCCGGGCTCCAGGCCGCGCGCCCATGTGCCAGCCGTGCAGAGCCGGGCTCCAGTCCAGGCGCGCACGTGATCTCGTGCATGATTACCCCTTCACCTTCCGGTTGCGTGATACTCCTTTTCATATCACAAGTTTAACTCAATTTATATAAAATACATATAATATTTAAATTTTTAAATAAATTTATTAAAAAATTAGATTTAAAGATCTTTCTAATGATACTAATTATATATTATAAATATTAATATTTTTTAAAATATAATTACTGGTAGTTATTTTTCAGAAAACATAAGCGATAAATATTTTGTAACGGAGGGAGTATTCCGCGGCCAGTTCTGGGTGCGATCAAAATTCCTCTCGCGCATCTTTTGCAGCCAGCTATGGCCTAGCACAAGAGCATTCAGATGGCGCCAAATTGCATGCTACTCGCGTGAGGAGTGCTGACACTGCCATACTATCTTTTCTAGGCGATCAGTCGCAAGGATAGTACAACCATTTCACACAAACATATCATGGGGACTTTTCGATTACCTTCAAAGTTCTACTACTGCAGACCTTTTGTCATTGTTATTAAGTTATCATTATATGATCGGAAGAGGTGATAGGATCTCAGATGAAGTGATGCTAGCACAACTCACGCCTAAACCCGGACCGTAGCACAGTGCCACGGTTTGAACTTTGAACAGTGTGAGCGCCAGAGAGGTTGGAGACGGATGGACCTTTGGGTATGCTCTGGCCTCTAGCTTTGCAGACACCGTCAGATATGATCATTGATCAGAGCGCCTTTTGTGTAGATATGTTCACGTGTTTTATCGGATGTCTCCCAAGAGACGATATGTTCACGTGTTTTGATCAGGGCCATGAGAGTTTGAACCATAAGTCCTCAACATTTCTTGGATCCATCTAGATGAACCAGAAAATATATATATGTTTTGCTTGAGAATCGGTATCAATTTTCTCAATAAACATTTGTTCATGAAAAAAATAATAAAATTATTCTATTTGACACTAGGGAAACTTGTATTTTTCTATTTGAAATCCAAACTTGAAATTCTTCCTATTTGTTATTTTTTAATTTTTTTTCTTTCCTATTTGAGACTTTCGTCACTTTAGAGCTCAGCGATGTTAAGTCCTAGACAAAAGACCATTTATAGTCATGGTGTTTCCTTTTGCTTGCTATTGATGTTTTTTTTTTCATTTTTTATGTTTTCTCAAATGAAAAAAATTCAACTAAAAAGTTGTTGATCACATAGATAGATATAACTTTCAAGTACAAAGTAGAAATTACACAAGACAAATATGATTTCTAAGAGCCAAGCCCAGTACATGATAAATATGGTCCTAAAATTTTATATTATCTTTTGAGCATCTGGATGACCTCAAATAAAAATAAATCAAAACTAAAAAGTTGTAGATCTCTTCAAGAGTTATAATTTGCGCACAAAAGTATCTTAACACAAAGCTATACAAGAAAAAAAATATATGATTTTCTAAGATGACAAGCCCTGTTACGTGATTCATATGCTGCTCAAACTTCGTATTATTCTTTTGAGCATCTTAAAGATCTCAAATGAAAAAACTTAAAAGTACAAAGTTGTAGATCTTATGAAAATTAAAATTTATGTATACAATTATCTTCATCCTAAGTAATATAAAAACATAATTTTTCCAATGCAGAGCATTTAGCCTATTTGCACGAGGGCAATCTTGTCTTTTTTATTGGCTTATAAGGAGAGTTCGGTGCCGTGAAGTGTCAAATAGGAAAAATATAAAAAGAGTGATAAACACGAAAACTTTGAAGTTTAGGTGTCAACTAGGAAAGCAGAAATGTTTCTAGGATTATAAATAGAAAATTTTCTCCGTAAATGAGTTGATTAGCCTTTTTTTATAGGAAAATGAGTTGATTAGCCAACCGAGGTCTGGCAGCCTGCACGGCCCAGCCCAGCCGATGATCCGCTATCTCAGACCCAGCCCAAATCAGGCAAGCATTCCATTTCCGTCCCCGTGCCCGGCTGGCCGCTGCTCCGCCTCGCTTCCCTCCGCCATCTCGGCGACCCCACGGCGCAGTCCACGCCCGACCCGTCCCAACCCAGACCAACCCCACCACTAGACGCCGCACCACGCCACGGCGCACCAGTATACTACACCTCCCGTCCCTCTGCCCGCCTGCTCCCCTGCCCTCCCCATCCACTCCACCACCACCACCCCCGGCCGCAACAAGCACGCAGTCTCCCACCTGGTCAAACCGCTCACCTTCCCCACCACCGCCGCGCCCCAATCCGCGTGCTCGCATCCGCCCGTCCGCCATGCCTCCTCCCCGCCTCCTGCCCCCGCTCCTCCTCCTCCCGCTCCTCCTCGCCGTCGCCCCTCCGGCGGTACCGCAGCCCGCGCCGGGATCGGCGGCGGAGCCGCAGGAGGACGACCTGCGCTGCCTCCGGGGCGTCAAGCACGACCTCCGGGACCCCAACGGCCGCCTCGACGACTGGGACTTCAAGAACACCACGGGCGGCGCCGTCTGCAACTACAACGGCATCGTGTGCTGGAACATGCAGGAGTCGCGGGTCCTCTCGCTCTCGCTCTCCGGCTTCGGCCTCGTCGGCTCCATCCCGTCCTCGCTCCAGTACTGCCGCGCCGCCACCACGCTCGACCTCTCCAGCAACGCGCTCGCGGGGACCATCCTGCCCGCGCTCTGCGACTGGCTCCCTTACCTCGTCACCCTCGACCTCTCCTCCAACCAGCTCACCGGCCCCATCCCCGCCGAGCTCGCCAACTGCCGCTTCCTCAACACGCTCAGGCTCGCCGGGAACCAGCTCTCCGGCCAGATCCCCGCCTCCCTCGCGCGCCTCGACCGCCTCAAGACGCTCGACCTGTCCGGGAACAGGCTCGACGGCCAGATCCCGCCCCAGCTCGGCGACAGCTTCTCCAAGGACTCGTTCTCGGGCAACTCGGGCCTCTGCGGCCGGCCCGTGTCCTCGCGCTGCGGCAAAGGGCTGGGGAGCACCGGCCTTGGCATCGTCATCGCCGCGGGGGTCTTCGGCGCCGCCGCGTCCTTGCTCCTCGCCTACTTCTTCTGGCGGTGCACCGGGAAGGGCAAGGGAGGGCGCCGCGGCGGCGCCACCGAGTCCGGCGGCGGGGAGGACGGGAGCTGGTGGGCCGAGAGGCTGCGGGCGGCGCACAACCGCCTGGCCCCGGTCTCGCTGTTCCAGAAGCCCATCGTCAAGGTCAAGCTCGCTGACCTGATGGCCGCCACGCAGGACTTCAGCACGAGCCACATCGTCGTCGCCGGGAGCTCGCGGGCGGGGACGGCTTACCGGGCCGTGCTACGGGACGGGTCTGCGCTGACGGTCAAGCGCCTGCACTCATGCCCACTCTCGGAGAAGGCGTTCAGGGCAGAGATGGGGCGGATTGGGCAGCTGCGGCATCCCAACATCGTGCCACTGCTGGGCTTCTGTGTCGTCGAGGATGAGAGGTTGCTGGTGTATAAGCATATGGAGAGTGGGGCTCTTTCATCGGTGATGAAGAAGCCAGGGGAAGCGCCGCTGGATTGGGCAACGCGACTTAGGATCGCCGTGGGGGCAGCAAGGGGGCTTGCGTGGCTGCACCATGGGTTCCAGGCTCCCCAGATTCACCAGAATTTGAGCTCTAGTGCAGTGCTTCTTGATGAGGATTATGACGCTCGGATCACCGATGTTGGGCTCACGAGGCTGGTCCGGATGGCGCCCGGCGAGGGCGGTGATACTAGTCCTTTCCTGAATGGGGACTTTGGGGAGTTTGGCTATGTTGCTCCAGAGTATGCTAGCAATCCAGTTGGTACGATGAAAGGCGATGCATATGCATTTGGGGTGATATTGTTTGAGCTTGTTAGTGGGCAGGAGGCTGCTGCTGTGGTTACTGACGTGACGGGTGAAGGATTCAAGGGGACATTGGTGGACTGGGTTAATCAGCTCAAGGCTTCTGGCCGGATCAGTGATGTTGTTGATAAACCATTGCGCGGAAGGGGCCATGAGGCAGAGATTGAGGAGTTCTTGAAGATAGCTTTTGCGTGTACCCAGCCTCGTGTGAAGGAGAGGTATTCAATGTATCGGGTTTACCACGCTCTGAAGGGCATCGGAGAGGGTCGCGATGTCACGGAGCAGTTTGATGAGTTCCCACTGGCCTATAACAAGGATGATTCGGACACTATGTAGATGATGCTGATCGCCAATTGGATTGTGGAAATATTTTGTCAGGCTCATTGATGATATATATAATATGTAGCCTTGCTATGGACGGACCAGAGGCATAATGAGTGGTAAGCGAACAATATTGAGGCACCAAAGCTAGTGCTGGATGCTGGGTGGTCAATTCTGTCGTTGCATCAACAGGGGGTGTGATAATCATGTAAGCTGTAAGATCAGTTTACGATTTCTGTATGTTATTTTTCATTTAATGCTAGTGCTTGTAGTATCTGTATGGAACTGTAATTCTTGATGTGCCTAAATGCTGATAGCACCTTTCGAAGTTCCTTCTTGGAACAACCAGCATGCTGTTCAGTCATTAGATTGGCACTCAATGTTTCATTACCTTTCGTTAGCAGGGTCCTGGGTAGTTAAAAATGTTCTATATCTTAAGCTTATACTGTTCATAAAGGGCATATTTATGAGCTTTGGATTTGTAGCTAGATATTCTGTTTAAATGTTTAAGCTTCAAAAAGTAGCTAACCCGTGTGCTATACACATCTGAAACCTTGGAACATCTAATTGTGGCTTGGTCTTTAATAGGACTATATTCTAAGCTTTCTATTTGGAAGCATCAGCTATGAAAGAATGGAACTTTCAACATCACCTTTTTGTAGGAGTACTAGTTCTTTCAGCTATTTTCTAAGCTGGTGGTATACTGGTGGTTTATTTTAGCAGCCTGTCTTGTTTATTTTAGCAGTCTATGCGTTCTTTGATTTGAAAGTCAGCTCTCTGTGACAAAACGAAGAATAATCAAATCCCTGCGCACATGACAAATCCACATATAATTGTCGCCATCATCCACAGCTAAATCCTAAATTTGACCACACCAGTGATAGCGAGGGCCACTTCGGTGCCTTGACTAGTCTGTTACCACCCGCGTAGTTAAATCAGGATTTGAAGTGTGACTGAAAGTGGCACCACAATATCTTAGCATTTTACCCTCGCTAGAGTTTTACCTGGGTGGAGCCGGACAGACGAAGGAGATAGACATGTAATTTGGCTGGAGGCTCCTGTCATTGTACTACTAGAGAATTTATTTCCAGTTCTTTTGTCTTGCATTGAGAAGAGTATGTTGCGCCTGACAAATGGCTACCGCTCAAGACAAAACAGCTCCAACGAACACCTTTTCCGGTTAATAAATAGTTGTAAAAAACCACTCCTTTTTTTTTGTTCTGTTTTGGGGATAACAAACGATGTTTATTAACAGCAGCAAGCTGCTAGGAGCTGAAAGGGCTCCCTGAGCAATGCTGTTTAGTCGCATCCCAATCTTGACTGTGCTGTATTGACGACGCCCTGTGAAAAATCACTCATTTGATTGCCGACTGTCTTTGTAAGTACAGTAATACGCTGCAAGTATCATCTTGTTGGGTTTCTTCTGCAAGTGCTTATCATAGCTCCCTCTGAAATCAGAGCTCCAAGCATCTAGTTCTGGGCTGTGTAGCCTGTAGCTTGTGAATTGTTGAGTGAGCTCAACAGCTGGCAAAGCACCCGTGGATTGTCTCGTGTGCACTCTGCGGTGGGATGATCACGATCGTGCCTCGGCCTGATGGACCAGCAACATCTGACCTGCACATGATGGGTACGACGAGCCCGGGGCCTACACGATTTAACAGTGCCATGATAGTGAACCACCAGGGATATGTTGGCGTTCAGTGTCGGCTCATCTCCGGCCCTCCCTTAATTTTACCGCGGTGCAAGTACAAGGCTGTTTAGGTTGTGCCGTTTTCCTAGCACGTGGGGCGATTTACGGTACGCTCAGTCCTCGAGACTTTTTCCACGGCTGGTCCTACTTTGCTCTGCGGTTCTGCAGTCTGCAGCAGGACAGCGGGAATCCCTTTGTTGCGATCTGAATCTGAATGAATATTCTTCGGACAGATGATACGAGTGACGAACGACACATCGACCGCGGCCCGCCCTGCCTCTGGTGGCGCGCGGACGCGGGAGCCGAGGGGCAGATCGCCGTCGCTGCCGTTCGCGTCGTTGACCGACTTGAGCGAGGAGAGGGCTTTCTTTTCTCTGGCAGCGACTTTCCGGGAGGCATTTGACGGATCGATCCACCCAATTCTTGCCGTGTGGTTCTGGCACCTACACTAGCATACATGTAGATAAATATTGGAGATAAATATCTCGCTTTCCTAGAGCACGAGGCAGCAGAAACGTCGGCAAGCTCCTCAGGTAACCAAAGAACGATGACCGTATGGAATTGGAAGGTGAGTAGTGAGAAAGATTGTGAATCAAGTTAACCTAGAGATTCTCAAAACTCAACAGCAGGATGGAAAACTGGAAACGTACTGGCCTATTACCATTAGTAGTGTCATGTCATCGTTCCGTTGCAGCGCAACTAATCTGGAGTCGATTATTCAATTTCCACTTTGATTGAACAATGAGACGCGCACTGTCAGTGTCCAAACCATTCACAAGTACAGACAGATCAGGACTACGCATGCATATTCCCTCACGCCTGCATCTCAGAAACCAGATTCCTCGTCATTCGCCAGACTGAAAACCAGCTCCGGAAGGCATGAATTAATACAAAGCACCATCCTGGTAACTGGAAGTTGCGAAGGTCAAAGCTTGTCCTCTAAAAAATGGCACAATGATTCACTAAAAAATAGAGAGATGTAACACAGCTACGGGAACAACAACCTATTTCTACTACCAAGATGGCACAACGTCAATCAGTTCTCAAGGGAGAGCTTCAGGGCACTACGAAGGTACCTCAGATTCTCAGAGTCAGAGGCAACAAATGTTTCAAAAGTACATAGCGGCAACTAGGGGGGGGGGGGGGGGGGGGTATTTCCACTTGGTGCGGAAGCTCAAGGCATGATAATGTAGCAAAACTCAGACAACGTAGCGGTAGGTGATGTATCTTCCAGCAGTCTCACTGGCTCGGGTGATCTTCACGACCTGCCCACGCTTCATCCCATAGTACCTTGCTATCGGGTCTGTAATCTGAATCCGGGGGAGCTGCATCATAGATCATAGATAGTTTCATATCATCAGAACACAAAGCTTCATCAGTAATAGTGATATGAGTAGGAATCTATTGCTCAAGGAATTTGTTTCTTTTTCTAATCATCACAGAGCAGAGCCTTGTTATTAGAAATATGTAAAGCTCAATGAAAGTAAGACAGTGCAACTAGGTGAAAGGGGCGTCTGACACTTGCTGAACTCAACCTTGAACATCATGAAAATAAAAAACCGGTTGCCCAGAGAAAAGAAAAATCCCCAAGCAAATGAGATCAGTAGCAGGGGCAGAACTAGGACTAGAAAAGGTAATGGCTGCTAATTAAGGTACATCACTTTGGTTACGAACTAAGCTACAGTGCAAGATTTTATTTCATAGAAGGATCTGTAACGAAAACATTAGACCATGAGAGGGCAGAGGCAGGCCATTGCTACTGCAAGTGACCCGTAGTTTCACCCTTGGTCAGTACTGTTCCATTGTCAACGTTATTGCAGAATAGCCTCTATTGTTCCTGAAGTTTGACTGAATCCTCAATCTAGTCCCTGAGGTTTTGGTTTGTCCATTCTGATCCCTGAACGATTTTCTTTGGTCCAAAATAGTGCTTAGGATGCCATATATCTAAATGTGTGCAGATAACTCAACACTCGGTCATTAATTGTATGCAAAATTTTCTTGTCCCTATGAAATCTACAGACAGGAGAAACAAACCTAAGCTCAAAACACTTCTGTTCTTTTCTTTTTAGAAGTTTAATCTGCTACTGCTGCTAGAGCACACAGCGCTCCTACCCTGGTCATCTGTTTTGATAGCCTCCTTTGTACACCCATATTCTTATATAGCAAGAAAGTAGGACAAAAGATGCAGATTGAAGTAGCAAATGGGAATATAGATGTATAGACACAATAATGATGACAATTGTTCAAATAAGTGCTGCATACAAATTGCTCAGGTTCAAACGTATCTTGTTCATACCGTTACCCAACTATAAATAATTAGATAGGCGATAGATGTCTAGATAATTTATTTTTCCAAATGATTAAATAGTATAGTGGGTTATTTCACATGTTAAGTGTGCCGACATCACAACGGTAGGTTACTTCACATGTGACTAGTGGCTGGATTCTGAGTTGTCTTGTATCTGAGTTGTCTTGTAGATGTGGTGTCCATGTCATTACACGGATTATTTTAGAGAAAGAATATAGCTCAAGGGAGCAACTCAAGAGAGTGGACCAATAGAAACATCACTTTCAGAGGCTGAATTGCGACTCCTGTGAAACTTCAAGGACAATAGTGGCTATTCCGCCTAAAATTATCTAAATTAATAATCCACAATGGAATCAGTTATCAGTCAAACTAGTACTAAACTACTAATAACATCTGAAAGCATATTTTTCCAATTAAAATGTGCATAACTTGTTTAAACTAACTCTGAGTTTAAAAATATATTTCTGCCTCAATACATATTTTACTACCACAGCAGTGCCTCCCATTCTCACCTACTTTTAGTACTGTGGTGTTTCAGATAACATCTTGCATAATATAGCTTATCACTCTACTTGAAGTCTGAAATTATACACAATTCTTCTTATAGAGTAGTTAACGGTCCTAATCTGCAATGAAATAAATTGCAGTCACAAAAGAAATAAGGCTAGCTATGCTCTGACTTATTCTCTTCACAATTTGGGTAAACAAATAGGAAGCCAAAAGAAAAATGTGCATGCCATAGGTCTATTCTTATGTCACAAGGCTAACTAACATTCAAACTTATATAGCAGGCCAGTGCTTTCAATTTCCTTACTCATAATTTACCAATTAACACATATGACATGCTGTTTTTGCTGTTTAGATGATAACTACTGTAAATTGTCAATTTGGCCTGAACAAACTCACATTGCCAGTTCTCAATGAGGTAGGGAACTAAAAAAATCAAATGGGCATTCATGCTAACATGCTACAGCACGCAAACAAACCAAAAATGGCTTAATACTCAGCAACTTATTGGTTCAGGAAAATCTTGGGAGGGCAATTACTTCCCAATATGCAGAACCAGGCATAGTTTAATGCAATCACTGCACATAAAACCTTAACACAAAGGATTGAAGACAAAAATAAATTTTAGAATCATTATGCTCCTATAGAAAGGAACAGCCAGGCTACTCTGAGGAAAGAATAGGCAAAATTATTCGACCTGGGTTTCCTTCACGGTGTAGCGCTCTAGAAGAGTCTTCTTGTCTTCCGGTGACAGGAGCACGTGCTCTGGCACTAGGACATGGTTCTTAATGTTGACAAGAAGCTCAGCTTCCTGGACAGCATCACAATAAGTGTCAGGCACAGTTTTCACAAGGAGCAGCTCAGATACAGACATAAAAACATACCAATGCAATGAGGCAAAGAGGGAATTAGAGAGCGGACCTGGAAGACCTCGAGGTGGTACTTCTGGGAGACCTCCTGAACGGCGCTGCGTGCGAACGCGCTGAGCGCCTGCTGCACGATGAGTATGCCAGCGAAGACGTTCTCCTGCTTCATCTTCTCGACGTAGCTCCTGATCGTCTTCACCCCGGGCTTTGGCTCATTGGGGTAGAATACGTAGATCTGCAGGGGGTAACGCACGGCTAGGGTTACGCCGAGGCAGTGGCGGCGGCGGCGGCAAAGGGGAGCAAGGGAGCAGGGGAGGGACCTGGCCTTCGTTCAACTTCACGGCGTTCATGATGAGGTCGTCGCGGCGGACGGGGTTGCCGTAGCGCTCGATGAACGCGGTCCTTGGGAGATTGATTTCTTCGTCGCTGATCGTGTATCCGCGGTCGCGCAGCATCTCTAGAACCGTGCGGCGGATGCGGAAGAGCCGGCTCGTCTCCTCATCCTGCGACGCCATCCCCCCTCTGCGCCCTCTCCTTTCAGCTAGTCCCCGGTGGACTTAGACGGGGGGTTTAGGGCGATGGAGCGGCGCCGGCGCGGAGGAAGGCGGGAGCGGCGCGCGGGCGACGGCAGGTAGGGTTTGCCTGTTTATTGGGGTTTAGCGGAAGGAGAAACTGAGAAAGAGTTATGCGTTCTTGGCTGGGCCTGTGCGGTCTTTTGGGGTTTGACGACCTTAAAATGGGCCTCCATCATCCGATGGGCCGATTCCTGAGGGTGCCATAGCCTCGCGATCCCACAGGCTGAAGCTGGCAACAAACCTCCATCAAGAGTCTCATGGTACCTCTTTGAACGCCGACGAGAATTCGCATCAGACATCCGTCTGACCACCGCAAAGGCGGACCCATCCGTGGAGAGCGGCGACGCCCCCGTCGCCATGGCGACCGACCACCGCGCATCGCCCTTCCCCTTCGCCGCCGCCCTCCTTGTGCTGCTCCTCGCTGGCGGCGCCGCGGCGGACGACGCCTCCAGCAGCGACGACGCGGGGACTTCGCGGACGCCCGGCTGCTCCAACAAGTTCCAGCTGGTAATGATTGCTTGCCCCTGCCCCTTGCTTACTCGATTCGCGGTCGGTTTTGGAATTCCCGGAGTCCTGTAGTTGGTAGGTAGTGGTGCAATGCTGAGATCTGGCTGATGATGGGGGCGTGTAGAGGGATTTGTGGATGTACCTTAGTAAGGCCTTTTTGCTGGCATAGGACTAATTTTTAGCTATTTATTAGTTCTAGCCCATCCAAACATGGGGCCGATAGGTGGGCTATTTTTTTAGTAACTGATACAAGACTGGGGATACAGGTTTAGCCAGTAACAAAAGAACAAAGCGTTGAGCCTAGTACAGAATCTAAATTTCGAAGATGTCTGTAGACTCCAACAAGCTAGGCCTTAAAACTCTTCATCCAGCTCGTGATATCATCCTTCACATGCAAAACCAGCTGTCGGTCCACCTCCTTTAGCAGGATGCTCCACTTCTACAGTAAGGATAGCGCAACATATATCACATCAGTCAGAGCTTTTCGAAACCTTTGCTCGATAGCTATCTTGTTCCTAGCAGTCCAAATTTCCCAAGCAAAATCTGCAAATATAAACATGATGAAGCTAATGGGTGCAGCCAAGTCTTAGAGAAATGCTTCAATGATTTTGGACAGAATTTCCAGTGGAAGACTTCCCTCAAAATCCCCCAGATCCAGGAAATGGATCATGTTAGGTGTTTGTTGTTTCAGCAAAAAAACTAGTTTGTTTTTCTGAAATATTCATATATATTTAAGTAAAATTGGAACATCTTTTCAGTTTTCTAAACTTGTTTTGTCCTTTCATATTCAGTAACAAGAAACTCGGTACATGCCATATTTCTTATTTTTAGTTCACTTCTAAAACAATCTAAAGTCCACACTGCTTTGAAATGTACCACTTGGTCCGTTATTCTATTTTTGTCAAAAATAGCCCTGACCCTGTTTCCCCTCGAATACCCAAAATACCCTTTTCTCTTTCTTATGTTCCAGCTTTTCTCCAGGTTAAGGTGAAGAATTGGGTGAATGGGACTGAAGGTACAACTGTTGTTGGCCTAAGTGCAAAATTTGGAGCTCCCTTGCCAAGAGATATTCATGAAGCAAAAAAATCATTTGCTGTTCTCACAAATCCAATTGACTGTTGCTCCAACTTGACATCAAAGGTTTCACTTTAACACCATCAGTAGTAGGCTTACATACAAAGTTGTTTTTATTTCCCATGGTCATGCTATCAGCATAATCCTAATAAAGAAAGTATGTATTCCATAAGTTTGTTCTAAGTTAATCCTTGTCAATGTAGTTAACAAGTTCGGTTGCTATAGCAACACGTGGGGAATGTGCTTTCACGGAAAAAGCAAATACTGCTCAGGCCGGTGGTGCGACCGGTTTACTGGTTATCAATGATAATGAAGGTATAACAAGAATGTGTCATGTATTTTCATTTTATACTGTCCATATAGTTTGATATTCCAAATATACATGCAAGGTTCTTTTGCAGAAAGTAATCTGTATCATGTTTCTAGAGCTTTACAAGATGGTGTGCGGTGAGAATGACACTTCCATTAATGTGACAATACCTGTTGTCATGATACCACAGTCAGCAGGAAAGAAGTTGAAGAACTTATTGCATCATGGAGCAACTGGCAAGTTATTCCTAAATTGTCATTCCTTCTGTTGTAAAGTGTAGCATGATTTTTTTCCTTCTATGTTGCTCTAGTGGCGATGTTTAGTACTACCTCCATCCCAAAAAGGATACGATTCTATGTGTGGTCAAATCCAAATTATCACGAGTTTGATTAAGTTTATAGAAAATATTAATAACATGTACGAATCCAATTAGGTATGCTATTAAAATATGTTTAATGATGAATCTAATGATACTTATTTAGTGTGATAGATATTCGTAGGTTTTTATATAATTTTGGTCAATCTTCGAATCATTTGATGTAACACTACTCTAGAATTGCATCCTTTTTGGGGCGGAGGGAGTAATTTCATATCTAAACAATTGCTATGTGCTATTTGTAGTTATTCCATGGGTAGTTGTCTTTTGCATGAGATATATATTGCTAACTGACACAACAAAAAATAATGTTTATTGTATTCGCTCATACGGCACAATTTGTTAAGTTTGCCAAATAATATTTGTTTATGGTTATGAAGCTCTCAAGTAATTTCTGTTACTTCCAAAATTGACACAGCTGTTTGTGGCAGGTGGTCCTGTAGAAATGGTGACTAGCCTAAGCTATATGTTCCTATTGACTTATAACTATCCTACACCAGAATATGCATGATAATGAGAAATGTTTTCTATCATCGCAGTGGAAGTACAGCTATATTCACCAAAACGACCAACTGTGGACCTTTCAGCATGCTTCTTATGGATAATGGCTGTAGGCACCATAGTCTGTGCTTCACTCTGGACTGAATTTGTTACATGTGAGCAGGTTGATGAGCGTTATAATCAGCTGACCAGAAAGGTTTGGACTTGTGCCTACCCAAAGTGAATGGACTTTGATGTTTGTATTTTTATATGCACGCATTCATTCCCATTGCTTCAGGCCATGAAACATTTATAAACTTAGTATCAAAGGGACATTAGTAAGATCTTAGGTGAAGGAGCTTGAATTCCGTATCTTTCATGAGTGGGTTGTATGCAAGGTACATAATGTTATGCCTACCACTAGAGAGGGTATGGACAAACCCATGCTTGTCCATATCCATGTCCATGTCCATGTCCAAATCCATATCACTATGATCCATTCTTACCCTCGGCCCCTCGCCAATATTACGCATACCCATTAGATAATAATCAATCTTATACGTATTCATTGCTTGGAGCTGAACTATCCTCTCCATTAGATAATAATCAATCTTATACATATTCATTGCTTGGAGCTGAACTATCCTCCTTTATTACTACTGTATTTTTATTTTTTGTCGAATACTATTACTATTTTATACATATACATGTGAGCTCAGTGTCAAAGTGCTGACCTTTGGAATGAAAACCTCGTGTTCACTAAGATTTTAATTGATTGAATACTGTAACTTTGTGCAGATTTACAAGATTTACAAGACTTAGATCTGTATGTGGGACCCATGTACCCTAAAATTAAAAACGTCATGTTCTCAGTTAACTGATTGTTTTTTTTTTATGAGATGCCTCGGTATGATTGCAGGTTACTTCGTACAGACTCGTGCGGCTTTATTCAAATGTGGGCCCAATGTCAAAAGCTGGACCCTAGATTAAAAAAACCCGCTCACACCTTAAACTTTTCATGAAATTGACTCAAATTTGTTGGAGATGACTTGTTATAACGGGTGGCTACTTCATGCAGATGTGTGGCTAGATATATACGTGGGCCCCACGTCATAAACTGGGCCCTAGAATTGAAATTGTGTTCACTTTTACTGAGATTAAATAAAATTTGTTGCAGACGAACTGTTGATCCACCCATTTCTACCAATAGATGATTACTTGAGCTGAAGACTTACCCATGGATAATTAACACCCCATGGCCCATACCTTACCTTTTGGATAATTAACTACAAATTGTTTTAAAAAAACTTACCCATACGCTACCCAAATGACATGGGGTAAGGGTTTGAATATGGATAAAATGGGTACCCAACAACATGATGTGCAAGTCAAATGGATCATGTGTACAAAGATATAGGAATGGGCTAAATAAGACATACAAACCAGAAGCCATGCAATATTGTTTACTCTTGTGCTTTCATCTGAAAAGTTGCCCTAGCAATGAAATTGTGACTCCGGATGACATTGTTATGAATTTTGGATTTCAATGTGAACCAGTTGTAGTCTTGTCATCATCACTTGGTAAACGTATCTTGTTCTCAACTGTGTCTTTTATGCTTACGAATGCTCCTTGTGTAACCACTGCATATGCCCTCTCATGATAAATTTATCCCTTCATATTAAACAGGATGGACCTGATACGGGAACAAACTACAGAGAAGATAAAGAGATCTTCGAGATCAGCGCCAAGGGTGCTATCGTTTTTATTATAGTAGCTTCAGTTTTCCTCCTCCTTTTGTTCTACTTCATGTCATCTTGGTTCGTTTGGGTGTTAATTGTACTATTCTGCATTGGTGGTATTGAGGTATTCCCTCCTTTCAGGCACAGAAATTCCTCTATCTTTGTACTAGTGCATGTTGATATGTATTTTTCCCTTTTGTTGGGGAGTTGAGCTCTGTGGTTAATGGTGATATTTTCTTACAGGGCATGCATGTTTGTTTGGTCACGCTTCTTGCTAGGTATCAAATATATCAATTTTGATAAAGCAATTCAGTCAATGCTCCCTTTATTTTTATACCATCATCCTATATACTTCATGTAACAGGATTTTTAAGGACTATGGGCAAAAGACTGTACAACTCCCTTTCTTGGGAGAGATCTTGATCTTATCTGTTGGAATTGTATCATTTTGTGTGGTATTTGCAATTCTCTGGGCTGTGTATCGCCATGCTTCTTTTGCTTGGATAGGCCAAGATGTTCTTGTAAGATAATCTTACGACCATTATTGTGTTCTGTTCCTTTGTTTTGTGCTTTTCTCCTGGTGCTGCATGATAGTTTCCATACTTTTCTTCGGTGGCATGCATGGTTATTAAGGCATTGCCTAGGTGATAAGGCATGCTGGAAATCTGAGCATCCCTGTCACCATGACCAAAAGTGAGTGAAAGAGAGGAAGAGAGAACAGAGGAAGAACGAGAGGGTAGAGGGCAAGCAAGGCCAGACCCTGCAGTTGCTGCCATCCTCGCTGTCTCCGGCGCGGGTAGCCAGCGCAGTAATTGCTGCAGTCAGCTGATCTGGATGGGGACTGCAGAAATGGTTGGTTTGAGGGTGTAGAGCAGTGAGGAAGCAGGAGAAGTTTTGGGCGGCGGTGTATCTGGACAATGAGAGAGAAGCAAGCTGCACCGATGGAGGAAGGGAGCACTTACACGAGGCAGAGGGTGTCTGATGTATCCATGTATATCATGGCAGGGGAGGATAACTTGGGCTGGCTGATGGGCTGGGTCAGCCCCTTCCCACTCTTTTTTCCCCTTTTTTTCTCAGTCACCCTGTTGCTTTGCAATTTGTTAAATTGGTACAGTGTCGCCTTTGCTCGTCTTATCACCTTCTAGGCGATTGAAATTGTGGCTCACCACAACTTGCCTTACAGTCTTAATAACTGTGATGGCATGTGATGGACTACAATGTACCATAAAGCAAAAGTTCATATATGGTGGAATGATAACATAGACATTTTTCCTCAAACACCAGAGTCGTAAATAACATACTGTCAGTTCTAAGGCCAATGGCAATCCATTTCTTAAATTGCCAGTTTAGTCAGATATGATATGATGAGGTTTTCATGTATAGTTTTCATCATGCCAACGAGGTGTCTCCTTTCAAAATATTTTGTGTTCAAAGAACCTTACCGTTAGTATGTATAAGAATGGGTTTGCATTTTCTACAAAATCCTGTTGTCCCCAAAGGTGAAATTACCTGATTGGTTGCAATAAACATAAGCATGATGTTGTAGTTCTAATGTGAATCTATATGAATCAGTTAGAGATTGCAGGTTGCTTAGGCATGTTGGTAAGTGTAACATAACTTCCTTTCAAATGGCCCGCTGTGGGTGTCTACACGTACCTTTTGCCATGGAAATATGGAATACAACTCATATGTTGAGTTTCAAACATGGTATTCGTGTTGAAGACAATTCTAGCTTCTAACTCAAAATCTGCTGCCTTTATCCACCTTTGGTGAAATTTGCAAACCACTAGGAAATTCCAATATAATCTGTACATTAGATATGGAGATGCAAAGCAAAATATTTCCACATTTGTTGGAATTAGAATGTAATACCGTATTCGAAAGCTGGATATCATGCATGTGTGAAAACTCAAAAGTATGTTATTTTAGTATTTTTAAACTGTTGGATAGTTTGTCTAAAGAGGTTAGTCTCCTTTGTGCTTACCCTTTATGTTTGAATCAGTTAATAATTTTCATATTAAATGCTTGCTATTTTCAATTTGAAACCACACTGCTTTGGCTATTGCAAAACTAACTACATGTTATTGGTCATGTTTTCTGCTTATTGCTCCCAGGGTATCTGCTTGATGATAACTGTGCTTCAGATGGCACACTTACCAAATATCAAGGTATTGACATATCTGTTGGCAGCAGTTCTCTGATTTTTATCATGAATGTTAGTGATCTTATCTGCACCATAAAAATCTCGAACTGTATTTTGGCAGGTTGCATCAGCACTTCTTAGTGCAGCATTTGTGTATGACATCTTTTGGGTGTTCATTTCACCTCTTATATTCAATGAAAGCGTCATGATTGCAGTAAGTATATTGATCAATTCTTTCAATGAAGCTTCTGTAAATGGTAATTCTTTCGTACCACAGATTGATATGTAACATAGCTTTCGTGGTTAATTGATCAAATTGTCTTGCAATTTGCAACAACATGGGAATGTGTTCCTTTCAATCTCTGATGTTTCTTTCAATCTCTGGTCCAAACACAGATGTTTAGGGTTTAGGGTACTCCAAATGATAAAATGTCATGTTCCTGTGTTAGTTCATATTCACCATGGTCAATGGACTGTGATGTACAATCAAGCAAAAGTCCTTATTCTCAATTTGAAGTAAACCTTTTAGAGTTTCGACATCAATTATGTAAAAAGCCTGTCTTTGAGACAACCTCAAAATCATATTTTATGAATTAAACTAGCTTATAATTAGAGAATGTGTTTTTTCAAATGTGTGCATAGGACATTGTCCAAAATGTAATCTGTCAACAATTTGGGAGTTGATCTAATACAGTGTAGTGAAATTGCACTTCAGTAAAAACATGCGCAATGACACACTTTTAAGGCCCGGTATCGTAGTGCTTCAAAGCAACTCCCTATTACTCTTCTGATCCCAGCCGTTCTAAGGTCCCCACGTAAACCATTTGGTAGAGCTTCTCGTCGCTTCATCTACAGGCGATGGCAGCATGGCCAGGTTGGGTTGGCAGCGATGAATCGAGGTCCTTGCACGGATCAGGGTCAGTCACTGTTGAATCGTGCTGTGAACTGGCGGAGAAGGGTGGGGTAGAACTGGAGAATGAGGGCGGTAGGTGAGGTGGAGAAGGGCGGCCGGGAAGGCAAATGGCAGGGGAGGTGAGGCGAGTGGCAGCCAGCAGGGGAGGTGAGGCGAGTGGCAGCCAGCAGGGGAGGTGGACAAGGTTGGTGCGCTAGCGGAGAAGAACGACAGGGGGGGAGCATAGTGGAATGAGTATTTTCCACTCCTCATCTGCAGTGCAAAACGGCCAGATCACTTCACACGCTTTGGGCCTGTTTGTTTGCGCTCCTGGCAAAGCTGCCTGGCACGAGGAGCGCTCCCAGCCATCTGATTTTGGACGCCTGGGGCTTCTGGTCCCTGCCTGGCGCTGTTGCCTGGGAGACTGTTAACCAAACAGCCCCTTCATGCATGGAGCAGGCAGGAGCAGTGGCGTTTGGTAGCGTTCTGGCCGAATCTTTTGGAGCGCCTCCAAACTGGTCCTAATAGGTTCAGGTTTCCTACAGTGAGGAGTAAGGGTAGTCCTAAGCTCTGCAGTTGGAAATTGGAATGTCAAATGGTGATGGTTTTCTGGGTCCCCCTTGCACAATGCATTTTAATGCTGAGTGCAGAACAGATTACCACACCAAATCCATTGGGTGTGGCGAGCGGGTACTCATCAGTGTCGCATTTTACGAGCCAGTCCCATCCCTGGTTGACCCTCAGCAACAGCTTGGTGGCAAGAATGAAGGCCCCTCGTGGGTTGTGCGAGCCGTGCATGGTCGTCCGCAGAGGCGGGCGGTCGAGCAGGAGGTAGACGTCACAATGTGGTCAGTGGTGAGGAGCAGCCGCTGGAGTAGGTCGGCATCGCCCGCAAATCCTGTTAGGAGGAATGCAAGCTCTCGCGGGACCGGTCCCGCGGAGGCAGCATCCCAAAATTTCAGTATCTGTAGAAAGCTCTATTTTGGTTTAGAGTATTTATGCTTTTGACTGGTTAATGGATATATGTGTGCATAATAAAATTGCGTGGATATCACCTGTCCATTCATCTAATTACCACCCTAATTACCTATATGGTGAATGTGATCAGCCAACACTTTTTATACCTTCTACCAATTGAGTTCTCTGATTATTTTTGTTGTCGGTCTGGAAATTACTCAGGTTGCTCGAGGTGATAACACTGGAGAATCAATTCCTATGCTCCTAAGGATACCCCGCTTCTTCGATCCATGGGGTGGCTATGATATGATAGGCTTTGGTGACATTATCTTCCCTGGATTGCTTGTTGCATTCAGCTATAGGTACGTGGATTTCCCATGTACATTATTTACTTGTGATCCATTAGTTCCCCTAAGGCTGCACTTATAGAACAATATAGTTGACCGCTAGTAGGCTATCACAACCAGACCCTGATTGTTTCCTGTTAAATGCAATGTTGCTGTTAAGAAGCATAGTTGAGCATTCAAATTAATTTATCGGTACACCACCTAGGATTTTAAGGGAAGCATAGCTAAACTAAATTCAGGGTTAGTAGATGACTTTTCTTTATTTTCTTATATGGATTAATCTTTTCCTCAGTTTTAGGAAATGTGGGGAATGCTACTCTAATGAACTGTCATTATGCTTGTAACATGGGGTTAGTGAGTTTTGCATTCAGTGTAGTATTGTTCACCAACTTGTAATGTCTACCTTTTTTATTTTCTTTTTGGCATTTCTAGTTATTTCCATCATTCACATTGCTTTTATGTATGCTGAACAGATTTGACAGAGCAAACAGAAAGGGTGTCTTGAATGGATATTTTCTGTGGCTAATTGTGGGATATGCAGTTGGTATGTGCTTGTATTTGAGATAATTTCTGTGTTATTTTTCTATTGTGGTACAGCTTATGTTCCTTATTCAACTATGCAATTTGCTGCAACAATTATTTTTTTAATGATCTTCAAGATGGTGGATTATATTCAGGTTCCAGCAAAAGAATGAATTTTGATTAATGGCCAAGTCGCCAAAAACCATTCTAGGATCAGTTCAAACCATATTATTTTGTAGATTGGAACAAACTATCCTCCTGCTCTAATGGAATACTACTGTTTAGGTTCAAGTATGACAATATTATTGGTAGCCCTTTGCCACTTTCAAAAATATTGTTGGTAGGAAATAGGAATAGGATATCAGTTCAGGCCATGTATTATTTGGCCCTTTTCAGCTTAATTGGTATTGGGACAAATAATCTCCTCCAGATCTAAAGGAATACTACTATTTAGGGATGCAAGCGGTGTCGGCCTGCAGGTCCGCTTTGCCCGCCCTGCAAGAACTATTGGGCAATGCAGACAGCCAGCTTAGCTTTTGCTGTTTGGAGCAGGCTCACATGCAAAGCCCAGTGGGTGATCACTGATCAGTGTGTCATCAAGGCCCGCTTGTACCTGCAAGGCTTGCTTCAAGCCTGCTCCAGAACGCTATTCTGGTCGAGGACAAGTGAAAGTGCATCAACGCCACCTGCCGGCTGGTCACTATTTGGTGTGGACGTTGTCCTTTGTGGTGAACTCGTCGAGAAAAAACTTGACAGAGGTGGACTGGATGAGCCAGAGGATGGTGACGGCGAGCGACGATGCGAGTAGAGGCAGTCACCCACTGTTCATAGTGGTCGGCAGTGGTGCAGTGGTGTGGGGACGCCGTGGAGGAGCGCGGAAGAAGGTTGAGTGGTATGAGAACACGTGGTGCGCCTTACCATAACAGCCCAAGAACACATGGGTGGCCTCCCTGTGTGGCAGAGGGGCAGAGCAGCTTGTGCAGGTAGGGCGTTCACCTGCTTGGGGTCGGCGGCAGTGAGCCATTGTGGCAGCATGAGGTACTTGTCTATGACGGTGGAGTTGCAGTCCTGCTGAGGCAGGCACCGGTGCCTCTGTCCATGTCAGGGGGCTTCCACTCGTGGACTCTTGCAAATGGACGTAGCGGTCTCCAAAGGTGCCTCCAAGCCTTCAGTAAATTCCTGCCAGGGCTACTGGACTGACGCTATCAGCTGTGCATGCCCTGCATGCAGTAGTGGTGGGTCAAAACTGACGAAGCCAACATTATGGGTAGCCCTTCTAAAATATTGTTAGAAATCTGAGTCAAACCTTAAGTTTTAACATGTAACTGAAAATTAGATAACAAAATTTGACAAATTAGATAAATTAAAAAAAAACTGAAAATTAGATAACAAAATTGATTTTTTTTCCAAGTTTCTTGACTTATCAGTGCCTTAAATGTTTTGAAGCTCCTGGTTAAACATTTTTTCCTTGAATCAACAGGAACTGCCTATTGTTATACTAATGTTTTGGTTAACATTTTGTCCAGAGCCACTTGGTGTTTGAGTCACCATGTCATTGATTGTATCCTTGTTGAGCATTTTGTATGGAAGTTCATATGGCATTTTGTTCTAGACATCCTTTTTTCTGACCTCTACAGCCAGCACAAACTAAATTCATGTTGCAATAGGTGCATTGTGATCAGAACATGTTGCTTGACTATAGAGAAATAGTTGTATTTTTGCAAAGAATACATGGTGAGATAGTACCATTTACACGTTTTCCACACCTTTTCCCCATGCAGGCCTTTTCATAACGTACCTTGCGCTGTTCCTGATGGACGGGCAGGGTCAGCCTGCCTTGTTGTACCTTGTGCCATGTACATTGGGTAAGTATGGACGGTTTCCACAATCCTAGTTTCATTCAACTCTACATTGTGTTTAATGATGCATCATTCTTTATGCCAGGTGTTATTGTTATTCTTGGTTGGTTAAGAGGCGAGCTTCATGAATTATGGAACTACGGAAAAAGTCGAGTAGAAAGTTTGGTTAACGAACCATGACAATAAAATCCAGGGAATATGTGAACACATGTAGCATCCATTGAAGTAATTAAATCGATGGGTTGACGAACAAAATTACCTGGGCCAATGATGCCAATGATGTATTTTCTTTTCTTCATCATAGTAGATAGTTTTAGGATGTTTATTAGGAGGCACGGTGTATTGGAAGATGTTATGTTCATGACATTATTTCAAAAAGGATGATATTATGTGTTTGAGGAAAAAAGGATGATAGTCATATAAGATGCAATTATGTACAAGCTTCATCAGATCTGAGTCGCTTGGATTTTGGATCACAGCTTTAAATGGACCAAAAGCTGAAAAGCATATAAGCATGTCCAATGGCAAAGCTGACACACTGTACCCATCGACTGACCTTTCCCCGCCTCCGGTCCTGTGCTATTGCGCTGTGCGCTGAACCTAATGAACCTAAAAACACTTCATTGACTGACCTTTCCCGCCTCCCGTCCTGCACTAGTGCGCTGTGCGCTGAACCTAAGGCTGTCTTCAACAACACACGGACACCCATCTGCGGTTTGAATCATCTACAGTTGAAAGGTCAGGGACCCAAAGTATTGCCGCCTCCAACAGCCAGCGCAGAAGAAAGCCATTCCCGTTGCTCTCTTAGTGGTGGGTCCCTGCCTGAAGATGCACAAGGATGCAACGAAGACCCATAATTGGGTTCTGACACAGCGCGGAGGTAAAATAGCTCACGGGTATACCTTCTTTGTTGGAGCACCTTTTGGTCACCTAAATACACTGTGTACAACGTAATTTGAATTTGGGTGGTTGTATGTGTCCGCTGTTGAAGTCAGTCTAATGAACCTAAAAACACTTAGGCCCCGTTTGGGTGTTGCTGTTTCTTAAAACCGTAGTATTGCAAAACCACAATTTTGAAGACCATGGGCATGTAATACCATAGTACTTAGAATCAATAATTTTTCTCAGTTTAACAAAAGCAGTGACGTGTTTGCCTACATAGCAATGCAGTGTTTCTTGACAGTAGTTGGTTGTGTCCTTGGTGCTAAAAATAGCATGTGTCTCTACATGTATCTTACGAAACCTTGTATTCAAACCATCACAACTCTATTTGAATATCTATATATAGAAAGCAATGCTTGCTCACCGAGCTCTGTGGGTTTGGGCCAAGTTGTTTTTTAGACTCCAAAAAAAACGACAGTTTAAGCAATACCACGGTATTCGAGACCATGAAATTTGTTGCACCCAAACACTTTATGACCCTCTAAAACGAAAGTATTTCACAAAACCATGGTATTGCTCTAAAACTCTAAAAATACTTTCTACCCAAATACGGCCTTAATCGATAGGTTACGGACAAACACACAGTTCTGGTAATTGGCACCGGAGGCAGGGGCGAAGACAAGGGCCTGGCCCCAGCCAATAGTTCTCACTAACAATATGCCTTCTAAATGCATTCTAGATTGTTTTTCTCAGATACATCTCTTGATTGTTTGATGCTAAGTGTCTAAATAAAATAAATATATAATGTAAATTGTTGATTTATTATCCCTTTTTATCTTCAATTTACACATTTAAACCCTTCGTTTAATTTATATATTGTTTTGTCATTTTTAGGTACGTTATATTTGTTGTGTATGCATGGCGAGGGTGCTGTGAGTAGTTGCGTGTCGCTCAAGACATTCTTAGCATGCTACGACTGTTAAAAGGAAACTGGGAATATGGTTCAGATAAGAGAATCACAATAGAAATATAGGGAGCAATATGCAGGAACATGATATACGTGGGAGTGGATTTGGATAATCCAAACTCCAATTGGAGTCTACTAGTTGCTTTGGATAAATTAGATGGGGTCTATTTGGATTTGGACTATGTATCATGTATGCAGCAAAAATACTGAAAACAAACTCTGCAATAGTTGCTCATGAACTGAATAAGTCAACTAAGCAATTTCTGCAAACAAATTACATTACATCTTCAACTATCTTAAGCCTAATGTAACCTGGAAGTTGTACTATATTCACCTGGAAGCTGGAATGCAAGGAAAAAAAAAGTCCAAACAAGCAAAGCTCACTGCAAGATTAGCGCGCAAGATTTTCTTGAAAATTGTTAATCGTAATCTTCAGTTCAATTGCCTTTTGGCAGTAAGATAGAGCCGTGTTATACCCTATAATATTGGTAGAAAACAGAAGTATTAGAAGTTCGTGTGTATTATCTACAGTTAATCAAAATTGCTTCTTTTTGGCATCTCTCTTACACTGCATTTTATTGCCATAGTATGAACCCTGAATTACACTGTCCCTCTTACACTGAAATACCAAGCCTGGCGGAAACAAGGAACATTGCTAGTGATAATTACACACTTGTCGCTGAAAACTATTGCATTCAATTTTAGAATACACAAGTATATGTTCTTGTGTAGTATCTGCAATCAATATAAATTACTTCTCTTTGGCATCTCTCTCACACTGAATTTTATTGTCATGGTATGATGTATGAATCTTGATTGCATTCTCTCTTACACTGAAATCGGGCCTAACTGAACCAAGAAACATCACTAGTGATAATTACACTGCTATCGTCGAGAATTGTGCCACAAAACGAACTGATTATTTCTGATATTAGCCGTACATGAGAAACTTCATCAACTGACAACAAATTTGTGGAGGAACAAATAGGCAAGCACAACAAGCTGCTAAGTAACTCAAGCCTGACAGAACTAAGCTTTTACTATTCCTAGATAAGAAACTGAATAAGAAAATATAATGACAACATGAAATTAAGCAATAGGAAATTAGGAACAATATGCTAGTATAAACATGGCATCACACGCAAGATATCATAAGGAGATTTAGATTTAAACCAAAACCTATTCACATCCTCGTGAAATTCATATAATGTCTCAAATTGATGAGGCGTTGCATGCATCCAAAATGATGAAGATTAGAGGGTTATGCAGTATAATGATCTTCAGTACATTCATAAAAGGTATAATACCAGCAGTGGCCGGAATGCAAGAAAAACAAGATGAAGCAAACAAGCAGGTTATGAGATATTCAGAACTATTAACTATATGTTCAAAAACAAAACCTACAGGTTTTTGGCTCTTGAGACATTTGGTCATTGCTCTGGTACTCTATTATATTCTTTGGTACTTCGATGTGAATGTGATTTCAGTATAAACTGTTGACAACATTTTTTGGTAATTTCTAATAGTGGTGCTGGACATCAATTACTTCATCATCCACTAATCCTTTTCTCGAGAAGCCAATGGCCGATGCCACGCTCGCACTTGGCGTTGTCGCCGCAGTGGAAGGCATGGTCGCAGGAGAGCATCTGAACCCTCTCGCTGGCCTACATGCTCTCGTAGCACATCGAGCATGGGTAGTAGAGCATCTGCGTCAGGGGTGGCAACGCTGCCGCCGAGCCAGAAGAGCCGCACCCGTTGTAATAGGCTCCACACGACAATGAGGATGACGCACAAGCATGTTAAAGTTGACTTGCTCTCCCCAGCCGAGCCTTATGCAATATTTACATGCTAAAGTTTTGTTTTTCTATTGTAATATACTTCTACAAAATTATATATGAACATAGATAAAAATATGCAAAATCAATAACACAATAGGCCGAGTTATCAGACGTGGACAAACATTTATCTCGGATCTTTGCATAGATTAGTATACCATGGTCAACTAATTTTTCTTATTCTTATATGTACTTGGTATCTAGCCTATTACCCCAACAAAAAAAATCTCCCAATACAAATCTGAGCATATATATATATATATATATAGTTGTATATATTCCAACTACAGAGACAACTAACAAGCGAGCAATAATTGCAAGTTCAGGTGTTTTGTTTGACAGAAATGTCATGAATACTTGAAGTATATATAGAAAGGAAAAAATTTACATAACCCCCTCAAATATTGAGGGTGGACTACTCCACTCCAAAACTATGAAAATGAATTTTCTATCCCCTAAACTTTTCAAAACCGGTCAAATAACCCTCCTAGACGATTTTGGATGGTGGTTTTAAAATGAGAAATCCAATTTAGTTGGACTCAATATGAGTACATCTATACAGTGAAAATCCAATTTTGTTTCCATCATCTACCCTCGCCGCCCTTGTAAGGCTGCAACTCTGGTTTAAACTGCCACTATGGGGATTTGCGGAATCTAACCACAGGTCCCACCTTGTAACAAACTCACTAGCCGACTTATCAGAAGTTGCCAGTCCAGCAACCTCCCTATAAATAGCCGTGCCGCCTCTCCTTTCACTTTGGAACGAGCACAAACACAAACCAAAGAATGACATGGGAGTGCCAGCGAGAGAGCCAGCCAGCAATAGAGAGCCATCCAGAGGAGAAGACAAAAGATTCAGGGGAGCCAAGAACCGATGGCCGACCCCGACTTTTGGATTCGGATGTACAACGATTTGACACGGATGACCATCGTCGTCGCCATGGTCTCGTGCTCAGGGGCGGCAAGGGTAGAGAGTGGAGGCGGATGATGGGAACGGTAGATTGGCGACTTCGGTTTGCAATGTGGTTACTAGTTTAAATGGCCAATGGCCGAGCTAGTTCAAGTCGCCCTTCTTGACCTTGTCTGTCTCCTCCACGATCACAACGCCGCAGCGTGTTGCTACCCCATCCGTTGCCTCCTGCCATTACTCTGACCATCGGGCCTGTGACTGCAGGCGTAGCGTAGGCACACTGCGCTTCGTTCCTAACGTTTCACGCACACGGGAACCAAGCCACGGCTACTGCACTCGCAGTCGGAGAGTTAGCAAAGTTCAAAGAGAGATATCTATCTATCTATCTATCTATCTATCTATCTATTTATCTATCTATCTATCTATCTATCTATCTATCTATCTATCTATCTATCTATCTATCTATCTATCTATCTGTTTCATACGCTTTCCGATTAGAAAACCACATTAGCTATATGAGATCGATCAGAGAACCACAACTGGAAATGTGTTTTCCAGTTGGACTCTACCAGTTGGGATCCATTTGGATTTGGAAAGTGTGTATGCAGCAAAAGAAAAAACTTTGTCATGAACTGAAGAAGAGAACATCACGACGCCCCAAGCTCCTACTGCCTAGAATTGCATTGTCGCTCTTCTAATGAAATCTGGCCCAACTGACTAAACCAAGAAACATCGTCACTAGTGATAGTTACGCTGCTTTTGCCCAAAGAGTTAAATGCAACCCTTGAAATTACAAGTGTGTCTCACATAGTCCCTTTGGACTTTAAAAATTCTTGTTAAGTGGTACACCAAAGGCCCTGGGTTTTGAAAATGCATTTTTAGCCCCATTAAACTTACAAGTGTGTCTCACATAGTCCATTTGGAATTTTATTTTTTCCATAGAAACCTAACTTAAGAAGCAAGGAAGGGGCGCTGCCTGCGCGTGGCGGCAGCACGGGCGACGACACATGTCCAGCCAAGAGCCGCGCATGCAGTGGCGGATGTCCAGCCTAGGGCAGTGGCGGAAGGCCGGCTCGACTGCATGTCGTTGTCCGGCCGGCCGGGGCTGCGACGCCGTCGCCTGAGGTGGAGGAGAGGAGGAGCTCGCGCGTCGGGGAGTCAGGGAGCGCGGGCGCGTCGAGCGGGCTCCACATGTCGGAGGCCTGTGTATTTGGCTCATAAAACACACGGGCATGCGTCCTGTATACTCCTACCAATACTCATACCCAATTTGAATAGAAATTTACTCGTTTTGCTTGCGTTTGCTCATGCTCATTTCAAGAAACCATTAATCACGGCGAACGCAACGCGCTTGTCAAAGACTTGTGGCAGGCTCCATCACGGCGCTACAACTTGTGGCTCGGTTACAGTGTTACACCGGCGGACTTGGCCGATCCTTCCCAGCTCATCGCAGGCTCCACTTCTTGAGCCAGCACGTGAAGGCCTTGGTGAACCTCCTGGACCCTGACCTGCGCAGCCGCGGCTTCTTGCCGCCGCTGCTCGTCTTACTCGCCGCGGCGGCCGGCGTCACGGCCAGCACCATCTCTTCCTCTTCTTCTTCTTCCTCCTCCTCCAGCTGCTGCTGCGCGGCCGCCTGGCTCGCCACCTCGTGCAGCTCCACCCGTGGCTGCACCTCCTCGGCCTCCAGCTCCATCTCCCGCTGTCGTTGCTCCCGGAACAGCCTCAGCAGCCGCTGCGCCTTGTCCCGGGCCCTGGCCGTGCCGTTGGCCGTCACGGACACCAGCGCCGGGATCACGCCTTCCTGGAGCACCGTCTGGCTGCTGCCCTCATCACCGCCGCTGCACAGCGCGTACAGGCACGACACGGCCTTCTCCTTCTCCCCAGGCTCGCCGTTGTCCACGACGTGCACGATGGCGCCCACCATCGCCGCGCTGGCCGCGATCTCCTCCTTGCCCCGCCGGGTCAGCGCCAGGTTCAGCAGCACCGCCAGGGCCTTGTCCGTCCACGGGGACGAAGACGCCAGCACGGCGCGGAGGCTCTCGATGATGCCGGACGCCATGAGGGACGGGATGTTGGGCACGTGTAGCGAGAGGTTGTACAGGGTGAGCAGCGCGTCCAGGCGGCACGTGTCACTCCGGGGGCCACCTTCACCCAGGACATTGAGGAGGAAAGGGATGGCAACACTTGAGCCGATGATCGCCTGCGCCTCCGGGATGCAGGAGAGGTTCAGGCACATTGCGATGGCAGCCTCGCAGGTCTCCCATTTCTGTATCATCTGCTCGATCAGGGGGGTGACTCCCGCTGACAGCAGCAGCCTCTTGTTCCTGAAAACAAATGATGCAAAGGTGAAATCATGAAAACAGTTGAGCAAACGGAGCAACATTGGTGTATTTAGTATTTACCCGTCATTGTTAACAGCAAGATTGAACAGAGCCATTGTAGCAACCTCCTGAGATAGCACCTCTCCTCTGCTGATAGCCATCTTCAGAAAATGGATGAGTGGCTCAGTAATGCCATTAGCACCTGCATAGTTACGAAGTTCGTCGTCGTTCTTCAGCAGGAACCTGATCTGCTCAACTAACTTATGTCTCTCACTCATGCTCTCAGCATCGTTCTTGTTCAGCACATGGAGCCACTGTTCACATCTGTCACTGACAGGCACATCATCTTTGGAGTTCAGATGGGCTCCCTTCTCCACAGAGTCTTCAACCCCACATGTCTCAGGTGCAGCCTCCTTGGAGCTCTGAAGAGTAGAGCAGTTCTCCGGTGAGACTTTTTCATGTACACGTAGTTTGGATGTGGCCTCCCCGGAGTTTTGACGAGACAACATCTCCATGGAAACTTCACTCTCCGACTTGGCATCACCCTTGGCAGATGTGTCTTTGAATGAAACAACTTTAGCGCCGTCAGTTGCCGAGCATGTGCTACTTTCCAGGGATGAAATTCTCAGGTGTTCTAGCTTGGGAGATTCTGGAGGTCCAGATGGAACAGGAACCCTGTTCTGTTCACACCAAGATGCTATCAGACCCTTAATGCAGTAATTGGGCGTCCTCAAGAGCTGGGACAGCTGCTTGCGAGTTTTCGGGCAGGTTGTGTTGCCATTGTCGAACCACTTCTCGATGCAGGCTCGTTCATATGTCTGACCGGATGCAATGACAACAGGATCATACATGAGCTGCAGGGAGATTGGACACCTCAGTTCCTCAGGTGGCAACGGCATACTCCCTGATAACCCTTTCATCTGCTTTGAGCTGAAGGAGCCAACCCTTGGGAGTTGCTTCTCAAGAATCTGATAGTTTCCATGGAGATCAGTTGAGCTAGACAGTGAATGATTCAGACCAATCAAGCCAGAATTTGATCTGGAGGAGACGGTAGGGCTTGAGCACAGGGAGTTGGTGGTACCAGTTGTTTCACTCTTAAATATGTTCGAGTATTTCCTAATAAGGTGGAGCAGGTAGGCTGCAATTGATTCCTTTTTGATGTCCTCCTCTGCATGGGCTCTCTCAAGAAGCTTCCTAAGTGCTCTTCTTTCAGTGAGAGCTGCCACGGATGATGTAATACCAACCCGGAAAGCAATTTGGTGAAGAAATTCTAGTTCGTTCTCATCAAGGAATCCGTTGGATCTCGTCTCATTCTGAATTAGTTGATTCACTTCGTCACCAACTTGCTTTTCAGACTGATCCAGTACAAAATCAGCCTTTTTCAGCTCTTGTGCAATCATAGTAATCTGAAATTCAGAAACGAAACTAGTTATCCAGGGACCAGGAATCCAAGTAATTCCTCAAGAAAACAAGATCCTAGTAAAATCAGCATGAGGCAGTTCATGGTTGTAGCATGCGACAATAAATTCCTCATCGAAAGCTTCGGCTGAAAAAACTGAAAATATGCTAAAACTACTGTACTTTTTTTCTGAAAGATTGTGGACTACCTTAGAACCGACTGCTTCCGGAATTGTTTCTTCCACTTGGTGAAGGCTTTCCAGAAGTCCTTGTCTTGAATTCTCAAATTTTGTTAGAACACATTCTGCTGTAACAGCCTGAAATTCAGTGTTAACTAAAACCCATTGAATAGTTCATGCATTCGTTCTTTTTTACTTTTTCAGACTAGGAAATATCATGCACATTCAAAGGTATGAAAAATATATTACCAGGTAAAGCTTGCTACTCTCCGAGCAATACTGGAGTAAATTCTTGGCTTTCTCAACAGATATCCTCAAGGAGCTCAATGCCAGGAGCCCAGGACTGCATCCTGACTTTGTAGTCTCAAAGGGAGGAATGGCATCCAAAACTTCACGGATTACTGTGTAAAGTTCATTACATAGTGCTCCGTGTAGCTGCAAAAAGAAGCAAAAGAATAATCCAACTGATCCTATGCCCACCATCCAGATACCATTATCGAATAATCAAAATGTTAATCTAAAAACAACATGAAACTGATCTTTACCGCCATATTAATTTTCACCTACTTACCATTCTGTTGATATTTCCATAAGAACATTCGATATGGTAGGTTTAAAGTTTGACTTGAAACGTTGGTAATACTTACAGGATGCACATGTATTTCTACACTGAAGAAACCTAAATACACGAGCAGTAGAACGATAATACAGTATCTGTGTCCTGATACGACGACCGACCCTATGGCCTTTGGCTAAAAGTCACGGGCTATGGCCTTTGGCTAAAAGTCACAAAAACAAGATAATTCCAATTATACCAACAAAGTAGCACATTCAATAAAACGAGAAGTGGATTACATACCTTCCAATTCCCAGGGGCAATGAAGTCCCCGTCCACCTCAATTCTCTCCATGTCTTATTTGTCAAGTTTCATCTAGCAAGAGAAGGGTGGGGCCAATTATACATTACGATATCAGTGCACCTAGAGTATTATTCCCCTAAGGCTCAAACTAACTGACCACCATCCATTAGGAAGCATCAGCAATGGCTTGTGAAGACAGGGTCTGGTGACCACTACTAAGAGAAGCATAACAGAACTGCCAGCTACAAATGATGAACAGTAAGTAAATGCACACTGCTCGTCCACCAATTAGCAACAAACGATGTACAATGGCTACTATACTGTAGAGCATTGGCTTGTGAGGACAAGGTATCTTGGTAACCATCACAACAGGAGCATAAAAATAACCGCAACTACTATGAAATGACTAAAATGCATATGCAGCCCACAAAAATCATCTAAACCTAGCATTTCTTTGTTTATTACAACTTGTGTTTTTGATAAGTATATCATAACCTCATATATTAATACATATTTCTATAAATTAACGGTTTGTTCATTTTTTTCCATTTAACATCGGTGTCTACAAACAGTTTTTTGCCGTATTGATGAGAACAATGCAATACTGAATACGTTCGAATTTAGAGGGTAAGCATAGCACATTATGACACAAAATGATATTTAACAGCATTTTCTATCACATTCTGACCCACGAAAATAAATATGCCAGCATTGAGAAGCAAATACCAACACAAGGAACAGAGCAATATGGTGTTGATTGGAAAAATCAAGGAGGCATCGTCCATCTGAGTTTTGGCAGATGGACGATGCCTATGAGAGTAGGTTCCTATAAACCCGATTAGTTGGGAAGTAAAACTCCCTTCTCTACCAATGAAACTGGCACAATCTCGTGCCGTTCGTTCCACACAAAAAAAAAAGTAATGAATTTCAGGAAAAAAAAAATGATTGACGCATGCATCGACAAAGGCCCAAGAAGCATGAGGATGAAATCGTACCAGAGGCAAACCTGGCGCTGAAGAAGCAAGCCTTGAATCTGTCCATGACCATGGCAGCTTCCTTGGCCGTGCCCGTCGCCTACCCTTGCCATGCTGTTTGAGAGGCACAAGACAGCGATGGGCCACGAATGGCGGCCAGATGGTTTGGGAGGCTGCCATTGCCATGCATTGTCGTTTCGGTCCGAAAGCGTCGTACGCAGGTCTGCTAAATTTGGCGTGGCTGCTTGGATTCGATGGGGAATATGACGCAGGCAGATCACTAGATCAGGCATGCTGTGGCTGTGCACGCTATATTAAAGGAATCGGAAAGCCCCATGACATCTTCAGCTGGTTTGCCCGAGTGGTTAAGGGGGAAGACTTAAGATCTTCTGCACTGTAGTGCGCGTGGGTTCGAACCCCACAGCCAGCATATTTATTTGAATTTATTTTTTAGCCTCTTAGCATTAATTAATATATATACTTTGCTAGTTTTCTGTATTGGATTTTTTTTGCCTCTATATATTTTGCAACTTTTCTTTAGCTTCCTATTTTTGCAAGTTTTCTTTACTAAATATTTTTGGCCTCACTATATTTTGCAAATTTTCTTTAGCCTCCTATACCATGTCCTTTTTTGGGGTCTCTATATTGTGCACCTTTTCTTTAGCTTACTGTACCTTATATTTTTGTCTCCCTGTATTTAGTATTTTGCTACTTTTTTTTACAATGGGTATTTTGCAACTTTAGCGCCTTATCAAGCATTTTCTTAAAGGTTTGAGCCCCCAGCCACCATGGTTAAATTCTCTTTTTTGTCTCTTAATATATCTTGCATGTTTTCTTACTAATTTTATTTTTTGCATCTCTGTATTTGCAACTTTCCTTCAGCTTCATATACCATTTTTTGCCTCCCTATATTTAGTATTTTGCAACTTTAGTGTGTTATCAAGCATTTTGGTAAATTGATGCTCACAAAAAAAGCATTTTGGTAAAAGCCTTCTTTTTTTTTTCTTTTTTGCCTCACTGTATTCTACAATCGGTCTGGCCCAAGCCAGCAATAGACCTCCATCGACGAGAGTACGGGACGATGACTTCCCATTTGGCATCCCACCCCGGCGCAGTTGGTTATTGTTAGTCCATTCCATTGCTTTGCTTGTTTGCTTAGTATTATACGATATTCAGTTGTTATGGTTCTAGATATCTAAAAGTATTTATTTTCTATATTATCTGAGGTAATTATAAAATAATTTTTCTACTTTTAGTTTCTTCTGTTATATCTATACTGGGTTGTATGAATTATGAAATATATGCAATTAAAAAAGAACTATATACATGCTTCCGTTAACTCTCACCAACTTACTAGTACTACTATATGATTTATCATATTACAAATAAAAAATTTTAACCTAAAGCGTCTTTAGTTTCCTATTATTCGCCCTAATAAGGCCCTTAAAAGCTATGGAGTCGGTGCAGTGTGGAGGGCCTAATAAGCTACTGCTAGTTGGTGTTCTTTGATTGCAGTGGTACCTTGGAACAAGACGCTATCGAGTAGCTGATGACTGGATCGGAACTTCGTAAGTAACCTAAAGTACGGACCGAGGGGGAAAAAGTGCTTCAATATCATATCTAGTATCTACGGCAGCAGCTCATGAGGCTCTAGTACTGTCTAGCAAGTAGTAAGAACCTATTAGTACAAAGGGAAATTCATAAAGCTGCAATATAGGGCCCTTAAAAATTAGAGTAGTCTAAGCCCTTGCAATATCAAAACCTCACTTCATTTCCCCCTTACTCCTGCTTGAAATAAAAATACGCTTCTCTGTTTTTTCCATATGAAGCAACACAACAGCTACTTCTAGCTAAGCTTGCACTGAAGCTAAACACTAGATTTAATGAATACCAAATATCTCGCCCGATCTGCTGAAGCCAATATGCTACAGCAGCCATTTTTTTTTTTTGCTGACTGGCAATGCGCAATGCCGTTCTGTATTTTTGCCGAGAACACATTTTTAGCATATGTTATCTCCCTGGTGAACGATGGCCGCGGCAGGTGCACTTCTCCTTGTCTTCCTTGAGAGCCTGCAAGTGCATATATGTAAGAGTAGTGGATGAAACAACTAAAGAAGAATTTTGTACAGAATACACTGATCTCTTCTATAAGTTCATTCATGAAGACTTTATTGGTTGAACAAAAGTATGTACTGACAACTGACATAATATATGTAATAAGCTCTCGTGTGTGCCCAGATTATTCGAGGACCTAATGTGATGCTCAAATAATCATCATGCATGGAAGTGTACATCAGATCGATGTGTGTTTTTCTCTGTCGATCGAACAATTAATGTAGCAGTTGGAAACTGAAGCAGCCTCCGTTTTCTGACCATATTTATATGTGGAAAACGTGTTAATATACGTACAGATACCTGCAGCTCGCTCTGGAGTCCTCTGATGTGATCAACTGCTAAGTCCAGCATGTCCGCTGTACTAGTTTGCTGCCACATTTAAAACAACAAAAGGATAAGAATGAACTGTGTGTGCATGACAAAGATATCACATGTATTATTCTGCAGCACGGATAATGTGTATATAATGGATCTTCACCTTGTCCATGTTAGGCACAAGGGCCTGCAACTTTCTGAGCTTGTCGCTGATCCTCGTTCTTCGCTCCTACAAATCATTGATCACATGCCTGACGTTAATCTTGAATAATCTCCAAAGACAAATCAAAAACTTAAAAGGGGTGCAATCAAGTGCCAAGGTGGAGAAAATCATCTATCTATTATGACTATATATATTAAATTGAGTTACTACACCATTATATCAAGCTAACCAGATTTTCAATGTTTGGTTGTTATTAGCACAGAGCATGGAAACTTTTTTTTCGAGAGCATGGAAACTTGTTATACAAGGCCGGGAACAGCATGCTATCAGGCATTATCGAGAAGATGATGTGGGAATTTACCCGCTCTGCGATGCTCCTTGGATGTGTGGCACATCCACGCTTGGCTCGTACTCTGAATGGAACCTGGTCTTCCTGCATCTGCAGTAGGCCCGCCGTTTCCTTCCCCATACCAAACTGCATCCACAGATCGAAGATAACACATGAAATCATGCAGGCATTACACAAACAATTAATAATTAATTTTCGGCTGGATTGCGTAATTTGTAGATTAGTTTAGCCCTGTAAATCTGTAATATATATAATTTGAACAACATTTAGCATTTCGTGATTGGAATATAGGGATCATGTAGCGTATCCCAATTTATTTTAAGAAAATCCCTTTCAGCAAGGATGATATATGTGAAATATGTGAAATAAAATCATTTAACTAGCATTATATAAATGGCAATAAATGATAATTAGTAGAGTAGTCCCGTACCTGTAATTCATAAGAGTTACTAATACTGGCTATGATATCGTCATTGTTGTGTATTATTCCTGATTTGCTTGCCGGGTTGGAAAACACAATAGAATTTGAACCCTCCCATGAACCAATTGAGAACCCACTTGAGAAGGAACGTGCCATATTGTTGGCAGTGATGCTCTCTTCAGAGTGTCCAATACCCTGCACATTATTGGTGAGGTCGTCCGGGATTCCATTCTCTGAGAATTGAGAGAGGGATCCTTGTCTGGATAAGTTCATGGGGGACTTCATCTTCTTCTGATGATAGCCACTCATTGCATGGTGAACCTCACCACCAACTCCAGCTCTGCTTGCACTTGGAAAACCTATACTTTCTATAGAAACACACACAATATACCCATCACTGCTAATTGTGTCTAGGATTAATTGTATGGATGAAATGCATGGAATGAATGGATTTGTTGCTTGATGGGTGGATATGGAGGAACTGATGCTAATTAAATAAATGTCCTAGACAAATCCACAATGATAGATGGATGCTAGATGAATATAATGCAATGATGAAACGTGTAGTAGGGATTAGACATTTTGAGGGAACATGTAGGAATTAGACATTTCATGGAGGTAGCGTGATTCAAAGCAGAGTTGCACCAGATCAAGCGAAATCATGATAGTTGTGAAAGAAGAATCCATAGAATCTGTTAAATTTATTTAAGTTGGGAAGAAGAATCCATAGGATTTATGTCACATCTTCGATTCTATGAATTTGAGATATGCTTATATGTAAATTTGAAAAGCTATGAAATCTCAAATAATTCTAAGCCAAATAGTCTAATTTTTATTCTAATTCCTTCAACATAAAAAGATCCAAACGGTCCTAACAATATTAAAAATGCTAACTTAGTGTTAAAATATGTCGGTCATGTTATGGGATGCTTATCTGAGTTAGCCGTTTGAAATGTCTGAGGAGTTCGGTGGAGGGATTTTTTTTCTCACCGGAGGCGCTAGAGAGATGCCACCTGAGGTTTGGGTTCTTTCAAAATGCTCTGATATATATTTTCGTAGTATTTTTTTACCTCGACCACACACAGCATGCATAGAGATAAGTTCTATAGAAATCTGAAAGATAACGCAACACAATATAATTGGGTTCTTTCAAAATGCTTTGAAACTTTTATAGTTTTCTTTTGTCAAATGTTTCCTTCGGAATAGTTGTGACGGTCAATCGCTTGAGTATGCAGAGACGCAGCATAAAGGAGAGGTCAGCTGAACCTAGACATGCGACAGCATCACAGGATGCTGGTCCCCGCATGCCAAGGTCAGTGGGGTCTAGTGTGTAGTATTCGATCAAAGTGGGAGTTAATTATTTTTTTCGGTCACACTCAGCATTAAGCAAGTTGTTTTGGGTCGATTCGATGGTGCAGTCCTAGTAACTCGTAACTGCGGCTAACTTAAAATTAACGACCGGATCTCTCAACCGTCCGTTTTGCTGGTCTGTGCCACGGCAATTTCGTTATAGAAACCGTACGGTACTATTCATGCATGAGCTTGACCGTCCGTTCCACGGTTTTTGGATGGTCACAGACTCACAGTAGCGCCCGGTTCTTCAGAATTATCTGTACTAGATATTGAGGCATGCAGCGGTTTGGGCCCCAAGCAATAAGAAGCATCCATCCTGCACTGCCTGTGTAATTATATAGGGCCTTAGTATAAATTGCTTGCCCACTGATTTAGTGATTTCCAATTCGGCCTCTCCTATTCTAAGAAAAAGTGATCAACATCGATGTAATGTCATAACGGAGGAAAAAGAGTCAGCACTGATACTACTACATATATAAGGCATCAGTTATTTTGTAAAATAACTGCAGACAGAACCAGAAATCTGGTCTTCCTACAACTATCAATGAGAAACAAATAGAGCCTGCTCCAGAGACTAATACTAACAATATACCCTTGGCAGTTTGTTAGGCTATTCAACAACTAATACTGTTGGCAAAGTCATCATTAAAAAATAGTATCTTGAAAATATGGTAGGTGGGTTCATTTGTAATACTGACAATAAATTATTTTTGATCTAGAGTATATATCGTTACTCTAATATATTATTTTATATCTAATAGAGGATATACATTACACGTCAAGTGGTTCCACGTAGAGACTACGTACAAGTGACCCCACATAGAGACTCCATACTACACGCCAATCTTACATAGAGACATATATATATATATATATATATATAGGATGTGGCTCGAGTTACATAGAGCATAGTGCTTCAATCTCTCTGTGCAAGTAGCAAATATATATGCATATATATTTGATTATATATATGATCAAGTAGGTACGGCCGGTCAGGAAATCTGAATTTAGAGAAACGTACGCATTAGATGGCTGTTGCGTGACCCATTAGCCACGGTTCTCTATGTGAAAAAGATGTGGACCTACCATGAAAAACCATGGTAACGATGCAGGCATGCATGCAGCACCTAGTTTTTCCCCTGGCCGGTTTCAGGCAAACCAGTATGACACAAAAAGAAAAATCGGATATAAAGCGTGAAACCGGGAAGTTGTCAATTCAAATTACTGTAACAACCAGCACATATATGAATGTATTACTTTCTCAGTCTCCAAACAAATCAATTCCTAGAATCCATTCAAGTTAACTAACTTAAGTTTGACTAATAACCTTATAAGAAAGATTAACAACATAAAATTAGCATGTTATGAAATTATATTCGATAGTATATCTAATGATACTAATTTGATATCATAAATCTCGATGATATATTTAGGGATAGAGGGAATATATCTAATTATACTCCAATATTATTTTTTCTAAAACAAGAAAGGACTTGTAAGTTTCAGATGACTATGTACTATAGAAATTTTGAATGTAGGAAAATGATAAAATAGCAATATATTTATAGGCTTAGGGCCTCTTTCACTACTGGAGCTAAGAGCGCATCAGAAAGTTTCTAACCGAGTGTTTGGATGACATGAAAACAAGAATCAAAAGACATATAGTCCAAGAAAAAATTCCAAGATGTTTGACCTTAATATTAGATTTTCTAAAACTTGCTAAGATTAAACCATCATGTAGAAATTTTATTTGTTGGACCACAGGGTGGCAATCCTTTGTTCCAAAGTACTATTCCAATACCAAAGAACTCCCCTGTGATCCTATGTGTTCAAGCGGGATTATATTCTTAAAATTGGTTTGCCTAAGACATGTGTCAAGAAAACGTTGCATCATATATATACCTGGATCAAACGAATACATATACTAGCTCTATTCTTAAATATAAGTGATTGTAACTATTACTCCCTCTGTCCCTTTTTAGAGTCGTTCTGGTGCTGGCATGAGATGTCCAGGTTCAGAAATGTATTCATGTATCCGAACACAGGCACCGTCGTGGTTCAAAGAAAGAATCTTCACTATAATGCATTGAATGATAAAAACAACTGTAAATACAGGACAAAGGGAGTACACTCTAGCTAGAAACCCTTATATTGGGTAGTACTCCCTTCATTCTAAAATTATGACATTTTGATTTTTTTTCTAGATACACGCAGCTTTTGATATGAACATAGATATACATTGTGATTAGTAAAAGTGATACATCTATAAAAAGCCAAAACATAACCTATGGAGTACAAAGGATATTATTGTGAAAAGGCTTGCTATGTTTATCAAGAGAGGGTTTATTAGAATGAGCATCTAGAGTAAAATACCTAAGTTATGCTAGCCAATTGAAACTACTTTGAGAGGGTAAAACATGCATGCCCTATTGGCATAACAAAAAATTCTTAAATAAAGCAACAAGGTGGCCTGTCTTTACATATATAGTAAAATTTATTTCAACAAAATGGGCATAGAAAATCTTGTGTGTACATATATAGTAAATTTTGTTTTTTTTTTACCAAATTGGGCAAATAAAAGTCTTCTTCTCTGTCCATCATGCGCTAACAGCACTCGTTTTGTTCACTAGTAAATCGGAGGAGGATGCTATTGCTGCCGCTACTTCTACCCGAAAGAATGAAGGAGTATTAGCAGAGAAGAACTGCACCTCAAATCTCTGCCTAAACACACATGCGGTGTAACTACAGTAAGATGGAGTTAGAGAAGGATCGTAAGCAGCAGGTGCTGCAAGCTAAATGTATTAGCTAGATTGCTAATTACATACATTGCTCTCGGATCGATGCTGTGTGGTTTCGATCGTGCGTGTTACCTCTGCAGAGGCAGAAACATTCCTCGGGAAATCGATCTCGTGTTCAGAAATTAAACAAAGAATAGGAAAAACAAGGGCAGACAGACGAAAGAAAAAGAGAATATGTCGAACAGAAATCTAGCTAGCTCTAGGAGAGATGATTGATTAGCAGCTCTCTCGTCAAGAATCATATGTGAAGCTGAAGAGCAGCGCGGTTAATTAGCTAATTAGGATTGGAGCTTCGACAAGCAAGTTTTGGGTCAGAAGAACCATGCATCAATTAAGAAGGGACGGGGATCGTATAGCGCTAGGCATTGGCGGGCTTACCGTTATCCACAACGGGGCTGGAGAAGAAGCCCGGCGGCGAGGTGCTGTGCCGCTGCAGCGAAGCTGACGAGGACGGGCCGCCGCCGCCGTCCTGCCTCCCCTCCACGCCGAACTGATGGTATCGGTGATGATGAATCCCGTGGTGGCCGTGCGCCGCCAGGGAGATCTCGGGGACCCCGCCGCCGCCGTAGTGGTGTCCGTGCTCCATCGTCGGCGCCTGCGCCCGTTCCGCGGCGGACGATGACGACGGCGGCGGCGGCTCCCTTGTCCCAGGCGCCGGGAAGAAGGCCCTCACTGCCGCCCCAGCCGCCTCCGTGGGGTCAATGACGAACGGGTACCGCTGCTGCTGGCCCGCCTGCTGCGCCGGCGGCGGGCCATAGCGCGAGCGGCAGCCGCGCTCGTGCGGCGGCGGGTTCATGCGCGCGCGCGCGCGGCGCCCACCCTCACCGCACACCACAGCACAGCACACGTAGCTAGGTAGCTAGGGCGGCGCGGGCGCGGCGGCTGCCAGCTAGCTAGCCGGTGGTTTCGAACCCCCTCCGGACTCCGATCCGGTCGTCGCGCGCGTTGCGGCTGGTTGCTTTTCCGCGTGCCGCCGAGCGAGCGAGAGAGCCGAGAGCAACCAACAGGAAGAAGCAACTCTCCAAAGCCTCCGACATGCGACGACTGGGCGTGTGCGTGCCGCGTGCGAGGAAGCGGCCGGATTGGCGTGCGCTGCTGCTGCGACTGCGAGTGGGTCGTGAGTGAGCCGCGACGTTGCGTGGCCGGGATGGGGAAATATATGGGGATCGCGGGGTCGGTCGGTCGGCTCGCCTCGCGCTCGTGACGACTGACGACTGTCGACTCGTGATCCATTTTCCGGCCTGCCTCTGGTTTGGTGGGGCTCTCCGGGGGCCGGGGCGTGTGGTGGCCGCGTGTGGGGTGGGGTGGGGCGTCGCAGGGAGCGAGACGTACAGGCGCCAGGCAAGCGCTCCTGCTGGTTGGCCTTGCTCTCCGCCTATCCGCGTCCGCCGCGCCTTGCTCAAAGCGGCAAGTGGGGCAACGTGGGGAGGAGGGAAAGGTGGCCGGCTCCGAGGCCGATGACGGGTGGGCCCCGCTGCCGTGGATGGAAACCCACGGCGAAAGGAAAGGCCAAACCGAGGCGCGGCGTCCGCGGGGAGCACTGGCGCAGCGGCGCCAGGGGCGGCCGCGGGTGCCGGGCGGGCAGGCGTTGGCGGGTTCACCGCACCTCACGACATGCGACGACGACGACGCGCGCGGGCTCCATATGCCTCCACCATCAGCTCGGCAACGGCAACGACAAGCAAGCGTCGAGCGCAACTTGTTCTGCATTTTTCTCCAGTTTTTTTTTTCTTTTGATCGACAACAGCATTATTTTCTGCGGTCGGTGAGGTCTCTTGTACAGCCGTCGTAGCGATCGGCGGCGGCAACTTGTTCCGTGGGATTGACCAAAAATGTGGGGTTGACTCCCAGTGGATGTGTATGAACATGCATGCGCGACGCAGCATGCCAGCATATGCATGGACCAACTCAGTACTCCTACACATACCCAGGCTACAGCAAAAACCGAAACCTGGGCCGCACACAACCGGAATTCAGATTGCGGCGCGCCGAGAGTGACGACGGGGAGTGACAGGACGTGGCGCACAGCCATTTCAGCAAGCAAGAAACTAAAGAAGAGATCGAGAAAGAGAGAAGCACGCCTGCTTCGTTCTTCCATGCATCCTCCCGGTGTAGTGTCTCCTCCGTTCATCCCCCCTGGAAGATGCGGATGCGCCCCAGCGGCCGCAAATGGCCAACTGGCCGCTTGTTTATCGCCAACTTGGAAGATACTTTTACTGGCCATTGCGTACGGAACATCTGCAGTGCATAAAAGAAACAGCCAAACCGGTCGCCGGTCACCGACGATCCGTGGCAAGAGGCAACGACTAATAATAAGCCTGTGTGATGATGATGACGGTGGTTGTATACGTCGGGGAGACATATGTTTCTTCAACGGGACGGGTTCTCTGGTGGGATGCAATTTGAGGGGGAAGTGGTATATACATCTTACTCCCTCCGTTCTAAATTATATAAATTTGGTCCAACTTTATATGTTTTGATTCTTCAAGATTTTTATGATGACTTACGATTTGGAACGAAAGGAGTATTACTCTCCAAGTTTCTTTGCACGTAGTTTTTATTAAGGTCCTGTCTAGTTCAGCTGTGAGGTGTATAAAAGTTGTTGTGTGAGATATGTGTTGTAACGGTTATTTTGTTGAAAACAACTATAAAACACACTCCAGTTCTTTTTATCTCCCTTCAAATAGCTGCAATAAGTTTGAAAGCTGAAAAGACAAGAGCAAGGGGGCTAAGGTGCTGCAAAAAATGTACTATGCAAAAGCAACTTCAAGTTTCACCCTTTGGTTGGGGTTCCTTTTGGCGTCAAAAGCGTTTTTTAAAAGTTGAACCGAACACGGCCTAAATAAAGCTCCGCAACCTCTTTGCTTTGATTTGTTGCATACTTGCACTGTTTCACACTAGATGCTCTAGTAGTTTTATATTAGAACAAAGGGGTGGATGATCATGCTCTATACAGTATAGAAAGCATAAGAGTGAGATGAGGTTAAGCATTAGATTTTAGTACAACACACTAAACAACCATACCAACAACTCAAAAACCCAAAAGCAACTCCATCAGACCATCACAATTTCACAACTAACCAAAGACAGCAATAGCTAAAGGAAGAATTTAGTCAATTGCTTCTAAGGTATTTTGGCCAAACAATTGGCAAGCTTTGAGCTTGGTAGCCATAATAAGGTTGTCCATATCATCTATAGATAACAAAGCAGGTAGTCTCCCTTTAGTCTCTTTATAGCACATATCTTATTCCCAGTACACAAAAACAAGACAGGGAATTCCCATGAATAGATAGTTGGAATTCCATCGTTTTTTGCAACCATGGCTTTGGAACGTTTTTCATCAAGAAAAAATAGAAAAGTTTATTATAAACTCTCATCAGTGATATCTCAAGGGTTATTGGGGAATGGGCATGGACAAAACACGGGGTTAACCCTTTGGTGTATCATTGTTGGATATGCTCTAATTTATATTGTGCAAACCACCTAGGTTTATTTACTTTTGTTATTAGTAATATACAGAGAATAGAAAACTAATTAGTCTTGACACAATGTTACTTTCATAAAACCATGATACTTCTCTGTATATTTCTTTTTAAATTTTTAAACATGCAAACAGCTAAAAGTTTTTTACAAAAAATGATTGGAAGCGTCCAGAACTTCACGTTGGTCAGTAAGTACTTAGCATTGAGTAAGCTAGCGCTACACGCCGATGAGAAGAAACAGGCTTTGAAAAACGAAGTCACATTAATTTTCTCGAAAGAAACACTGTCCATTTCCAGCAAGTTGCTCCAACCGGCCGGATCAGAATTAGCAGCAGCAATCTATTGGTTTCCAGCAGTAATCATGCAGATGCAGTGTACGTGGAGCAAGTTGCTTTTACTCCGTACGAGAATATGCATGTGTGGTTAACAAACTTCCAGGCTGACAACACCAGCTGCAGTGCAATGATAGATTATGGAGAAAAGAGACCTGGATGGTTATAATTGTCATCATAATACTAGACCTCCTATATCACACATTCTTTCATTGATTAAATCCATTCCCTGGACAAGACGACCAAGTACTCGTACTTGCTTGCTTGCACGTTTCATGTCTAGCTAGTTTTTTGGGCATCGTCTGGCGGCGGCGTCCTCGATCGTCCTAGGATATGATCGAGAGGGATGAAATGATGCATCTCCCATCGGTGCCGTAAGCATGCGCTGATGCGCATGTCTAGCTAGTTCAGCGGAAAGATGCTATCCTTGAACCTTAATCTACGCAAACTAAAGCTCTAGAGCCCCGCGCCTGTCGTCATCCTTCGGAAAGGGGAAATGAGAGCAGCTAGGAAGAGCTAGCTGGTGTGCTGGACCAGACACCGACATGTGTAGACCAAGCAAACCAAAGCACGCATATTAGGATATATAAATTCATCGTCTTAAAAACGATATGTGCAGATCATGATCATGATCATGTATGTATATGACACAGCCGATGCAAAAGAGAGATGATGACGGGATTGTGAAAGCGACGCAACTGAATTTGATCCATTTGCAGCTTTGCAAGTTGAGATATATGTAAAAGTGTAAGGTATGGACGAGTATATGGAACGAATTAAACAATCTGCGAAGCCGCGTGTCCCTAACAACGGCCACTACTGACTACCCCTGATGTGTATATACTATACACGGCCGATCGTAGGTCAATTTACCTTTTTGGTGCTAGCTAATTAATATGATACAGCCGTTCTGCATTCTCCCCACTGCATGCCTTGATCTTTCCCCGTGACTGATGAACGCAGAGAGTTATATATCATCCACATGGCCTAGAAGAGAAAGGAAAATTGGATTGTGTTGGTGTGCCATGGATCCATTCTTTCGTTCAAAGTCCTTAGACACCAGTTTTTTCTCTTTGAGAAATGGACGGTCCAAGATAGATGAGGTGTGTTCAAACTTCGAAGCTAGCGACCACAAATATTCCAGACCCAGACTCGCGCTACACACACGACACGCACGGCTCAATAATTCACTCAACTAGTGTCTTTCCTGCTTTACTAGGGCAAGTGCATTGCCACAAAATCTGAAGACCATTTTTAACTCACAAACCTCACGACGCACTGTTATTCAAGTTGTGAGGTAGAATTTGTGTACGAATAAAACTTGCGCGGGTTCGATATAAGGGCTAATTACTTTTTAACTAAAAATTAGTTAAAATTAGTTTTATTGCATCCAAATAGGAGGGTTAATTTTTTAGCCAAGCCTTCAACTAGTTTTTATCTAATTAGCTATCTAACCACAACTAATTTGAGCTAAATTATTTCAGCCCGAAACAAGAAACTTATGAGTTATATGGCAACAACTTCCAATTTATTTGCAAACAATAGGACATTAATAGACCAATCTTCATGGAAGTTTTAAAAGAGTTCTCATTTAATAGACCAATCTAAATGATAAATAATCAGTCACCTACCTTTTAGCCCGTTATTCAGGTAAAACAAATGTTTAAACGAACAAAAACAAGTATTTCAACAGTAAAAATAACTGATTAAACAGAAATGGTGCACCACTGTTTAGCGTTTAAATGGTGTGCAAACAAGCTAGATGAACATTTGGTGAACAATTGCTATGAAGAGAAAATAGAGAGTTTCATAGAGTTTCAATGAGATAAAACTCATTGTCACAAATATCAACACAAAAGCTAACATGACAGTCTTGGTAACTGTGTCATGAAACTTTCATGGTATTGTTTCCAAGACTAACATGTCATATAAAATGAAATAAAACATGTATAAATTAAAAAAAAACACACACACTCTACGTAGAAAGTTTTGTTCTATGGTTTCATAGACATTCAATTTAATACATAAATAGCTGGTAAAACGTGTCAATAAAGTTTATATAGATAAAACTCATTTACTCTCTCTTCTCTTAAAACATTGTCATCAATGTCATAAAAATGTCTACGTGGCAGGATAAGGATTTTTTTTTTTTGAGCAGAGGATAAGGATATAACCTTGTGCAGAATAATAATCTAAGAAAACAATGGGCGCCGGTGTCGGTTACGTAGCCCATTCTGGTGTTTCATGGGCTTAGGCTTACTGGGCCTGGCCTCTTTCATGTAGGAACTTAGTTGCTACCAGTCGGCCCAGTTGCCTATGTATAATAAGACTTGACAAATTAAACAACAACTGACACTGTGCGGTCCTCCTGCGAGTTCCCCACTTGTCAGCTAGATAGCTACTTGTGCACACTAAAACCAGGCAAGCAGGTCTCACGTGCACTCTGCTCGGTGCTCGCTTTTCAACTTGGCCATTGGCCCATTGCATTGCATGCACCTCAAGCAAACCGATGCAGAGAGCACAGCATCCTACTGGCAAGCTAGGCAACACGTGATTCTATTCTGCCTAGGCCGCGCGCCACGCAAAGAAGCATCCTACTGGCACGCCATGCATGCTGCACCCACGCACCGGAGACACTGCCGTTTCAAAGCCCCGCCCGCGGCGTTGGAGCGCGCGCAACTGCGCTGGACGGCAGCAGGAACACCGACGCCGTCGCAGACGCGCGCGCAGCACGCCTCTCCCTGCTCCGAGCGATCCCCTCTTGTTGCGCCACCCAACCCCCGCATCCTCGCCCTCGCGCGTAGCCATGCCGCGGACGGAGCCGGAGCGGCTGGTCGGGCTCCGCGCCCTGCGGCGCCGGTCCGTGGCTCTCGCCGCCGTGAACCTGGCGACCGCGGCCGTCGGGGTCGCGGCTGAGGTGGCGGGCGTGTGGACGCGCTGCGGGGTAAGGGAGAGGTGCGCTGTTGCGGCGGTGGCCGCGCTGCCCGTGGCGAGGATCGTGGCCATGGTCGGGATGGCGCGCGCGCAGGAGGTGACAGCTCTCGCCGTTGCCTCCGACGCCGAGCGCGGCGGTGGCAGCGCCGACGGGCCGTCGCACGACTTCGCCAAGCGGGAGACCAGGGTGGGTTGTCAGTTTGTCACTGCTTCTCTCTAGCTTAGGTAGCTTCTCGAGTTTCCTAGTTCTGGGAGTCAAGACTCGTGTGACGTACTGGCCTAGATTGCATACGATCGATAATATAGGTCGTCATCGTGCATGCGTACTTCGCATATATAATTCGACCACAGTTCCCTCCAATTCCAAACACAAAGTCATCAAGCATTTATTTCCCCCCGAAAATAAAATACACAAAATATAAATCCATGATAACTTCAACAATGCAACATTTTCATATTCTTCATTATGCTCCTCCTCCTTAACCTGAATGTATAGTAGTACTCATTTTTTGGGATGGGATAGAGTATTGAAGAATTTCCCAATTAGTGTTTTCAAATTCAAACCACATAAATCCCTCCACTCATAATGATTTCTGGGTGTTCATTAATCAGTGGTTGGTCAATCTGAAACATGGCCAACCATTGATCGTGAGAATCAGCTAGGCGATACAAAAGACGTTTCTCTTCATGCTTAATTTATCCTAAAATACATATATGTAGATGGATGGATCACATGATTATTGACACACATCAACGTACATACCCAAAAAAAAAAATTTGTGTACAACCTTTTCATTTGCAGGAGTAGCATTATTGCTTCTCTGATTCTCTCTAGCACATTGGACAATGAAGAATATGGTGCTAGAGCTAGTTAATGTCCACAAAAGATGCATCATATAAGTTCAAGAGATTATGAACTTGTCAAGTTATTGCAAGTGATCAATAGTTTCTCCAACCCTCTTTGACAAGGTTTCAAGCAACTTAATTAGATCCTACTTTAATGTTGCAAGGAGCTAGCTATAGCCAATTAAAAAACATTGGTTTCATATCACCTCCCAATTCATCATGGGGAAAGAGAGATCTACGTAAACATCGTTGGAGTTACTTCAAGCCCTAACAAAAAGGGCCTTCCATGAACTGGAAGTAACATATTGCATGATAAGGCTTTAGGAAATAAGCTCCTCCTCTCGCAAAAAGAATACAATCAAAGTTGCTTTATGGCTAGTTGAGGCTACGTTTGAATTAGTGTCACAAGTGAACATATCATATCACACATGTTCTTACTCTAGACACACATGAGTGGAAAACTACATAGAATCCTATTACACAAGTCATGACTAGGACCTACATCAAGAAAATACATCTTCATGCTACATATTGACATGCTATAACCATGCATATATAGGATAGGATCCCTATTGAACAACCTATGCATTTAGAAACACACATTTGAAATATTGTCTAGTCAAATTCAACAAATTCTAATAGATTGGAAATACAATTTAACAAATACTCATAAGCATATTACAATATAAGGTAACTAAAGCATGGTGGTTTCAATACAAACTTTTAGGGGCTAAGATAAAAAAAACTCTCATCATGTTTTAAAGTTCACATGTAAAATATACACACCATGGACATCGCCACTGCCATTTACCTGTAACCACTAGTACATACTAGTAAAGACAAAAAAGAAATTATAGTTACTACCTCTGTTTCTGAAGAAAAACAGACAGTTAAAGTGGCAAAGTGCCCAAAGTTTAACGAAATAATATGTAGATAAAAGTATTGATAATAATTTCAACAACAAATAAGAATATCATGAAAATAAAAGTATTAAAATTATTTTTTATACAAAATTAGTCAAAATTAATATATTTCAACTTGATATGTGCTAGAATTAATTTTTTCTGCGATAGAGGAAGTATCTTCATACTAAATATTAAATGCAATGTTTACTATATAGCAAAGTGAGATCAAAGTGACTTATAATTTGGAACGGAGAGAGTAACATTTTAGCGACACTTTCGCAAAAAAAAGTCAACCACACAAATTCACAAAATAATTTGGCAACCTTTACATTGGCTTTTAGGTAAACCGAGTTTCTACTATTTCCTATGAAATTTCTATGCATATTCGTGTGTTTGGAGTCCATCGAGGAAAAAACTAGATGGTGACGTAGTAGAAAGTTGTCCCTCTTTGCTTTGAACGTAAGCCAGGTGGTGGTTCTCAAATTCTCGTCTCACCAGGACAACAATAGTCTCAGGTCTACAAGAACGATTCCAGAAGAAAGAAAAACAAGTGGAAAGGGTAATTTAAACCAGCAGAGCCTGCCATTGCCAATCAGCAAAACAGCTCAACCTCGGAAACAGTCCAAGGACCACATCGCCGTCTCCCGGTTTCTATTTCCGTCCCCGTCCCCGTCCCCAACCACTCGCTGCCCCGCTTTCCGTGGGCATGGCCGCCGCGCCCGCGAGGGCGCAACCACCACCGCCGCGGCCGGATGTCTAGAAAGCCCCTCCTCCCCACCCGCGGGTCCACCGCCCCTCCCCCGTTCCTCCTCCTCCGCCGCCTCCTCCCCCGCCGCCGCGCGACCTCCTCTCCCCCGCCGCCGCCCGCCCGGCGGAGGACCGCCGCCATGGCCCCGCGCGCCGGCGACTCCGCCGCGGCGGCGGCGGCGGCGGCGGCCTCCTTCCGCGTCGGGATGGTGCGGGTGGTCTCGTTCCTCGTGGGCGGGCTCAATCTCGCGGTGCTGCTGCTCGGCCTCTACCTCATCGACGCCGTGCTCCCGTCGGGGTGCGGCGGCGGGCTCGCTTTCGCCGCCACGCCCGCGCTGGCCGGGGTCCGCGTGCTCGCCATGATCGGCGCCGCGCGCGCGCAGCACGCCACGGCGGACGCCATAGCTAAGCGCCACCTCCACGAGTGCGACGCCTCTGTCGCAGCTGATGCCGTAGCTCGCCACGAGATTAGGGTGAGAGCTCTACTTTCTGCCTCAGTTGGATTGGATTTGGCCAACGGGATTTAGCCTTAGGTCGTGCTGGTTTTACACAAGCTCATGTCCCAATAGCTCGAGCTGCTGCTGTCTAAGTTTTCTCATCGATGCGTGTTAACTTAGTTTTCAGGTGAATTTGATGCAAAACAGTGTAATCGATGTGTATTTGGCCTGAGTTGTGATTACAACAAATTTCCCTAGCATTGGAAATGAGTTTATGTATAAAAAAAGGCTGTTCTGGGAGCTTATACGATCCACATGAACAGACGGCAGAACTTATGTGGTTAAGCACAATGAGCCTATTGAGATGGCATAGGTTGGTTTTACTGTGAGCTCAAGGCAGGAAGCTTCTTCTGATGAAAGAATCTATTGTCTGTTGTGGTAGCTATGACTGGAAACCTGATTTCATATTTATATATAGGTCTATCGCTACCATTTTCATCGATCTTCCTATCTAATTTGGAATCACTCCACTTTCTGCTTGTTCATACAGTCCAATTCCATCCCTGAGCTATGAGACACCTTAATTACCAAAGTGTGTGGATAACCCCTTCTTGCTTTACTGTGAATTGACCTTATCTTTCCATCTATTTGAGTTTCATTCATGTTTGCGTTTTTAACCATGTATGCCTGCCCAAATATTTAAAACCAATGCTAACATAGCAGCACTCTGTTTAGAGTTCAGACATGTCAAGGAATCCTTGAAGAAGTAAACATTCATGGTTGCATTTTGAGAAGGTAGTAAGGAATATAGGAAGAGAGGAAACAGAAAAGATGAAAAAAAATAATCGAACAATAAAGTAAGGGGATAATGGAAACATTTTTAAATGCAGTTATTGCATTTCTACTTCCATTTTCTTAGGAATTCCTGCTAACTTATCACATTACTTTGTTCATCTTGCTGAACAGGTGAGGTACAAACGTTGGTTGTGGTGGACCAGATTTGGTATGGCAGTTGGTGCATTGCAGTTGGTTGCAGCAACTTATCTCATGTTTGTCATTGTAAGAGATCTCTCGAAAGAAAGAAGATCCACTTCCTGCTTCTTTGGTATGTTGGTTGCCATTATGAGCCATTTATTTCTTAAGTTCGGACATAATCCTTTACAAGAAGTTCTCATTTGCTGGTACTTTATATCATGAGCTTCATACTTACACAATGACACAAATAGAAGGGGAATAACTTGTGTGCACATTTTTCTTGAGGTTCCATACGGTTATTTTTGAGTGAATGGTACCACAAACATGATAACTACTCTTGCTTCGAGCAGCTTTTGCCTCCAAAAAATGTACTGGAAAATAGTTAATTAATAGAATCTAGGAGCAACTCTTAAGAGTACGTGAATTTCATTATACTATTCCTATGGTTTTTGTTTTCTGCTGTACTAATCCACTCATCTACTTGGGCTTGAATAATTGATTTGCATGGTTTATAATCTAGGACAGGATGAAGCTGATCAGGTCTCAGGACGAGCACTTATTGCTTTATTTCTTATCCTTTCCTGGGTTGTGGTCATTGTTCAATGCTTCACGGGTTCTGATATATTGAGGTGGAGATCATTTTATGCAACACATGATATGGCATGGAAGGCTCATTACAGGGAAGTGTTTGACCACGGAATCCGAGAAGCTTTGTGCTGCCTGGGACGTGCAAAATATCTGTAGGTCGCAGTCCAGTGATTTTACACTTTGAAATTCCAATGTTAGTATAGTTATTTGAGCTGGTTGTTTTATTTACTAATTTAGAACCGTATTGGAAGAAGATGAGGTTTATTCTGTTGCAAGGCTCCTTGGTGATTTGGTTGCATATCGTGCTTCTGGGACAGGACATTTGGAGCTCTTAGCAGGTTGGCTCTTCGACAATGTGCTTTCATATAAACAATCTCAGTGCTATGCCTGATTTTTCTTTTATTTCATTTTACTAGCAATTAGTCAACAAACATTCTGCAGTTTGCTGTATAACTGTAAAGCATGTATATAGCTATGTCAGGACTTCATGCTTACAGTCACAGATATCAACAAGTAATTTCCATTAGGTTTAAAGTTCGAGTATATAAATGACATTATGGATTCACCAGTGTGTGTAATATGTTTATCGCTACCCCAAAAAAGAATACAATGATGATAATGCTACTCTGATTGGATCTATGTGCCCAACCTTGTTTTGTGCCTTCTAATTTGCCAATATATTTTCCCCATGCTGTTTGCAAGATCCTTTGATTTTATCCATGGATGATTAACTCCAATGAGACTGGAATTATGCTGTGTTCCTTTTACCATAGACAGGTTGTTTTAGTTAAAGAAAATCATGTGTATGAATATTGATAAAGAAGGGAGCATTGATAGTTGGTACCATACCTAGATAATAGTTACATTTTTGTGAATGTATCAAAAACATATGATTTCTACAAATCTATGTATTATATGTTTCAATTGAATTGCCTTTTTTTTTGTTATTACTGGTGTATCTAGAGGATACTGAATGCCTCCTTTTTTGTACATGTCAAGGGCTTGCTCTATTGCAGAAGCATGGGAATTTACCTGAATCGCAGACTGACCTTATGGAGGCATCCCATGAACTTATGCAAGAAGCTGCTTCCCTTCATCCATTTGCGGAAGCATGTTACACGGTACTGATACAAGTTGGTTGGGACATCATTTCTGCTCCTGCCAGCCTACTGTGATCACACCTGACATGGTTGTAATGCAGGGACCACTTCTTGATTTTGGACGAAATCCTATTCTGTTTCCCTGTGCATGGGTTTATAGACAAGGTGTGTTAGCTCCGTGGGCACGCAGAAGGTATCTCATAAGCTTTGATGCTTCCAATGCATGCTAATTTTTGAAAGTTTTATGTTTATGGTTCAGACCTTCAACTCTGTTCAGCTTGCTGTCTGTCTTTAAACTAGCTAAATGAATTAAGCTAACCTTCAGTATTATTCTGCTTAATCTTCCCTGTAGTGAAGTCAAATATTGTTATATTTTCAATCTAAAACCATTCCGTCCTCATGACATGTCGATCTGCATTGTTTCTCCTGTTAATGACCAGAGTAATCATTGCACTGAGAAAAGGTTGAATAACTTATTAATGTGTTGCTATGTAACAACTACATATTAATTTTTGTGCAGACGCCCTGCACTTGATGGTGATAATTGGTGGCGAGGCCATGCCGCAGCCTTCCTTAGATTTGTTAATATACCACCTAAAGCACTCCTGAGAGGGCGCGTTTGCCAGGTAATATCATGTGTTTAATGCCATCATGGTTTATGAATACCGACTTAAGTGAGATGATGTGGTTACACATAACATTCTAAAGTTCATTTAGCTGCTTTATCCTTTTTTTTCCTTCATTTGATCCATAGTAACTGGTTCTGGACTCTGCTTATAACCTAATGACGGCCTTTTCTATAAATTATTTTGAGTTGGTTAAAGAACATCATGCTTTTGAAGGTCCATGGATATAACTGATCAATCTAAAGTAGCTTCGAACCTGACTTTGGCATGGTGATCCGTTAGCTGAACCCTATTTTTTATGCACACTTTGCTTGCATTCTGTTCATTGAAGGCATTATTGCACAATTGAAAAAACCAAGTTGGTAGCGAGCATATACTTTGTTGTTGTTTCTTTGTAAAACATGAACTTAGGATGATCTGTTTTTCAATGCAGAGCAAGCGTGAAGCTGCTTATTTTGTTGTGGTTCTGCATGACAAAAGGACTGTTGTTATTGGGGTTCGTGGAACAGAGACACCAGAGGATCTCATAACTGACGGATTATGCAGAGAATGTGCTTTTACTATGGAAGATTTGGATGGACTAGTAAAGTAACTCCCTCTTATTTCTGCCTCTTTGGTTCTTTTATATCCTCCCTCTCTGTGTGGTTGAAATTAATTGTTTTCCCATTAAAAAAATATTAATTGTTTACACTAGGACCACCTGAGCTCAGTTTTACCTTTACTAGATTCCTTTAGGACAGCATTAATATGTGAACTTTCAGAAAATGATAGTTCAACAGCAGGATCTGATTTCATTTTTGTTATGACCCTCGAAGTTCTTTTCTTTTGGAAATTTTTTTAAAAATGTACTTATTGGATTGTCTTATTTTTGTAATCATTATCAGCCTTCTCAATAGAACCCTGTTCATGGCAAGGTGTTTTGCATACTTAAGGACATGGATATGGCAGTGTAATATGGCTTTCTATCAATCAGAGTTTATCGTGAATATTTTTTTTATCGAACACACAGCAGAACTGCATATCATTATATTAAGGAGTCTAGATGACTCGTACAACCCCTGTAGACCCCTGCCATAAACCATAGTGTTGCCTCTCATCTCTTATATCCGGTATCATGGTAGCAAGATTTGGAGAAAACCCCTCGAAAATATAGCCATTCCTATTTCTACGTTTCCAAATCCACCCTTGGCTCCATGCCACCAAAACAACCAAGGAGTTGAAGCCGTTTATTGTGAATACGAGTACTACAGCAGTGAGAATATTGTTGAAACTGAAAGGTTCACATGAAAGTTCATCTGAACTACTTTTATACAACTATAGTTGGGCAACAAAATTCTTATCGTACTCATGATATCAGATCTTTTGTCATACAGTGTGTTTTTCAACTCAATCACGTCTTGTAAAAAAAAAACAGAAACACAAGACCTGCATGCCATTTCATCATTAAAGAAGAACAAGTAACCACAGACAACACTGTCCCACTCACCACATGAAAAAACAAACATGCTGCAAACAGAGAGGAAAAAGAAAAATGGCCTAAATAGGAATTAGGAAGGGGCTCCAGGTTACCAAGGTGGTAGACTCCGGAGATCCTTAGCTCGGCCATCACACTACAGTATGTTTCAATTGATGAACTGATAAAAAAAATGATGATTAACTAAGTCAATGACCTGAGGGGATCAAATCAACAAATTTTAGTGTATAGAGACCGATTCGCAGAATAATATATTTTTGCTGGTATTTCCTTATTAAATGTTATTGTGCTATGTGTTATCCACAACCCTTGTTTTTTTGATACTATGTTATGTTTCTTCAGTAGTGAACAATTACCTGCAACTACAAGGGAGAGAGTTATTTCAACATTTCCACATTATGGGCATGGTGGAATTGTAGAGTCTGCGAGGGAGCTTTTTATGCAACTAAATGAATGCACAGGAGGTTTGAATTTTTTTTCTTTTCTTTTCATACCAACCACTATTGCACAGATCAGAAGATTAGGTGCTATACATGAATTACGCTGATTGTTATATATACATGAAATGACTAATTTGGTCTCTCTTTACAAAATGGCAACCCAGAAAATACATCGTCTGGAAGACTTGGATTCCTTTCTACACTGCTGGGCGAAGGCAGTGAATGTCATGGATATAAAGTTCGTCTTGTTGGGCATTCTTTAGGAGGCGCTGTTGCTACAGTCCTAGGAATGATGGTAAAGATGTTGAATGTGAACCTTCAGTTTTATTTCAGCACACATGATCATCTAGCATGTTTTCAAACTAACTAGACCAACCTAGGAGGTTTATTGTGTTTTCTATCAATGCTCTCTATCTATTTTGCTCGTTAGTACTTTTATCTTTTCTGTTACCTTATGATTGCTGATTGGTTTTTGACTTTGCTGTTGACCAGCTTTTTGGCAAATACCCAGACGTGCATGTATATGCATATGGACCACTTCCTTGTGTGGACTTTGTAATAGCGGAAGCATGTTCACATTTTGTCACAAGGTACGAATAAACTGTGATCTTACTGTGGCTACTATTTCAATGGAACTTCAGTTTTGGTGTGCTGTTCTCTTATCAAGGTTCATTAACTTCTGATTCCTGAGGTTACTTTTGCTCTGCTTGCAGCATTGTTTGCAATGATGAATTTTCCTCTCGCCTTTCAATCAATTCGATCCTTAGGCTACGATCTGCTGCAATAAGTGCTCTTTCAGATAACTCTCCAGCTGATACAGCAATGATACAAAAGCTCGCTCGAAGAATTTTGCATGTGAACAGATATCATGATAATGGTCCTGATGATGGCATAATCCAGGGCTATGCTGATCATACAAGAACATCAGGTTGGCATAAATTTGTGGAAGTTTCTTTTACCTTCTCTTTGTGCAGTCTTAGATATGTATGGAGTCTGGTTTTGCAAAATTCACCCATCTTTTCTGTAATCATCGTATTATCTTTCCTCCTGTTACAGGTATGGCAGTACCGAATGAAAGACAAATTTCTCATCAGGTTCCATTATGCAATACTGAGACAGACCTCCAAATTACGCAAAATGGCTTTGTTGGGTATAATGGATCCAATGCATCCATAGATGAGCATGTGAGCTATGAAGGCATAAACAGTGGCCATGATGTGCAAATAATTCCACTTGATGGGTTCGATTCTGGTTTCGAAGAGCACCCGGCATCTTACAGAGAAATACCAGTGGAGCCTCCTGAGATGTTTCTTCCAGGCTTAATTGTTCACATAGTGCGGCAAAGAAGAAGTCTCTTTCCTCTTTGGAAATGCTGGAGCATTCAGGAAACTGAGCCACCATACAAAGCTGTTTTAGCAAAAAGGGAGAACTTCAGGGATATAGTGGTTACTCCTTCCATGTTTACAGATCACTTACCATGGAGGTAATATTTAACTTTATGTTTACCTAGATAAACTAGTATGTTGGTAGATGCAGCATTTGACGAAGACCAGGGGTAAAAACTAAGGTAGTAAAACTACCTATACCAGTCACACATTTTGAAATGGCAAGATAGAGGACAAACTCTTAGTTGAGATGATAATTGAACTCCATGCACCATGCTTAACTATGCAACAATAAGATAAACTGTCCATACAATAGCAATTACCTAATTAGTGAAAGGGCATTCAGGCCAATTTCTAATGCTTCTAGTTCTGGAATAGTTGAAGTCTATTCAATTGTGCAGAACCAATGTCCTACTTTGTAATCCTATTAAAGATGCAGTAAAATATATTTTGGGTTATGGAGTAGTTCACTGAGTATGCTCTTCAAGAGCTGCTCCTTCAGTTGCTAATCACATAGCCTTGTGCCTCTGTCTGTTTCCTTGGCCCTGGTTGTGTAGTCCTTGTTCATGGTAATTCTTTTACTGTGGGTGTGTGATGTCTGGGAGCCTCTCTCCCCTGTACTAAACTAGGGGTGGACTCTTGACCCTCCTATGTGTTGTTTTTCTTCTTAATGAAATGACATGCAGTTCTCCTGTGTTGTTCGAGGAAAATAGTTCACTAAGTATGTGTTTCGGTGTTGGGGGTTCTGGGACAAAGGGATGGAACCATCCCTGGAGGAGAATATTTGGCTCAGATGTGGGTTCACTCTGTCCCCAGGGGGGTGCCCCATGGTCCCATTCCTTTGTTTCCTGGGGTGGCGCGGGTCAGGGTGGCGGTTGCGGGTGGCACACTGGCTGACGCCCCTGCAGCGCACAAAGGTGGAAGAAAAAATTGAGAGGAAGAGAGGTCATGTGAGGATAAGCGTGCCCCACAGATAAAAGTGACTGATGGTGTCAAACCCCATCCATGCCATTTGGTTCAACCACACCAACCAAATAGAAAACAGGGATGGATCCATCCCTCACACATAATCGGACCGTTCCACCCCCAGTGTCAAGGCTGGAATCGTCCCACCCAGGATGCCCCCAAGCAAAATACATGCTAAATGACTAGAATCTGGATGAATGTGCCAGGTACCTTTTGAATGGGAAAATAGCCATATGAGTGAAAATTGCCTAAAAAGATCAAGATGCTTGCTGTTCGCTTGCTTGCTCCTTGGGAAGGTCATAGCGCGAGGAGCTGCATAGGAGAGAGGCATGAAGGACTGAGCCACCAAGGATAGGAAGTTGGGAGCTGCCGTCCCTGTCTGCCAAACTGGGCGGAATAAGCCTTGGAGTGGCAGCTGCAGCACCAGGCGACAGGTTATGGATGGTTTAGGAAGCAGGTGTACAGCCACACGGGCAACCTGTGGAAGGGTGGTCATATAAGCACTAGGAGGGCAGCCAATTTGCCTCTGCTATTGATCCTTCACCATCTAGGGTGTCGATTTTGAATATTCAGCAGCAGGGGAAGCACCTCTACTTAATGCGAATGAACGAAAGAGGGGCGGAGCGAGGAATGAAAGGAAAGAGCCATGCGGGCATGGGATCAATGGATCTGGAACAGTCCAGATGGTCAAGTGGTCTGGGTTTTATGGTGGAGAATAAGGAGCATTAGCCTGGACAGGCTAAAATATAGGGAAGTATCCCTTTAGGGCCTAAGAATAAAGCTGTGACCCTAGTGGCCCAAGTGTTTGGTTGATGCTGCTAGTGCACGTGGTGAAATGCATTTAATAAAGCCCCTTAACCGAGGTTCTTACAAGCCATTATCCCCCAAAAAGAAAATATTAACCGAGGTTCTTACAAGCCATTATCCCCCAAAAAGAAAATATTACCAACAGGTATCACATTTTACAGTGTGTGCAGGTCCAATCCTTTTAAAACAGAAAACATGTTAAATTCATGTCCACTGAAAAGCACCAGCATGATTGAGCAAACTTTTTTAGGGCTTGTTTGGATGCATTTGTATATGCCTCAATCCACATTTGTTGAGGTGGATTATGGTGTAAGTTTAATTCCCACCCCCAACACATGTGGGTTGAGGTGAATACAAGTGCATCCAAACAAGCCCTAAAGTGGGAAAACATGACACATGCTTCTAACTGTATCGTTGTTCGTATATCCATTAGTCTGTCACAAATCCAACATTTTGCTGTTTTGCATTTGTCTTTTCTAATGTCGATTATAATATCAGTTCTTCCAGTGATGTGGTTGTAACATTTGCCATGTCAAGCCATTGCACTTCCGTTTCTAATTTCTAATATAACATTTGCTTATAGTCTTGTACAGAACATGCCCTTGGTCTTCATGTAAAGCAGCAATTTCTGTTGCCAGGCATTTTTAAAACTGATTTCAAAGCGGCAGGGCTAGAAGTTTTTCTGAGCCTGGGCGATCCTCGTTGTGCAAAAATATTTACCTAACAAATTATAATAATTTTCTTTGATATATAGAAAATTTTCTTTTGAAGTTTGACGAGGAGCCCGGCTGGCCGACCGAGTTGGCCAGGCGGTTGCTCCGCTAGTGGATTTCATCACCTGCAGTTATTCTGACACCCCTGCCTTGGCAATTACAGGTGCCACTTTGCTATGCAGAAAATTCTTGAAGCTCAAACGCCTATGAGACGTGCAAATTCCGGTCCACCCATACAACATTTGGTCTAATCAGGAAAAAAACTGTTGGCCCATGTACAGAATGACGTGAAGACAGAAATTATGAATATCACATTTAGCAGCATGGTTTATTCCAGGCTGGAGGCATATTTCAGTCCTTCAGGCAACCATATCTTGTATACAGGATACAGAAGACATCCATGACAGGCCCGACAAATGCCTAGAGGAAGGCGGACCACTGAGATCTGATCTCTGGCAGAATAGAAATCTGTACAACAATATCTAATCAGTGTACTCACCAACCAGCGTGTGTACATTGGTTCCTGACGTAGCAGGCAGAAAATACCCGTTTATTTCTCTCTTATTCATTGATTGGGTCATTGTTCTGCAGCTGTGTCTGCTTGTGCATACCCATTTTTTATTCATGGTTAGTTATGGTGTACATAATTGAACACAACAGAATTAGCTAGACTGACTGGCTGACAAGTGACGGTCAAGATGTGATTGTTCACCGGAGCTGAATGCTGAATGGAAATTGTGAGTTAAGTCGGTACCTTAGCAAAACCATGCCACCTTAACTGAAATACTCACACATGCTGCAACTATTTGATTTCCCATATTTAGTTTCTGGCAAGGCTTATGAACGCCTTCCTACCACATATTATTGCCTGTCATATTATCGTCTTTGTTTCATTCGTAAGTACTTTGAACACCAAATTCTGAGCTACAGGCTACAGGTTACAGAGCCTTTGTAGATATACGATAGCCTCTTATACACACTGTTCCCTTCGTCCAGTTGGCAGCAACAGCGGTGGGTTAGGCTACTGCTCAACTAGGCTTCTGATGAAAAAGCTTCTGGTGATAACCAGCCGTGTATATGTGCAATTGTGACTTGTGAGCGTAACGTGACTCTCGTCTCCCATTTGCTGCAAGGGACAAACCTACCTGGAAAAACATGGAGCGTGCGGTGAGCCTCCAGTAAATGCGTGGCGCCAATGACAGCGGCACTGCAAACCAACAGAATGGCACTTGGGAATTTTCTTCTCGGGAAGAATAATGGTACTTGAGCATTGATGATCCCCAGCTGGACGCTGCCTCCTCGATGCGTTCAGTTACGCGCACAGTACATCAAGCCGAACCGAACCCCTTGGCCACTTGTGGGGTTCCTACTCCACGTACAGCACGGTCAGTCAGGGGGCGCACGAGGAGGCCGTGCCCAAAGCCTCCCCCACCAGGCCACCACACCCAGGACGCGCGTCGCGAGCGCACGTACACCACCCCACCTTTCCGTGAGCCAACCCGACCCTGCTCCAGCACCAGGCCACCAGCAGCCGTCCTGGCTCACGGAATGCGCGAGGACCACGGCGCCCGGCTAATCGCAAAGCAGCAAGTAAAGGTGATTGTGCCCGACGGGAGGCCTGTTGCTCTCGCCAATAAACACCTCCAAAGTTGGAGGCGCGGCAATGAATGGAACAGGGCACACACACACACACACACACGGTACACCAATCATGTCCAGCATTCCACGTTTCCACGGCTAATTAATCATGGCACGATCGATAGCCTGGACTCGAGCGCCCTTGATCTGCTCGCTGACACGACCGCGGCCGTTGCCGATCGCCAGCGACCGATCCGACTCGGCCGACGACGAGCCGTGAAGTGAGATGACCAGGCGCGTGACGTGATGTGACGCGACGCGACGCGAGCCCGGCCAACGATCGGCGCGCGCGCTGCCGTGCCGGTGCCGGTGCCGGTGGGTGGGGTCACAGAGTCGGTCAAGACCGCCGCGCGATCGACGGCGTACGGCGTACCCCCATGCATGGTCGCTTGGTTGATTTCCTCCAGCTCGATATTCCACCGGTTCAAGAGCCACACCAATCAGCCGGGCGGACCAGCAGCATTTCACGTGAGGTCGTTCTTCCTGCCCAGGACGGAGGCCGTCCTTTGTTACCCTTTGCCTTTTTATATATGGAGACACACGCTCGCTCGTGTCAGGGGGCACCAAAGTCCGTCGGAAAGTGACTCTACTGGCGAAACTTCACAAGGTGTTGGCGTCGTATCTCGTGACCGCGTGCATTCCGTCGCCGGCCGTCTTCCCGTGTAGAGTATGCATGCCATTATTCTTCGTGGTAAGCGCGTCCGGTCGGCCCCCCAGAAGCACGGGAGAAGCTAGCAGGGCCCCAGGACGCATGGTGCCAGTTACCCCCTTGTTGCCTGTAGTCGGGCGTGAAGATTTCTGAGGGGTCGCCGGGTCGGCGGTTAGCGCCCAACTGGAGCCTCAGAGGTCGCTTTCCCGTCCACTGTGTCTGTGACGGGCGGCGCCCACTGGCAAGTTGCCAGTGGCCACCGGGGCTGCATAACAGCGACTTCCGAATCCGGCAGCCTTTGCTTTCTTTCTCCTAGCACTACTCTATGTCGACCGCTTCTGTAAATTACGCATATACATGCTGAATTTCCTTGGGGGTTTTGTACCCATCTTTTCTCTTTTTTTTTTTTACAGGAAAAAAAAAAGGTTGTGTACGTTCTAACGGAAAAGCGTCGAGACATCTACTTCGAGCCATCACTTTCTCAGACCAAACCTAGGGACAGTAAGCCAGTAACAAAGATCAAATGCAACTTGCATTGCGCCTTGCCTGACATTCTGCATGACAACTTGTAGTGCTTGTCGTCTTCATAGCGTATCAGACATTGTTACCGTCGAAAAACTAAAAATTGAGAAGAATTTTCCAACGATTCTCCCTGCATGCTTTGTGAAAGAATCTCCGAACGCATCCACTATGCTCTACTACACTACGGTAGTGAGTGCATCAGGACATCACTCCAGTCAGTGCATCCAATTAGTGGTTCGACTTGGATCGTCTATTAGGCCATGGAACCGGACCGGAACGGGTGCTTTTCTCCAGAGCGCGATGCGTAGCGAAAGCAACGCAGAAATCGTGGGCGAAAGGGCGCACAAAGATGACGCCAAGCGAGGCTTTTAGGACGCCACTCACTACACCAGAGGAAACATAGAATTGCTAATGCGGCTAGCTAGTGGCTAACGTTGGCTGGCCCTTCTCCACTTATGAGCATAGCGCCATAGCAGGAGTTGTAGCATATGATTTGTTTTCAGATAGATACATATGCATGTGTGTTGGTTTGGTGCTCCAAGGAATAGTTTGACCAGCCGATTGAAAAGGTCCCTGAATTCTCTGATATTTCTAAGGAAAAACTATATATTTTGATCTTATATATCACCTTTATTATTGAGAAAAGAAGATGCATGCCATAGTGATTTTTAGTCATGCATCTAGTGTCCAAGTCAATCAATACTTGAGTTGGCCCTTAAACAACGCTCTCCGGTTGCTCATGCTCGTTTCCTGTGGAGCCATGCATTATGTTCAGTGACTCATTTTTCTTTTAAGGAAAAAAAAAGTTCAGTGACCATACAAAATCAGAACAGACAGTTCAATCGCGAGGTAGGCCAGCACATCTTGAGTTGATTTTCGTGTGACTATCGTTGTGGGAACATTACTTAGTTTTCTTTTAGCTGAAGCATCAGCGTTTGGTTATAGCAGATTAGTTAGTCGTCTGTATCAGATTAGTTAGTCGTCTGTACTGTACTAGCAGATAAGAGTTTTGGAATTGACAAGCAGCGCCTACCACCGTACACGTAGCCGCAGCTTTTGCTTGGCCTCTCGGACTCTCTCTCGGCCATCTCAGGCTCAGCGAACAGAGCTCTCGGCCATCTCAGGCTCAGCGAACAGAGCTGGTCAGTCTCAGTCGCGGGGTCAGTCCTGCGGCTACCTCCTGCGCCGCATAGATAGCACGGGTCATTTTGTCCTTGTTGAAGCCTTCCACCACACCCCACCCGCGCCACACCCCCCCCCCCCCCCCCTCTTTTGTTGAAGCCTTTTTCCCTTTGACTTCTCTCTAAGGCGAGCGGTGAGCCGATAATCCGCAGCGATTCGCAAAAAGAGCCATCGAGCGGCCTATGCCTAGCATGAAACAGAATGAGTTTACGTTCAAACGCGCTTGATTATGACGCTTGCATGCTACTAGTAAGAACCCTAATCTCTGACGGCAATTTTTAAGAACTTTTTATACGTTTTTATACCAATAGAAAATAGAGATTATATATATAGTGGGAAAATATGCAACAGCAAATTCTTTAGTTATCTATTCTTGATTTCTCATTAACCAAAGATAGAGAACGAGATTATTGGCTTCCAAGAGTGCGCACATGATTAATATTAGAGCATCTCCAAGATCGTTTTCTTAACTCACTTTGTATCTGTACTTTTTACCATGCAACAATCTTTACAGAGACAAAGTGAGTTAAGAAAACGATCTTGAAGATGCTCTAATATTAATATGATCACCATGTCTAATATTTCGTCTCTTCCAAATTGTATGTCGTTGTAGCTGTGTCTTAATAAACTTCTCTGGTTTTGATCAACTTTATTGGAAGATACATAAGTATCAATAACAGATGAATTGAATTGAATTGAATTAGAATAAAGTTGAAGCGATTTACAAATTCTTAACGAAGGGACCAGAACACAACTGGAGAATCAGGGAGCATAACTCTACGAAACGAACCCTAACATGGTTTTGTGTAAAAAATAGATTCCATTAAACATTTTCAACTTTTTTGGGTCTTTTTTCCCCTTTATAAAATCAACATTTCCAATACCATGCGGTGTTCTTCTCGCGTGTACTACATGACATGAGAACGTGTTGTTCTTCTCTCGTCTATATACATAGGTGTGCCTTTGCCATTTATGGTCCCTTTTGGTAACGATATTACCGACGCATTGTACGTCAAATCTGGCTAATATGCAAGTTCATTCAACTAAACTAGGTAAGATGGTTCTCATGTTAGCGCTCCGAGATGCGCCCACTACAAGCTGCACGTGACGTAGGTAATCTCCCATGATTTCGGTCTGCTACATGAGACAAGTCAGGGCAAGATGATTGTTCTGGCGTGAAAACTCAACATGGACCAATCCGAATCTTTGGCGCACAAAGCCAGCAAGCCACCTTTCTCTTTGCCGGCCTGGCGTGAAGGTGAAACTGAAACCCATCTCGTCTCGCGTTGACGAAACCACGAGTTGCCGACCTAAAGCAATCGCCCGTGCGACCGTGTGCCTGCCGCATATGGACGCATGGGGCATGGTGGCCGTGTGCCAATGCCGTCCGCCCATCCCGCCCATCTTTCCAGTCGCTCGGGTCCTCGCGCGCCTCACCGGCCAACAACCCCGACGGCGACCGCTTCCCAACCGCCGATCGGAGTCTTGCGCGGTCACGCCGGTTGCCAGGCAGATGATCGTCACGGAATCTATCCGTCGTCGTTTTCTCTCCTCCTGGTGGTCCCGACGACCGATGTCTAGCTCCATCACCCATGGCCATCGACTTCAGAGTTTTCAGCTCCCCCCGCGATGGTTGGAAATGTTGGGTCGTCTCGTCCAACGCGAATGCGAATGCGAATGCGACGATTATCACTAAGTACGTCCTGATACGCTCACGATGATTGTGAGGTTTCCACAGTGATCACTGATCAGAGGCCAGGAACGGGATTAAGCATAAGCAGGGCGTGTGCGCACCGTTGCCACACTTATTGGTCGTTGTTGCGTACGACCCCAACGCCAACCTGCACGACTAAATTTAAGAGGGTCCAATCACTCGGGGACCAATCAGCGTCGTCAATTTGACATCTGGTTCATCAGTTAATTAAGGTCTGACTGGAAAAGGTCTCGTGCGGAGAGAGAGTAGCTAGGCGGCGACTATCGGTTGTGACTCACTTGTGAACCTGATCGGCGCGGCCCAACTGCTCCACTCCAATCAGGGTATACACAGAGAGAAAAAAACAATCAAAGCATTTTTCCCTTGTACTACAGGGGTGCTTTTGTAATAAAATTGAATAATAAAACAGAAAAGAAACTCGAACTCGTGCAACATGTGAACTGTGACGCTTCAAGAGGGTGCTCGTAGCATAATTGATTTTGTTATTAATTCTCCAAGCATATCGGGATACTGTGGCTAGAGATCGACAAGTTCCTGTACGGGATCATCCTATCTGGGTAAACTTCACAGTTCACACGAAGGGGACATTATGGTTTATGGCCCAGGACAGCTGACAAGCGGAACACGGAGCATTTCAAAAGCATGGGCGAAGCTCACGCCCCAAATTCAAAGGGTCAAAAATTCAACCACCATCCTCTCATGTAATTAACGTCCAGCCATCAAATCATCTTATGCAATTAATCTATGCGCGTAGTAATGGGATGTTAGATTGTACGTGTCATTTGATCCAGTATAGAATTTGACTATCTATGAATGCATGCTATTCTAACTCCTAAAAGTACTGATAATGAGTTTGGATAACAGAGCGCTCCTCTAATAAGAAGGGGTACGTAGAACACTAGAAGAAGTTTAGAAATTTGTAGTTTGTTCTGGGGTTGCGCGACTCCTGGTAAGTTCAGAAATTAGATGTTTGTTGTGCGGTGTGAGTCCTAGTAAAATGTAGAATATAAATTTATGGGTTAACTCCCACAAATCCTAGGGGAAAGAGGTGAGATAATTGCGCTTCTAGTGCAAGATGATCTATCTACAATGTTTATTACGTACTCCCTCCGTCTCAAATTGTAGTTCATTTGACTTTTTTTACTTCAAGTTTGACCACTCGTCTTATTTAAAAAATTTAAGCAAAACTAGTTACATTTAGGTCATTCTCGAAGATCTTTTGTTAATAAAATAAGCCACAGAAAAAATAATATTTTAAATAAATTTTTAAATAAGACGGGATGGTCAAACTTGAGACAAAAAAGTCAAATAAACTACAATTTAAGACAGGCTAGTACTACATAAGTTTTCACCCATAAACCCCCACACTGAATCATTTTCTAACCCCCCACCCCACCCCACCCACACACACTGAATAAAGGAAAGAATTTCCTTCATCACACTCCAAATTTCCTCATCAATAATCAAAAACAGGAGAGTGGTGCTGAAATTATATATAATATATAACTCGTATAAGCGAAATTCCTCTATCGAGTTACACTGTCAAGTGTAACTGTCAACTACCATGCCCCTCCCATCGGTTGAGATACTGGCATACTGCATGGCGTGTCGGCGATCCTACTGCTACCACTTCAACAGCTGCCAAGCCCGCCATCATTCATCTCGGCGTTTCTCTTGTTAGCTCCTGCTATTGAGTCGTCAAACATGCTCAGGGCTTGTTTAGTTCCCGGATTCGGGGCTGCCCGAAATCACTGTAGCACACTATGCAACACCGTTGTATTTTATTTTTATTTAGTAATAATTGTTTAAATATTGATTAACTAGGCTCGTCTCGTAAAGTATAACTAAACTGTAGAATTAGTTTTTGATTTCATCTATATTTAGTACTTCATGCATATACCGGTATTTTGATATAATGAGAAATTTTTTTTACATAATACCAAATTTTAAAATTAGAGAAGCTAAATAAGGCCTTAGTGTTTTTACTCTACCCACTAGCAGACATTCCATGGCCCCGTCAGAGATCAGAATCAGATTGTGCATGTACATGTCGCCAACCTTAGGCCTTGTTTAGTTTATTAAATTTGGTCATCAAATTTACTATACAGAATTCTTATTCCCCGTTACATTAAAGTGCCGGTATATATATGGAGTATTAAATACAGATAAAATCAAAAACTAATTGTACAGTTTTTTATACTTTACGAGACGAACATTTTAAGCATAATTAGTCAAAGTTCAAACAAATTTTACCAAATACAAACGAAATGCTACAGAAATTCTAACGCCAATTTAACAAACTAAAAGGCCTTACAGTAAAAAGCGCACGACTACCTTAATTGTACCCTGTACTTTATGTTGTTGTCCCCCCC
>CM041642.1:19316785-19331633 GCA_023333625.1 Bothriochloa decipiens | reverse complement strand
CCCACCCCCACGCACAGGGTCGTGCCGGCCACCTTCTAGAAGGAGGAAAAGCTCCACAAGAGCAACAAAATCTCCCTCGAAGTAAAAAGGAAACCGGCGCAGGCCGAAGGAGAGGACTATGGGCCGTACCGACCCGACCAAATCCACTCGAATTCGTCCTCATTTCCTGCCCCTTTTTTCTACCTCGGCACACGACTCACACGATACGCCCGTATATACCCGGATTAAAATAAAATTGCCCCGGGACGTTTCAAAACTCCCCCACGGCTTCGCTTGCGCAAGGCAAGACTGTCCCGCAACTCCCCAGGTGGTGGAGCGGTCCGCGGTGCGCGCTCGCCGCTCAGGGCGCTTCGTCCCCAAGGCACCGCGGACGCCGAGGCCCGAGGCGACCCGCCCGCATAAATCCCCCGCTCCCAACTTGTTGCTCCGCCGAATCCTCGAATCGAATCGCGACCAAATCACCCCCACGCGCCTCCCTCCCCCACACCCCGCACCAACACCCACTCTGTTCCTCACTGCAATCCACCACCGCCCAACCGATCCATCTCTCTCTTCGGCGCAATGACGGCCGTCGCGGCGCCGCCGGAACCGCCGAGGCAACTGAGCTTGGAGGACCTGAAGGCGGTGTCCGTGCTGGGGCGCGGCGCCAAGGGCGTGGTGTTCCACGTCGTGCACGCCCCCGCCGCCGCCCCGGGGGAACCGGACGGCGAGGGCGACGCAGCCATGGCGCTCAAGGCGGTCTCGCGGGAGGCCGCGCGGCACAAGAAGGCGGCCGGCGGCGATGGCCACCGCCGGATCTGGTTCGAGCGGGACGTGCTCCTGGCGCTGCGCCACCCGCTGCTCCCGTCCCTGCGTGGCGTGCTCGCCACCGACGCCGTCGTCGGCTTCGCCATCGACCGCTGCTGCGGCGGCGACCTCAACTCGCTCCGCCGCCGCCAGACCGAGAAGATGTTCTCCGACTCCGTCATACGGTACGTCCGTCACGCCCGTCCGTCCAACGCTTCATCTATCAACGGCCTAACGAAACCACGCGTCTGGCGCGCGCACCCGCACGGCCGCACGAACGAGACGACGGAGCCAATTTGGTCGCTAATTTGGTCGTTTTTTTTTCCGCAGGTTCTACGCGGCGGAGCTGGTGCTGGCGCTCGAGTACCTGCACAGCCTCGGCATCGTGTACCGGGACCTCAAGCCGGAGAACGTGCTCATCCAGGACAGCGGCCACATCATGCTCGTCGACTTCGACCTCTCCACGCGGCTGCCTGCGCCGCCGCAGGAGCCGGACGCGCCGGCCACCAGTCCCAAACCTTCGCCTCCGGCCACCGCGCCGTCGCCGAGCCGCGGGAGAACAAGGAAGCCGGCAGGCGCGGCGCTGTGCTTCCCATTCCGCACCGGCAGCGGCGCGAAGGGTGCCGCGAAGCCTGCCGCGGACTCGCCGTCGCCGCTGTCCACATCGCGGACGGCGTCCTCGTCGTCGTCGTCGTCATCGACGGCGACCACGGCCTCCTCCTCCGCGGCATCGGCCGGCGCGCGGACCCCCGCGAAGTCCAACTCGTTCGTGGGGACGGAGGACTACGTGGCGCCCGAGATCATCGCCGGGCGAGGCCACGACTTCGCCGTCGACTGGTGGGGCCTGGGCGTGGTGCTGTACGAGATGCTCTACGGCCGCACGCCGTTCCGGGGACAGAACCGCAAGGAGACCTTCTACCGCGTCCTCACCAAGCAGCCGGAGCTCGTCGGCGAGCAGACGCCGCTGCGCGACCTCATCGCCCGCCTCCTCGAGAAGGACCCCGAGAAGCGCATCGGCGCCCGCGGCGTCAAGGCCCACCCCTTCTTCCGCGGCGTCGACTGGGACCGCATCCTGGAGGTGGCTCGCCCGCCCTTCATCCCGACGCCGCCGCCGCCGCCGCCGCCGCAGGACGAGGGCGGCGATGACGAGGCGCTCGACGTCGAGAAGGTCGTCCGCGAGGTGTTCGCGTCCAACGAAGCCGAGGCCGCGAAGGCGGGCGAGGGCGGGAAGGCCTCGCCTGTGGCGGACGGAGGCCGTGGCTGCGGCGACGGCGACGGGAGGAGAGATCACTCCAAAGATGGTGATTTCTCCGTGTTTTTCTGAATTTTTTTTTCTTTTTAAAAAATATTTATAAAATAGCTATTAGTAGTAGTTGTATTTGTTGTTTATGAAGTATTTCTGTAAGTATGAACTTTCTCGGGATTATTAGGAGTGAATACGGCGCAATGGCCGGTGGAGTACATAAATTAAAGACGTGGTCCTGTTCAATGGGGTATAGCCAATATAGTTTTTAGTTTTTTTTCCTTTTCTTGGTACATACTTAATGAATAATGATGATAGCGCAACTGTCTGCTTAAATGTAAATACTTTTCTTGCAGCCGGATTCGTTGAATTTTTATACTTGTACTAAAAGCATTTGGATTTTGTTTCTGAAGAGTGTTGCTTATGTTGGATATTTAGTCATTTTACACCATGTATTAATCCATAAATATGATAAGTAAAATACTAACGCCAGTATGATACGTGCGACAGCCTCATAATCGCTACTGCTACTGCTACTCATTAACATAAGCAAAATAACAGCAGTGATGAAATGAAGCATAAACAGGGATCTCGGTTTATACCCTTGCGTGCTACTGCCGGTACCCGCGGCCAGTACAGCACCATTATCGCCTGGAACGCCACCTGCAGGGATGGCGGTGAAGTTCGCCACACTCGCACCAGCACGCGTCCTCGTGGCCATCTTGGTGCTGGACGGAGACGAAGTCGGGGAAGGCAGCAGCAGCGTGTCGGAGCAGTCGCGCCCTTGGACGCTCCCCAAAAACTTGATTGCCCGCCTACCCGAGCAGGTACGCTTGACGGGACAAGTTCCGGAGGACTGCTCACCAGAGCCGCCTGTGCTCGCAGGGGATCTGGCCGGAGGTGCACAGAAGCAGCTCAAGCTCGAACAGTGGAGTGAGTGGAGGCGGCGGCGGCTGGTCGGGAGGAACAAAACCTTAACCCTAGCGTCCGACAGGAGCCCCTTATATAGGAGGCGCCCCTGTCGGGGGACCGTTGGACCTGTCTGGCGGCCGGGTGGGCTGGAGCGGCGGCTAGGGTTTGCCTCGGCCGGATGGGCCGAGTGGCAAAAACAAAGGCCTAGAGCCAACCAGGCCAGGCCAGGCCGGCCCGGCCCGTCGCGTGGCGTCGCGTCGCGTCGCCGGCTCGGCGGCGGCGCGCGCGTGTGGGTCCCAGGTTCTCCTCCTCAATCAGCTTATGTGGGCATCCCAAAGCTCACTATTTAAGTTGAGAGTCCTCTAGATAATTAGTCAAGTTGGTACTAATCACCTTTCCACTTGATTACACAGTTGTGGGCCTTTGAAGTTTTCTGACTACTAGAATAAATAATGGGCTTGGCCCAGTTATCCTAACAGCTTATTCCTAAAGCTGTAAAAGCATACAATTATCAGAAGCGATTATAATTCTTCTCAAGTATGAAGTTGTGCTTGTGCATTCTAAACAGTGTCAAACTAGGCACGGAGAAATCTACGCAACCGAATTCCAAATCCAGGCGATGCCCATTGTGCATTGGCAGCCAGTCAGAGTGCAGACCAAAACCTGCCAAGTTGCTAGGAATGGCTGAGCACCAGCTGGGTAGTCTACTGACATTTCAAGAGCACTCGAAATTACAGCGAGCACTGAAGCACACACATGCGGGTGCTGCTGCTTTCCGGGCTCTCGCCCTCTCGGTGGAGCAGCATGATCTGTTGGAGCAGTAATTTGGGTGCCGGGCACCATGCTGCTCGCTGCACCCCCGCGAGCACCGCAACGGCTCGCCGATGCAATGCAAACTTGTCGATGCAACTCCCTGCAAGGACTTGTCGATGTAACTCCTGAAGCCCTCGGCGTCAGACTTGTCGATGCCCTAACCGAACCGCGTCAGCCAGCCCAGGCGCCGTGATTCAGATCCTTCAGCGGCGGTGTCAACAACAAGACGACGGAATTGTGGACCGCCACGCCACCACCTGCTCCCTAGCCTAGCCCGGAATGAATACCAGCACGGCAGCAGGCTAAATGCCATGACAATGGCGTGATGTCCTTGAATCGAATCGAATATGTCGTCGTCCCGAGGTCACCAACTATTCCTTCCCCACAGCCCACACAGGGTGGTAGCGCCGTGTCGACGATGGCCTGCCCATCGTCCGCCCCACGAGCCGCGCGTGTGCCGTCGGTCGTCACGGCGTGCGTGAATCCTATCCCCGTTCAGACCCCGACTCCCACGTATTCCGTGCCGTGACTCCACAACGGCGATTATTCATTCTCGGCCTGCCACAGGATTTGGAAAGGTGGTGGCGAACCTCTGCACGGACGCCGGCTGCCATGCCAAGGAGTGCGTGCACGCCAGGACTTGTTCCTCTCATTCCTTCTCATGGGGCCGCAAATAATCTATGATAGCACGATTGAAGTTCTTCCTAGTACAGTATACTTCCGGTTCTTACTTGTAGTATAGTATCAGGCCTTGTTTAGATCGCCGATTTCGCCCGCAGATTTGGCAAAAGCTACAGTGCCGTGCACCGTAGCTTTTTTGTTTTTATTTATTAATAATTATTTAAATATTGATTAATTAGGCTTAAAACGTTCGTCTCGTAAAGTACAACGAAACTGTGCAATTAGTTTTTTGATTTCATCTATATTTAGTACTCCATGAATTTATCGGTATTTTGATGTAACGAGAAATAGAATTTAAGGGTGAATTTAGAAAACTAAACGAGGCTCCGTTCAGATCTGGCGATGCGATGTTTCTATTTCTGAATCTTTCACTTCTGATGTTTTGATGTAACATGGATTACGCAGCAAGTTTGTAGCAACAGAGCATTGTTAGCAGGTTGACTGCGACATGCCTACACGTACATAGTCGTACAATACTCGCCCGTTACGTAGCAGCAGCAGCCAACACGGAACGGAGCATCTCGGCCGGATCATCCTCCAATTCTCCAGGTCTCGTCGTCGTCGCCGTCCCCTGACGTCAGATGAGGTTCGTCGGCTACCGCTGCGTCCAGGCAGAGGACACCGCTCCCTGACATCACCAAGAAGACTCCGATGCCGCGCGTCTAGATGCCGCTGTGCCACACCCTGCTACCGTCCAAAGACGACGGCGATGCCACCCCCGTGCACGTACTGCTACGCGCGTCCGACAAACGTCGGAGTGGACCTGGACCGTGGTAGAGCGTTCGATACTGCATCTACCCGTTCTCACGAACCGAAGATGCGCACAAGAAACGCGACGATTTCCAGGTACTTTGCCGTGCACTTGCCATGTGAATCATGTGGCCTTGTTTTTCCATAGCTGACACCTGACAGTTAAAGAATACTGGTCAAGTGCATTTGGTCGTAGTATAATAACTAACACACAACAACGTGGCGGTAAGGCATATTATTACTCCCTGGACTAATTCCCTCTCAACCTCCTTTTATTGCTTGCAGGGCAAGGTGTACTCCCTCTGTTTTAGAAACATGCAATTCTAATACAGTGTCTTATTTTATTCCACCAAATTTAACTAACTATAGACAAAAAAAAATACAAATAGTTACAATATCAAATAAATATTATTTGATTAATTGTGAAATATATTTTTGTAATTAATTAATTTAGAGACATCAATATGAGTGCTATACGCTACTCCCTCCATTTTAAATTATAGTTCGTTTGTTTTTTTAAGATCTTTTTGTTAATAAAGTAAGCCATAATAAAAGAAATAATATGTTGAACAAATTTTTAAATAAAATAAATGGTCAAATTTAAGATAAAAAAATCAAACGAACTACAGTTTGAGTCAGTCAAAAACATATAGCCAAACGTGAGTTGTTTTATCTAGCACACAATCCATACTTTTCATCTTTTTTTTTGAACGGAGGGACTAACTAGGTAAGCTACATTGCAGCTGCCGCGCGTTTCCTTGGTAACCAAGGCCATGCGACGGAGGTCAAACCCTACGGATCTGCAATGCATGCATGCAGTGATGCGATATCTAGAAGGTCAAACTACGGTGGCGATTGAAATAGTACAACCCACTTGTAGAAGGTCCGCGGGGTACGTGCGTGTACGCGGCCTGACGTACGGAGACACCGTACTGCCGCAGCTGATTTTATTTTCTTAATTATTAATTTATAAATTAATCTGGCCGGCAATTAGTTTGTGTCATCTGATCATGCGTCTTCTTAATAAAATATCTTTACCATTCGAGAAGCGTCAGGGCATTGGCTGTTTTCTCTTCTTTGACAAAAGACCAAAGCCGGTGGCTTTGATTTGGGAGGACAGATCTGATGTCACTGCATTTGTCACCGGTGGCTTTGATCTGGAGGGACTACTGCGGACCAAAGCCGAAGCCGAACTGCAGCGCACACAGTGAACATGGCTTACTTGTCGTCCTCTTGTACTGGGCCATGCACGACCTGTCCATTTCAAGGGAAGCCACGGACAAAAAGGCCCATAGGCCGAAGGGGCACCGGGCAGACACATCGGCCTCCATATTGGACTTGATGCGGCCTCTCATGGAGACGGAATAACCGGCAGCGGCAGCAGCAGATCCGCAGATGGGATACTGCGAAAATGCAGTGCATTACCGGAGCACTCACCTGCGACTGCGAGACACCATCATGCTTACAGCATCGAATTCCATTTAGCCTGCCTGAAGTTGGAGTAACTGTGTGTGTTCAGTGGAGGCTGCGCTAGCTAACATGTTTCCCATCTTTCCTGATTCCTTCCTTCCCATGAGTGAAACATGTTTTTAATTTGTCGGAGTCTTCGTTTTAGTGGAAGCTTTTTGTCTGCATATAACCGCATGACCATTTGCTGGCATTCACGGGTGCTTTATATGCACTTTATCATATAGAAAAACAGATGGAGGAAAGAGCTCACATAGTCACATCTCACATGTGTAACAAGAGCTTCCCCACAATAGAAAATGCCATACCCCGTTCACGCAATGCATAGAAAGAGCGTAGCTGACGCTCGACATGGTGTCACTGAATCACCAATATATGACCTTACAAAAGGTATCACAAAAATGATGAATGACTAGTAGCTAGAATGCAAATTTTGAGCTTTAAACAATCCTTGTACAAGGAGAAACCCAACAGAAAAGATAAAGAAAAATCAGCACGTCAAGACCATGACTATTCATATTGCGTCCCAAAGCAGATCATAACACTGACTGCAATTTTCAAACATAAAATAGCATTCATTTCCAATGCTAGTTCAATAATCATCATATAGTTCAGTATGCATGGGCCTAGTAGTTCTTCCATTCTATTTGGATACTTGTACATATCAGTAATAATACTACAATAGTATTGTGTAGCAGTAGCACCCAATGAACATGTTGGGAATACATGAATTCGCTTTCTAATTAGATTATCCATTCCACCTAAAGCTGTGCACAAACCAAACAAATAACACGGTTTGATACAGCATCACTGGAATTTCTCATTTTCATTGCATCGCTGTTGCTTGCAATCAAGGCAAATTGATGTTACTGTAGGACTTAACAAATTTGACAATAGTAACAGCAGGCACCCACCAGTAACCCAATAGCAACTTTACTGCTGTTCAGTACCAAATTAGCTTAGGTTAACCTGAAGTTTGCAAATTTGCACAGCAGAGATGAATTCCATCTAATCAAAAGGTTATGTATCCACTGATCCAGCTATCCCAAGACTATAAGACAACTGGATTCAATCTTCACATACAAGAATGGCTACAATCATGTTTGTGGTGATCAAGTGCACACAAAGGAACAGACAAGCAAGGCATAGTGCAGCTCAGCTAGCAAGCTTGAAGGCGTCAATAAACAGGCCATATGTGAAACCCATCTTGAAATTGTTGAGGAGAGCAATGGGAAATGTAACCTTAGGCCGGCTGTAATAGAACTTTGTCACATACTCAGTCAGCAGCACACAAACAACCGCCGCTAGAACATCATTCACACCCAATGCACCGAAAGAGAGTGAGATTGTCTGTGCCACGTAAAAGCCGCCAAGCAGCGAGATTCCACCAAAAAGAGCTCTCCTTGACCGGCTTCTAAAATAGTCCCTTGAGAGTTCCGGAATGATTCTGACTATGTCAACCAGCCTTCGCCGCCCATCATTTCCCTGCACTGCACGGATTCTGAGATACTTGTACGAGGATTTCCGTGCGAAGTTCCTATAGCTCTGTGAGAAAAACCTTGTCTCCGAATATAGCCCATAGCTAGGAAGACCAGCGGCAATAGAAATGGAAACACTTGACATTGAGATATTTGCACTGCATAGACAAATATTTTTTTTCATCAAACAACCAGCCATAAGAGATGACATTGTCATTGTGTATATATAGCAAAATAAAATAAAATAAAATCCAGAATACCAGTAGAAGTCAAAAAGGAAATAAATTATGCAGAGTACAAAAAGATGGTAGGCACTAGTAATAACAGGACTATAATGATTGGCCACGTTAACAGCAGCATATTCTAAGGAAAAAAAAGTCAAAAACTCAACCAGCCCGTGGCATGACCCCCACTAGGGCATTGCTTTTAAGATAAAAGAACACAACCTTGCTGGCCGAGAATCTCCCTGAAACCCAGCTTTCCGATGAGTCGATTATTTTAACCAGCCAAATTCGCTACCATAGGACCTGGAGGTGCTACTGAATCTTTGTAACCACTAAGCTACAAGCCCTTTCATGCATATACAGAGAATAATGATAAATGCTATTTTAGGTCGTGTATTGCTCCAATGATTCAGATATGCAATGTGCTTGATGGTACTACCAGATATCACTCTATTAAGCCATCTCTAATAGTTGAAAATGCTTGCACCGAAGGGGTGTAAGGTAGCTGGAAGTTCCTAAATTACAGTGCACATCAAGAATAACTAGGCGCTGACTGATGTAGCAAATCAAACAGAGAGAAACACCAGAGAGGTTTGAGATCTGCTGGGACAAACGGTGGCACATGAGTCAAAATTAGCAGACTCGTTTTGGACATTTGGTCGAGCACTTGAAGGGCACAGAACAGGAAGGGGCGGAGGGCAGAGAAAACAACAGCTGGGGACCTTAACGTGCTCAAAGAGGATTGAGAATGCAGGGAAGGCACAGACACAGGGTTGGCAGAGGCGAAGGGATATACCAACAGCGAAAACGGCAGCCACGGAGGTGGCGGAAGCAACCAGCACACAGAACACGGGCGGTGCAAATACACCACGCTGATGCCGGCAACAGACCACACCAGCAGCGACACGGGGCAGCAGCGTAGACACAGGCGGCTGCGGACGACGGCGCGGTGCCAGGATAGCTGAGGGCTTGTGAGGAGGCGGAGCAGAACAGGAACAGCGTGTGGTCAAGCAGGACAGACTGCGCAGGGTTGAGGGCCGGAAGAGTGGAAGGACCGAACGGGCAACTATCGGTGAATTCAGGCCATAGGGGTTGTCAATCTCTCAGCAACAAATGGCCGATGACATGGATTCAGGGGAGTGCAGGAAATGGAATACATAAATATAAGGGTATATATATGGTAGGCTAAAAACAACATATTGTTAGTCAACAGAAGTATGTAGTGGTTCACATCATGCAATTATACGCACAATGTACTTTATTTATCCTTTAGTTTCTCTTATAGTTCAGTACTTTAGTCAGTCAACACAAGCTTAATCTGACTACACGCCATCATAATTCACAAAGATCTGGAAGGTAATAACAGAAATGCACCCATCTAAGGTAGAAAACAGAACAAGCTTAAAGGATTCACAAAAAGTGACCTTGAAGGCCAAATCTCCAGCTTCTGCTGACCATACCACTGAGTAATATAATCAAAGAAAAATGTAGAAAATAAGGAAGAATATAATTGAGTTGCCAAAACTTTATCTCAGTTCCTAAATACCACAACATTTTCCAATGTAATTTTCGAACAATACCATTTCCATCACTTTGGGACTAAAGTGTTAAAGTTGGACAAAATTCGCACACCAAATACCCATATTGTCTTCAAATTATTAGGTGCTTCAGAGTTTGAGCAAGCATGTTAACTTTGAGAAACCTCATAGTTTCATCCATATAAGCAAAATGATTCCACAAAGGAAGAATTAAAGGTGGAATTCAAGTGGGACATGGGAGCAGACCCAGAAAATATGCACAGCTATGCACAATCTATGGATGGAAGCACACAAGTTTTCCTGTTACCAATAAAATAGTCATTGTACCAACTGTAACAGCTAAATATTTCATAAGTTCGAAATTATTGCCAATTGCAATAGAGCGCACTCTTACATAACTGAGATATTGCATACATAGTACCTAAAGAAACTTAGAGCGCCAGCCAGGTGAAAATTTCTCATACTTCGGAAGTGCTTAAAAGTACATGTTTCATACAAATGATATTCAGCTTCTCTAGTCCAATAGTCTAATTCAAAACGTTCAGATTCCTATAATCAGTTAATCACCAAATTTAAAGGCATATAACAAGGTAAGGAAGAAGAGACGAATACCCAGACGCTCTCTGCTGCTCTGCCGCATACCTTTTTCTCTTGCCAACCACGGTGCCGGTCCGTCCCGGTCCGTTGCTGGATCTGGCTAGCCGGTGAGAGCTGGCGCCAAGGGGCAGGGACAAAAAATTGGAGTTGCTAATTCGTCCTCAGACCAAGATTAGGCCAATGAAACAGCGAATTAATTCACCAACAGGCGGCCATCAAAAAAGAAATCAGAGGGAGAGAAAAGGAGACACGACAGAGGAGAGGGATGAGGGGTGTGGTGTAAAGTGGACCGTGGAGACGGACTCTCCAAGCGTTCCACTGCAGATGGGCCCAGGCCCACTTGCAGAAACATAATTGCTTTTTTCAAAATTATTTACCCTATTCGCTTGGTGCTGACTGCTGATTTTCTAAATACTGTTCAATAGCCGACTGTTTTCACTGATAAGTTCGACCGATTATTCACCGACATGCCCTGACCTTCACTAGGGTTTAGCCCCACCTCCGGCGCCCCAAAACCTCCATGGCCGGAGGAGCTTCAATTCCCGCCGCCGCCTCCTCCTCCTCCTCCTTCCTCCTTTCCACCTCCATCTCCGTAGCCCTTCCTCGGAACGCCCCCGCCCCATGATTAGCCGCCGCGTGGCGGCCACGGCAGCCCTACGCGCCTCTCTGCGGCGTGCCTGCTCCTCCACATCCCACGCCGCCGACCCCGACGACCAACTGCTTGGTCTCGTGGAAGACCCCGAGCCGCAGCGCGGGTCCCGCCTTTCATCCAAGGACTTCGCCTTTCTTCAGGAGCCCACCCCTGCCCTCCACGCCGCGGCGCTCCCGCCGCCGGAGGCCGTCCTTATATTCAAGGCGATCCGAGCCTACGCCGCCGACTTCGACGGCAAGGCGGAGCGGTTCCTGCGGCGGCACCGGGACTTCCTGAGCGACGCCGTGGTGGAGGTGGTGCTCCGGTCGGTGCGCACCCCGGAGCTCTGTGTCAGGTTCTTCCTCTGGGCCGAGCGGCAGGTGGGGTACAGCCACACCGGCGCCTGCTACAACGCGCTGGCGGAGGTATTGCATTTTGATGACCGTGCGAGGACCACCGAGAGGCTGCTGAGGGAGATTGGGGAGGATGACCGTGAGTTGCTCGGCAGATTGCTCAATGTGATTGTGCGGAAATGCTGCCGCCATGGAGCGTGGGACAAGGCGCTGGAGGAGCTCGGGAGACTCAAGGATTTTGGGTACAGGCCGTCAGGTGCAACCTACAATGCTCTGGTCCAGGTGCTTGCAACCGCGGGGCAGATGGACATGGGTTTTTGTGTGCAGAAGGAGATGTCAGAGTCGGGGTTCTGCATGGATAAGTTCACAGTTGGGTGCTTTGCACAGGCGCTGTGTAAGGAGGGACGATGGTCTGATGCACTTGTCATGATAGAGAGGGAGGATTTCAAACTTGACACGGTGTTGTGCACCCAGATGATCAGTGGACTGATGGAGGCCTCCCTTTTTGATGAGGCCGTTTCATTCCTTCATAGGATGAGATGCAACTCATGCATCCCCAATGTGGTCACATATAGAACACTTCTCACTGGATTTTTGAAAAAGAAGCAGCTTGGCTGGTGCAAGAGGATAATCAACATGATGATGAAGGAGGGTTGCAATCCAAACCCCTCCTTGTTTAATTCTCTTGTTCATAGTTATTGCAATGCCAGGGACTATCCATATGCATATAAACTTTTAAAGAGGATGTCTGATTGTGGTTGCCCTCCTGGCTATGTCGTATACAACATTTTTATTGGAAGCATATGTGGTGGAGAAGAATTGCCAAGCCCTGACTTGATGGCTTTGGTGGAAAAAGTTTATGAGGAGATGCTGGCTTCTAGTTGCGTTCTTAATAAGGTGAACACTGCAAATTTTGCTCGATGCCTTTGTGGTATGGGGAAATTTGATATGGCATTTCAGATCATTAAGGTTATGATGAGAAAAGGTTTTGTACCCGACACGAGCACATACTCAAAGGTGATTACCTTTTTATGTGAGGCTATGAAGGTAGAAAAGGCTTTCCTTTTGTTCCAAGAGATGAAGAGTGTCAGTGTTAATCCTGATGTTTATACATACACAATTTTGATTGATAGCTTTTGTAAGGCTGGTCTTATTGAACAGGCACGGAGCTGGTTTGATGAAATGGAGAGTATTGGCTGCTCCCCAAATGTAGTAACATACACTGCATTGCTTCATGCTTACCTGAAAGCAAAGCAGCTACCTCAAGCTAGTGACATTTTTAACAGAATGGTTGATGCCGGCTGTCCTCCCAATACCATTACCTACAGCGCACTAGTTGATGGCCTCTGTAAGGCAGGTGAAATCCAAAAGGCTTGTGATGTCTATACCAAATTGATAGGAACTTCTGATAATGTAGGATCTGATTTTTACTTTGAAGGCGAGAACACAGACTCCATTGCTCCAAATGTTGTCACATATGGTGCACTCTTAGATGGTTTGTGTAAGGCACACAAGGTGGTTGATGCTCAAGAATTGCTAGATGCTATGTTATCGAATGGGTGCGAGCCAAATCACATTATATATGACGCCTTGATTGATGGCTTTTGCAAAGTTGGAAAGATTGATAATGCTCAGGAGGTATTTTTGAGGATGTCTAAGTGTGGTTACTTGCCTACGGTGCATACATACACCTCCTTAATTGATGCGATGTTTAAGGACAGAAGGCTTGATCTAGCCATGAAAGTTCTCTCTCAAATGGTGGAGAGTTCTTGCACTCCTAATGTCGTCACTTACACAGCTATGATTGATGGTCTTTGCAAAATAGGTGAATGTCAAAAGGCCTTAAAGCTGCTGTCAATGATGGAAAAGAAGGGATGCAACCCAAATGTTGTGACTTACACTTCTCTAATAGATGGATTGGGAAAATCTGGTAAAGTTGATTTGAGTCTTCAGCTTTTTACACAAATGAGCACACAAGGGTGTGCCCCTAATTATGTTACCTACAAAGTTCTGATAAACCATTGCTGTGCTGCTGGTCTTTTGGATGAGGCACATTCACTGCTAAGTGAAATGAAGCAGACTTACTGGCCAAAATATTTGCAAGGATACTGCAGTGTAGTTCAAGGTTTTAGCAAGAAGTTCATTGCTTCTCTTGGATTGTTGGAGGAGCTGGAATCACATGGCATGGTGCCAATAGCTCCTGTTTATGGGTTGCTCATTGATAGTTTCTCCAAGGCTGGCAGACTGGAGAAAGCCTTGGAGTTACACAAAGAGATGATGGAAGTCTCATCATCACTAAACATAACCAGCAAGGATACATACACTTCATTGATCCAGGCACTTTGTTTGGCATCTCAGCTTGAAAAGGCATTTGAATTATACAGTGAAATAACAAGGAAAGGTGTTGTGCCAGAATTAAGTGTCTTTATTTGCCTCATAAAGGGGCTAATCAAAGTAAATAAGTGGAATGAAGCCCTGCAGTTGTGTTACAGCATATGTGATGAGGTCAGTCCACTTGTCACATAACTGCTCCAACTAAATATATCTCCTCCTTTAGGCAAACATCAGATTAACCTCCCTGAACATTTTTCTTATCTATTTGTTGATTTGGCCCCTAGGCTGTTTTGTTCTGTCTAATCACGCTTCCAGTAGGTCTCATAATGGCAAGTTTACATGGCTGTCAAGCTTTTGCCAGATAGGATGCCAAGCATGCACCAACCAAACATTCATTCAATATGCCTTTATCATATTCAACCAAACAATTATTGATAAGTTTTGGTTTGAAACCTTGCTTTGCATGATGGTGCCCCACTAGCAATTTATATTTGATTCATTTATAAATATGATCTGCTTAAATAGCTTTCCATAAGTAAATATGATCTGCTTAAATAGCTTTCCATAAGTGTGGTAGTGACATGCCTGGTGACGCAGCATATATCGGCACAACTGTATTAGTTCTAGACTTCTAGTGCAGTAGTGTTCATCTCATCTTTTCCATGCTGTATCTCCATTTCTCTAACCTAAATAGTAAAAGTGTAATTTTGAGCAGGTTGCGCAATTTCCATTGATTGCGTCATCACACTTCTAGGTGCACTAAGTTGTGCCCTAATCTTTCGTTTTAATTTTCATGCTGCTGTATCATACTCTTTCTGGAGGATTACTAATATCGGGTATTGGACCAGGGTGTGAACTGGCAGAGCAACAACTCTTTTGATGGAGGGTAGAGATTTGTTTCCTTACATGGTTACTCCAGATGAAAGCATTGTCCCCTAAGAGCTTATTTTGATTGGGGTGATTTGGTTCAAATCAAATTAAACTTATTTGAATAATTTCCTGTTCCAAACATCCCTCTAGGGAGTCATTCATTTCTGATAT
>CM041642.1:19295404-19316385 GCA_023333625.1 Bothriochloa decipiens | reverse complement strand
CATTCATTTCTGATATCTTACTGGAAGATTACAGTATGATGTGGTGAGCCAGGAGAGAAGGATTGGAATGTGCTTTTGTGCAACTCATTGATGGCTTGGGAAAACAGCACTATGGGGATTAAAACTGTATATGTTCATATATGACCTTTCTGGGTGCTGAAGGATAAAGTGAAGACCTTCAAAAAGCTATCAGTCAAGCTGCACTCATGTAAGCATAGCTCTAGTTCATAATGGTACACAATCTATTATGCTGTTAGCTGATTACCATCATATTTGTGCTCTTATACAATATGGACTAACAAATTATCTCCTTCAGTGCTGCACACCATTTTACATTGTCAGTGAGTGATTACCAAAGTATTTCTGACCCTTCAGTTTCCCTTTTCTATATTTAGGACTAGCTGGTTTACCTTCAGGTGGACAAAGGATCATCTCAATGTCTATCAAGAATAACCTCTGTATATAAGTTACTGATGGTTAGACACAAGGGTGAAATATGTGGTGAAAGGAAACTTCTGAAGTTCATAATTCTCTATTCATCAGTTCACTGATTCATCCTTCTGCCCCTTCCAGTATTTTTGCCTTCACAATAGAGCAATAAAGAATTAAAGATACGAGGTGATCACATAAATGTACTCAAATGTACTACAGTTCACTGTACAAATGTAATAATTACTTTTATTTGTTGAAACTGTTAATATCTAGTTATTTCTATCAGAGCAAAACATTTCATCCATTGTTGTTGGATCATCAGATTTTGACGTTGTTTTACTTTGCAAGTGTTAATTAATTGAGTACTGATTAATTCAGTGTGTTTCAGATCTCTTGCTTTTGTTCCTATTTCTTTATTCCATTTATGTGGAGATAATACCCTCGCAGTGGTTTTATTAAGCCCTTTAACTAGCTTTGGAACTACAGTTCTTTCCATGTTACTATTTTAGCTAAGCATGTTCTGAATTGGACATTTGGATTGCTGTGGTGTTGTATCAATATGCCTGGTGTAGAGGATCTTGTAACTGGTGACTGGTGAGTAATCGTGCTCTATGCCAGGAAGCATCATTTCGAAGGCCCAGACCAGATTACCATCGGTCAAATGCCAAGGACCTGTATTTGTTTGCTCACATATAATGCTACATGCATTTGAATATACCATCTTTACTAGATGCTTCCACAATGATTCACACAACTACGTACGCATAGAGAACTTCATCGTTTTATGCTACACTGATATTTGAAAATGTTGCGTCCTTGCATGGCTTGTATTTAATGCTGGGCCAAATGAGTTTTCTGGTTCATCTGCATCTATTATATTATGTGTTATGATTAAAGCATAGGGAAATGATTCCTTAAGCTTTTCCAGAAAGAAAACATTGCTTCTGTGTAGAACATATTAACCTTTTGCTTTGAATTTGCAGCGGTGACTGAAAAGATACCAAGGAATGCATGGCTCTTCATTGCATTTTGTAGCCAGGGTACCGCCCATTGATTTGGTAAGTGATGTCAGTTACATCGGAGTACTTACTAAGGAATGCATGGCTCTTCATTGCTTTGTCTGGCCAGGGTACTGGCCTTTGATTGAATTAGTAAATGATGTCAGTAGTAGTGCTTTGCATTCCTTGTTTATGTGTGTTAGTAGCCGGAGGAGCCTCCATATCCCGATTAAGTCCGGTGTTTTGATACCTGTGCTTTCTTTTAAAAGTCTTGAGATTTTCTATGAGCATCATATCTTTAAGAAATGACAGAAGTTTATGCTGATGTCATGACACTGAGTGGTTCTGTTATAGAGGAGAAAAAGAAAACAGACCCAGGTATGCTGCTCCATGCCAGCAGAGATGCGCTCTTGTAAGATGTTTTGTAATAATAGATAATAGATAATGAGCGCTGCATTGCAAAGATTCACAGTTCTTTCATCTATGACTGAGGGTTCTGAAGCAGACTGCAATAAAAGGTTGGCTGGAAAACAGTTAAAACAAGTTGGTCATGAGGCAGACGTGTTGATTTATTGATTGTGAATCTGAGATCTCAAGAATGAGATTATTGCTCAATTTGTGATTTCTTTTTCTGAGGCATAGTCACAAATTTGTGCACTTTTTTTAATGACGTTGAAACTTGCAAAGTGATGACTAATCTTCATTGGCCCAATGCTGAGTATCAGGCTGCTTGTTATTGTTTTAGTGACGAATCACTCACAAATTGCCAGGGTACTTTTGCTCAGCGCATATATGCTATTCTGCCTCCTAAACCTGAACATGAGGCCCGCGTTTAAGTGCACACTGGCATCATCGTTTTTATTAAGAATGCAATGATTGTTGCCATGTTGGTAAATTCGTGCAGATGTGCAAGCGTTGTCAACTTGATGAGAGGGATAAGAGATGAGACGGACGGTGCCATAGTTCATAGACGATCCGCCGCCGATCAGGTTGTAGCATCCAATATTTTCGCTTTGCCGACCCAGCCAATCCTGTTCGCAGAATGGAAAAAGGCACCAGCCACTGTTTTTCGAAAGAAGCCCTCGTAGCCAACCAAGTCGGTCCTGCCTCTGCCTGAGCTTCCATTCTTTCTGATAACAATAACATACTTTCGTAGCCAACCAAGTCGGTCCTGGATTAGCTGATGGGTGGTGATTCCTGATTCCGCCGCTCCGGGAACCTTTCCATTCCATGGTACGCCGGCGCCGTCTTCGTCTGGGATTTGGATTTGGGGTACCGAGACGCGAGCGAGACGTTTTACCCTCCCAAAAGAGGCGCCCCTCTCCGGCGACGGCGACCCGTGAGGACCCCTGTTCTTGCAAGTCCCATCCGTCACGCGACGAATGGGATGCTCCCACGTGAACAGGGCATGGCACTTTGCCTCCTCACTTGTTCTCCGGTCAAGATTATCATGCCAGCGACAGTTTGGCCCCCGTCGATTCATTCGCCCAATCTGACGATCCACTGCCTCCACGTAACACGGCTCTGTGCCTTTCCTGCCCTGCCTGGATCTCGTCTTCTCTTTCTCCCAAAGGCAGAAGAAGCCCCCAATGGTACAGTGTCAACCTTCGTTTCGTTTGATCAGATGAGATCTTTGATCCTTCAGCCACGCTCCGAAAGCGAGCTTCTTCAGAGGCCTTTCAGGTTTCAGCTACACTCTGAAAGAGAAGCTTCTTCCTGTACTGTGCAAGTGGGAACACAACATCAGAAGGGAGGCGGTTTTGACATGGTAATCACAGGAATAAAATGGGATTCCATGGACCCCTACAGATTATGCAAGAACAGATGTAGCAAGCCTTATCTATTTCCCCCGCTTTCTTTCCGCCCCCTATTTTATCTCAAGCCCATCAAGTCCGCAGACATATCCTTTGATATGATAGAAAGATTAGGGCATTTGTATTTCACAAATCATATTCTATACCAGGAAGACTGAAGGATAGGCAGATAGCCTTACGTTTTTTTTAAAAAAAAAAAGACTGAAGGATAGCCCGAACAGAGATGCCAAAGAGCCAGTCCGCCTCTGGGAATGTCATTAGATCAGAATTCAGAAGCCACACTAAGCGCTGACCATCAAGAGGTCATATTCCGTCAAACAAACTAGGGATGTACGGAGTACGATGAACTTGCGTACAAAACTTACTAGCACCATATGCTGTCATAACTTCTACGTCACAATTCCAATGACAACCTCCTGAGGGCCTGGAGCATCAGAGACGGTCAAAGTGAATCTTCCAGTGTGTCGTGGGGGTCTGGACCACTCTAGAGATAGTACATTATTTATGACAGTAAAAGGTATAATGTCCATATTGTTGGCATGACTATAAATTATAATTGATATAAAAGAGAGATTAGGCAGCTCTATTTATTACATGGAACCCGGTTCATCCATCATGCAGATTCAGATAAGCAAACTGCATTTAATTTCAAATTTTCTGGCAACTAAAAAACATAACTTGCATCTTTAAATAAAGGGCACAAACGGCCAGGGAGTGATAAGTTTAGATAGAAAGATTTGCACAGATATGAATAGACATACCAGAATAGTATAAGAACAAAAACACAACATACCACCTTATCATCATTATTTAAACAGCAGTGCTATTTTTTAATCTTCGGAGAATGAACAAGACTTGATTCTGAGTTCTAGATGTCGGCATGCGCTGAAATAAGCCACACAGCTGTACCACTAATTTGCTTCCCAAGCATCTATCTTAGTAAAAGCAGTACCAAGTGAAGAAGGAAATTATTATTTTGGGAGGAGACAATGAACAAGTGTCAACAAAATCTCTTACCACTTTTTTATCGTTGAAGTCTAATATTCCTAGCAAATAATGGTTCACTTGAGGAACTTCTTCCAAGTTCCACCTTCCACCATTTGTAATGAGAAGACAATCTTCATTACAGTGACACTAGAGTGGTATCTTTAATGTGTACGCTCTAGTAAACTGATGGCCAGGAGTTCCTGCATTCACTGAAAGCCGAAGTAAGCACCTGCTGTGAGGAGGTTAAACAGCCTCCCCACCAGGTAAGTAGCCTTTTCCCCAGGCATGCAAGTTCTAGCATGTACAAGTCAAAAACATAATAGAAGACCAGGTACTTGGGAATTCAGACTCACTTTTCCCATTCACCTGGTAGAACTTTTATTAACGAAAGAATGAGGGAATGTTCATCGTGCAAGGAAAGAAGAAGAGGTGTCAACCTGATAGACAAGTCAAAAGGCAACCCACTTTTCACGAGGAGCATATCATGTCCAGGGTTACAGATATAGGGAATAAGTGAGTGTAGTCATCAGATTTTATTCATCAATGTGGAATTACCATGGGCACTCCTATTTTTTGTAAGCCTAGATAGTGGACAGGGCTACATGTCCAGTGATGACGACTAATGTAAATATATGCATCTTAAAGTTGAGATTCTGAAGCATCTAGAGCACACGACTCCTGAGATCATGAATGCCTTCAGCACTTCAGGTTGCAAGTATAAATAGGACACGTACCTGCACCAATCAGTGCACCCAAGTTCACATTTGAGGCCAAATCAGCTTCTTGGTTCTCTAGAGCGCAGGCCTGTAGAAAGACTCTAGAAGGCAACCTATTTTTTTTCCTTCCGACCTCAAAATTAGCATTTTTGAATAACCATGTCAAGGGATCCACTAGTGGTAGGACATGTTGTAGGTGACATTTTGGACCCATTTATTAAAACAGCCTCACTTAAGGTTCTGTACAATAACAAGGAACTGACCAATGGATCTGAGCTCAAGCCATCGCAAGTAGCAAATGAACCAAGGGTTGAAATCGGTGGGCGCGACATGAGGAACCTTTACACTCTGGTAAGTCCATAACTAGTCATTACTACATTGAGCAGTATTAAGATTAGTTAAAGTGAATACAAGGTACTAGGGTTAATAAAAAAATTCATATGCATAACTGCACAAGATCTCTTTTTATAAAACTAAGTACACAATCTCTTATTTGTAACGTCTGCTTTTGGAGTTCATCACCTTTAGTTGTTTTCAGTGCCCACATAGCAATGAAAATAAAGAATCTCAACTTTCCATAAATTGTACAGCCTCTTCTTTATGGATTGAAAATGGCCTCTCTGCACTTCCATTTAATTTCATGTACCATCTGTATGTTTGATAGCACCTGCACATGTACCTGCATCTTGCACATGGTGACTAGAATCAAAGTTATGTCCTCAATAAGTATACGGATTTTGAATAACTATAGTTAGATGCAGAAATACATGTCACATGATATGAGTTTCGCATTTTAGTAGCGTTATGACGATTGATGAGGCTATCATAGTAGTACCATTAAAACAAGTCTGTAACAGAGAAACTTTATTTCATTCATCAGGGTTAACAGGTACCTTGAAAAAGAATGTCTAGATTGTGCTGGTTAAGCAAATAGTATCTTTTTAATACTCTGAATAAAAAACTACTATATTTATTTGTGAGAAATATTTCCTCAAGATAACAAGTTTACTTGCTACTAGGTGATGGTGGATCCAGACTCCCCAAGTCCAAGTAACCCAACAAAAAGAGAATACCTTCATTGGTAAGACTTGAAACATTTCACAATTATTGGAAACTATTAATTCTACTACTTTGATGTGACAAATCTAAAATAAGTACATGTCACAGGTTGGTGACAGACATCCCGGAATCAGCAAATGCTAGCTATGGTAGGTTCTTCCATTCTGTCATTCTCAATTTAAATAGTACATAGCTTCAATAGTTACATTAGATTCTAAAATAAATGCATATGGTGTTCATCAAGATGACATGTATATATACCTCCTTGCTACACAACACTTGAAAAAAAATTGACAACATAACAGTTACCACAGATAATGTGCATACCTGGACACTAAACAGCTGTCTATCATGTCTACAGCACCTATCAGTGTCAGACAATATTTGAATTATATTGCTAAAAGTTGTGCAATCCAATGGTACCAAGAGTGGATGTAATTAGTTCAGCTGAACTTAACTCAAAATGAGCATCACTGTAGTTTCCATATTTCAAAACCTAAAATTTACGACAATGACTGTTCATCTCACAGTGTTTCCACAAATGAGAATAATGTTCATACTAGCTCACTGTGACATGGTTGAACAAATTTTATTACAGGAAATGAAATTGTCAGCTATGAAAACCCAAAGCCAACTGCTGGAATACATCGCTTTGTCTTTGTACTCTTCCGCCAGTCTGTCCAGCAAACCGTTTATGCACCAGGATGGAGACAAAATTTCAACACGAGAGACTTTTCTGCACTCTATAATCTTGGGCCTCCTGTGGCTGCAGTGTTCTTCAATTGTCAAAGGGAGAATGGGTGTGGAGGCAGACGATATATTAGATAAATACCATCTCACTGACTGTGCACTGCAAGAAGGAATATTAATTAAATTTGAAGAAAAAAGCAAGGCCAGCCACATCGCAAAGCGATGATAAATGCTGGGCCTTGAAATGTAGCTTCATTTGAAAATTACTTTGCCACATCTGCAAGTGCAATGATTTTAGCTTACCGTTTCACCATCTCAGACAACAGTCTATGTCTCAAGTGAGGAAAACCTGATTGATGTGATGCATATGAAGATTATTGTTCTGGTCGTGTTCATGGTAGAAGCATATACCCTTCATCAAACTACTAAGTTGACTTCATGGTAGTAGCAACAAAATAAATCATGCTTCAGGCCTGTAGTTTCTTAACAGATCTTCATGGATGAGTAGTATTCCAGGGCTGCATGTTTGAGGAGGCTTATATATAACGCAGCGCTAAGCTCTTAGTGCACTAATGTGCATAGTAGAGCTCTACCACTCAGTATCAGTGACGCGATCTGGCAACCTTTTCGCCACATGATACAAAAGCATCTCAATCTGAAGTTAAATTATGTCTTGTAAGAGTCAGATCTCATCTGTCCATCCACCCATCATGATCATCGAATCCAGCGATGAAGCAAGGAATATCCCAAGGGGGGCTGATTCCTCTTCTTCTTCCTCCAGCCCCTCCTTTCCTTCTTCTTCCTCCTCCATGGCGTAGGGAAGGAGGGGGGGGGGGGGGGAACGGTGGGCGTGCTTAGTGTATCCATGGACATTAGGGGGGCTGGAGCACGGGTAGCCCTGGCTTCATCAACATAAAGAAATATTACAGCAGTCTTCTGTATCCCACTTGATCATTCAGCTTTAGACCAAAATAGTCATGCATTTGCATAGGAGTGACAAATAATTAACCATGAATTTGAAAGAGCCCCCAACAAGGTCAACCTTGGTTTATGTTCATTCTGTCTGACTTTCCTCACATCTGTCATTCTGTCAGTTGGAAACTGCCAAATACCCATCTGATGGGATCCAATTTCTCACATTTCACATACATATCCAGCACTGCATTCCCCGGCGGTGAGGCTCAGCTGCATTCCGGACAGTGAGGCTGAGCTCCCTTTCCCGCTTGATATACCAACCGTGTACTGCCCTCCAAGCCCTCACTGCCCTCCCGCATCCCGACCACGATCGCCAAGTGACCCCGTGCGCCTCCGCCAACCTCGCTCTCTTGACAAAGGCGGAGAACGGGGTCAATAACACGACATCCAGCTCCGCCATTTCGTCGAACGCCCTCCACGCGTCCCTGCAGCGCGGTAGAGCTTGGCCAGTGCGTTCCTGACGGGCAGTCGCCCGAGGAACCCAGCCTTCGCCGCGACCGCGTGCCCCAGCCGGCCCTCGCCGATCCCCACGAGCGGCTGGGAGTGTACACCCGTGGAGCCACACGTGCGTTGCGGGGGCGAGAGAGCCTCCCGAGGCGAGGCGCGGAAGGCGGTGGATGGACAGGGATCGCCAGCGAGGGTGAAGGTGGAGATGAGGGCGCGGAAGGCGAAATGCGCGAGGGCGACATAGCGGCGGCATTGATTCAGAGGGAAACCCAAACTGAGCTTGAAGATCAGGCGAGGATTTCCGTTGGCGTTTTAAGCTGGAGCCGCTCAACTGCTCAAGGAGTCAGTCAACATTGATCACCAACCAAGGCGTTCTCAGTAAACATACGATCGCTTTCTCTGCTTCATCATTAAAAAAAAATCCTGGAAGTGCTTGCTCGTCTCAGAATCAAAACAAAATTCTCGACAATCACATGTAGGGGAAAAAAAAGCTAGCCCTGCATTTACGCTTAGGTGTTTGATGTGGGAAATGAGTACATATCTTCTTACCTTTTTTGTAGAATAAAATAAGTTGATATATCATAACCTCATTTCTCATTGCTTGTACGAGGAACAGAGATATTCACCAGATTTTAGAAATTGGCTCACCTCATCTTAGATGAAATAATTTCTCAGACCAAACATCGCTTGGCAATTTTAACAGCATGACGAGCTCTGAAAATAAAATTGACTTCACATGCCGGACAGAAAAGAAAATATATTTCCCCGAGAATACTCAAACGGTATGAGACAACTGGCAAATGCCATCGAACATTCAACACTAGAGAAAAGAACCATAATATACATATGTCACTAAATTAGAACTAAATCATTGACTCAAACATATCCTGTGCTCCTAAGCAGCTAACGCTCATACCGCCCATGAGCAGCTCATATATACATCTCAATTCGAACCACCATCTAAAAGATGCTACATGAGATAGATAATACCAAGGTGAAATGCTAGACACCTGGAGCTAGGTCTGACCATAAAGCTCCCCTTGAACAAAGGAGCATGCTAAGTTAATCTGACAATTAGTTCCCACTGCGTTAAAACTCCGCTTCAAGTTTTGGAGTCGCTGAGAGTATGATATCATTGTAATGCTGTTCTTGGCTAACTTCTAGGAGCCTACGGTTCTTCAGAACCTGCAGGCAAAAACATGCACAAGGATACTCTATTGGTGGATGAAATGAAGAAAATGAGATGCCAAAGATTCACAGCATCCCCTTTTTTTAGTAGTATATACTTAATTTGGCCACAAAAAGGAAAGAATAGCTCAAGATTGGAATGGAAATATGAACAGAAATTGAATTATCATTACCCAATAGCAATACAAAGCTAGATCAATCCTTCAAGAAAAGAATTCTGAAGTCACACAGATTATCATTCAAGCAGGAAACTACAGAAACCATACGTCCATACCAGAGTTTCAAAGAAGAATGCTGCTGCAGTTTTCCTCGTTTTCCCTTCAAGGACTTGACTGAGACTCAAAGTAGCAGTTCCCTCCTTTCTCTTCTGGTCCAGGAATAGCTGATAGAGGAGACTTGCTATTTTCCTATATTAGTAAATTTAGATAAGCGATAACAGACTAGTGGACCAGAAGCAGGAAGGAAATAGTTATGAGCAACAGAACAAGATCATTAGCTACCTAGTCCTGGTTGAATTCTGCAAACCTGCAAAAACAGCAATGTGCATATAAGAGCCTGGCAAACTAAAAAAACATCACAGCATAAGCACAAGCTATAACAGTTCTATAAACCTTCATCTCTGGAGTGCTCTTCGTCCACAAGAATATCCTGTGAGCGAATGTCATTTCAAAAGCATTAGTTTGCATCGTAAATTATAGACGATTCTATCAAGCAGGTTTGATGTATAGCTTACCTCATCTATATTATCTACAGCAGCATTCAGTGCTTCCATGTGCAACAGAATTTGGTTTTCTGATTCATATAGTCCGTTCTTCGGTGGTACTTTAGAACTAGGTTCATCTCCTTTGACTTGAATGCTCTTCTCTTTGATTGTATCTTCATTACATGCACAAACTTCGTCTTGAACAGGCCAACTTTCTGTTTGACAGTCAACAGGAACCTCAGAGATAATTGGCTCTTCCAGTTTCCTCTTTCTTGATGCATCTTGAATGCTTTCTCGTTCTGTGCTTTCAGTACCCTTGCAAGCATGGATGGATTCAGAGTGTTCGTAGGAAAGACGCCTCCGGGCTTTAACTGATTCCTCACATGAACTTTCAGGTGCCTCTGGTGCAGTACCGCGTGCAAGGGGGATTGAAGTATGATCTGTCAAAATAAGAGGACACTCAGTTATTACAGGTTACATCAATAATTGCACCTAATGAAGGATAAATAAGTGACCTACATGGAATCAGTGGATCCATGAACGTGTATGGCAGAGATCCCAATTTTGCCACCCTCCAAATATCAAGATGAGTGTGAGGCGCCTTCCTTCTCTGCTGCACAAGATCACTTGCATCGTTTATTGCTCCTCTCATCATCCTACAGTAAGAAGTAACTAAAATATATTACCAAAATAATAAGATGTTACAGTTCAGTGGAAGCATGCAACAGTCCATAACATTCTGATATCACTTTGAAGAAAGTGAAGATCACCATCTCCCTAGTCCCAACAAAAAGAAACATGAAGAATATGGACAACAAAAACCCCTGCCATTCAATTGAGGTGTTCAAAGTGAACAAAACTTCAATGAGAAAACTTATATGTTTTGTTTCACTTGGTTAGGCTTCTTGAATCACTTCATTTGGTTTAAAATCATAGCAGTTAAAGGCCCACACTCAACTAAGGTCAATAAATCCTAGTGATGCTATATAATTAAACATCAACGAATCAGCTTTTGTGATTTTGAATTAGCAAGGCATGAAATTAGAATTAAAGCTATCTTGCCATGTTGATTTTTAATACTCAAGCTAAATGTTTATGTTCCTAAACATTATCCAATGATATGGTTTGAATTAGCCAGGCTACAGAGAAGCTCTCTCATGGAAAATCCAACCAAAAAGCCTGTATAGGATAACCCAAGCTCTCTTATGGAAAATTGGAAATCCAACCAAAAAGCTTCTATGAGATATGCATTCTACCCTTGATGGTTCTGTTGTACAGCTTTGCTTACTCTTTTATCTATTTATATTTATATATATTACCACAGTAGGGGAAACCCCTACTGTATTTCCCTCAAAAAACACTTGCCTTAAATATATATGAAAGGCAGATGTTTGCCGAGATTTATCAGATATATGCCCAAACCCAGCTTAAGGTGGTAAGGACAGCATAAGGTAACAATAGCTACTACACCAACATATTCAAACAATTAAGTACAAGTATTGCAACTGATGAAAGAGTTTGTACAAGCAAACTAGAAGTTGTCCTTACTCATTTGACAGCACGGTGGGAACATCAAACAATGTCCTAACCCTCCGCTGGCTTTCACGTTCTGTCTCTATATAATCCTGCTTAGTGAATAATAATGATCTTCTTCTTTTTCTAGTAGCCTGGCTCTTCTCAGTTTTAGCTGGTGTCCTAACCGTAAATCTAGAAGAGGATGGCCCTGGATCAGAAGTAAAGAAGTCCATAATGAGTATGATTAAGACCATAAGTAGAGCAGATAATGTTGTGATACAACAGAGACCTGGGATACCCTCTTGCACAGGCTCTGGAGTAGAAGGTGATAACTCATTATCTGCCCCTGTTTGACATCTTATCACAAGAGGTTGAAGTGACTCTTCTCCAGTGTCACTCCCATGCTCTGGATTTCCTGCTGCAGGTGTGGCAGTGTTCAATTTTCCTAGCAGTGAATCATTTTCTGATGCTTCAGTTGTGTAATTTGCACTCCGACTTCCACAGGCCATATTCTCCAGATTATCAGAGTATTGCAGTTCTTGATTTCTGTTTCAAACATGCTCAATCTGATCAAGATCTATTAACAGTACGACCTAAAGATCTTGAAGTAAATGATTAGCTGTACCAAAAGAAAATCTGTGGGAAAAATGTAGCTTTTACTCACTCTTGCGGATGGATAGAAACCATAGTACTATCAGAAACCCCATTATTCTCATCCGTGTTCACTTCTCTTACAGAATTGTCCCCAGTTTTGCTTTCCTTTGAAAGATCCTTAGCTTCAACCACCATATCCATCATCTCAGGTGGAAGAACACTGTTACAAATTCATTTTAGGAATCAACAAGAGAAGAAATGATCTCTTATGCTGTTAAGGACAGGAAAGCAACAGAATGTATACTTACTCCTTCACTGGTGTGAACCAAGCAGAATCAGCATCCTCGTTTTCTATTTCAGGTTGATCCCCTTCGGTGAAGTCTAGAATATTATTTGGAAGAGCACTGCATTACAAGGAAGCTCAGAAATCCAGAAGACATAACGTTCTTTTAGCATCATTAGGGTGAAGCTCGGGTGCTTACATGTATTCCGGCATAAAACAAGCAGAATCAACAGCATGTGAACATGGTGTCGTCTGATAAGGCTGTACCATTGAATAAACTTTAAGGTTCAGTTTTGCAAAGAAATCTGATGAAGCCAGCAATATTGCATCTTAATTCAAAGAGTAGCCAATGTCTAAGGAAACTGAGTGTAATTAACTAATTATTTTGCAAAATAGTTCATGAAAGAGATGAAACTAACTTGTAACTACATATATTAAAACTAACACCACACATCCATTGTGGGCACATGCCAATGTGACCAGCCAGATTGTAGGAGAGGGAGCTGCGTACCTCATAAAAATAGGGGGCATGATGTCTCTCATCTCTCAATAGAATATCTATACAAAAGAACAAAGCAGGGGATGTATAAAATGTTTAACAATCGAAAGGAAACAAAATAAGAGGTCTGGTTCAAGTATCCCGAGAAAACAAAATGGATGAGAACAGAACAGTATAAGTAAAGGCAAATGGTAGTAATACTGTTACCTTGTTGTGCCAACTGATGGTGGTCATCACCTTCATCATCTCTGCCAAAAAAGGTTGAAAGTATAGCTAAGAAAACACATTCCATATAATAATGAGACTAGTATATGACCAGGAATTCTTACATATCTTCAGGAATCCCCAAATCAAAAGAGTCAAGCTCAAATCTTGTCGGTCTTGTGAAGGTTGGCAGACCATCTGGCACACGTGCTTCTTTGATTACCACAGATATCCCTACAGTAACTTCTGTTTCTACCATTACGGAGTGGCCTTCACTTGATATTGCACTAGACACTTCAGTTCTTCTCATAGCATGAACAGTTTTCGTTACTTTGCTGGTGCTTTGCTGCCCTGCCACTGACCTTCCTACACGGACATCTTTATTCACTTGCTTCAAAAGTCTGGGTGTCCACCTTCCACTTGGGACAGTAGGATTAGCAAGTTGACTTAGTTGATGAAGCTCAGAGACATCATGGAGGATGAATTCCAGTCTTTTTTTGAATATCGTAACAATTCCAAGCAGAAGTTGTGCCAGTACTCCAAGGCGAAGTCCATCTGTGCTCTGGACATCCAACAGAATCTCACCTGCCAATAGTGAAACGAAAAGTGATATCATTACAAATCCATTAGGAGAATTCCTGAACAAGATAGTTTGGTTTATAAAAAGAAAGGTGCCCCCTTTATATCAACATCACTAACAACACTTGTACAGTTCATAATCCAATTCAAGGCTAGTTGGCACACAGATGGGTGAATTGCTTGACATGGTAAGTCTGGATGGCGCACCTGATTGACAATCGGGATTATGCTCAAATGACATCAGTGAAACCCTCCCTGACCTAAAACCCCCAAACTTTACACTGGTCAAAACCGTCTAAATAAACACAACCCAAGACTGAGATGACAAACCACACCACAGGAAAAGGCACGACAGCACACAAGGAGCCTTCCTCCCCTCGTGCCCCTGTTCTCCAGCACAAATTCCCCGCCTTTAAACCTAAACTCCTACATAAACCCTTCCCTTCTCCCCGCTTCTCCCACTGTTCCAAGCCAACATCACAGATTACTGGATTATTAGAGCGGCTCCCCCTCTGTCCCAACCCTTATCCGTGCACAAACTACTCCAAACAAACCAGTGAAAAAGAAAGGGGGGAATTTCTCTCGCATTGCAGGCGTGGACATGGATTCCTTACCGACGGCGGCGATGATGTCCAAGCGCGCGACCTTGTCCCGGGTGAGCTCTGACTCCTTGCAGAACGACAGCTTCCACACCGTCTTCACCGGGCCGTTCCTCCACAGCAGGGCGTTGGCGTTGGAGTGGGACATCTCCGCCTCCGCGGCTCCCCCTCGTAACCCGCTCGCGCGAAACGCCGCCGCGGCAATGCAGGCGCCCGCCCCCGGCCTCTCAGGCTGCGCCAACGGGCACCGTGAGTGGGAGAACCAGAGCGCTCCGCGCGTGGGGAGCGTGGCCGGCTGGCGGCTGCGCGGTTTTGGGGTGGTTTCTGTGGGGTGTCTGACGAAAGCAGAGGGAGAGGAAGGGGAAGTGGGCATCAAGGGGAAGGCAGGAGGAGCCGAAGAGGGGGGGACCCGGAGAAGTGAAACGGCTCGCCGGGCGTGGCAGCGTGTGCGACATGACGTGACTGCCCCTGGTTTTGAGACGTTGAGGATTCTTGGGAGACCTTTTTTGGTATTGTTTATTAATTTATTTAATTTTATTCTTTTTTCCTTCATGTTTACATGTTCTTTGGATTTTGTTTGGACGAAACTCCTGTTTTTGGATATGTGCTGTTGCTTCCTGTTTTATGAACAGCCCACGACGGTCTTTAAAAGCCCCTGATATGGTAATTAGTAGAGTCTGATACTCTGATATCGGTTGTCAGGTATGGTATTCGTGGAGCATCAATGTGAGCATTCATGTACCATCCAACTTCTCGGTTAGCTCGAAATTGCTCTGCAAATTCAATCGAGGCCCGTCCAAACTACCTTGCGTGTGAAGTAAAGAATTTGATATGCATCGTCAAAGACAAGTTGTTTGTACATTTCTTTCTAGTAGCCTCAACGATGGAGTACATGATAATGTCGTTTGATTCGGCTTTTTTTTGGTTAACTATTCACATTGCTTATTATTTGGTTTGATTGACGTAATAACTAAGGGAACGGATACATTTATGTGCAAAACCCTTACCATCCACTTTTGACAATATCAATTACATCGGCTATTCATGTAACAAACCAAGCGGATTGATATTTTATACGTATAGCACTAACAAATAATTCCGTTATTATTACCGCTCTTTCAAGTAGTGCCTTATCCACTTCTGACAATATCAGTTAGCTTAGCTATTCATGCAACATATCAAACACATTTTCTATTAAATAGTAATGGATAGCGCCGACAAATAATTCCATTGTTATCCACCTCGGACAGGATTAGTTAAGCTCAGCTATTCGTACAACAAACCAAACGAATGGTTGAACAGTGATAGATAGCACCGACAAATGATTCCATTGTTATTACCATTTTTTTAACTGAACGTGAACCAAAGAGCATACTGCTAGTTCTAAGTACAGTAGTAGTGCCTCCTATATCCACGGGTATGGTCACATTTTGAAACCCGGGAGGCAGGAATCAGTGGGAAAATGACCGTTGGGCAAGCCCTCTGCGGTCATTTCTCCTCCACCTCCGGATGAGTATGACGACAACTGCGGATGAGCGACGGGACACAACTCGAAGCAGTGCAGAAGAGGCCCCACATTACGAGGTGAACTCAAGTGACGCTGTAAATCACACGCTTCCAGTGGGCCTGATGTATATCTGGGGCCACCTGTAAGCCTGTAAACCACACTGAATGAAGCAGCCTGACTGCCTGATGTACGGTGGCTCGTGTCGACGCCTTCCCCATCCCCAAGTTACAGCGGCAGCGCACCGCTCGTTGGTCACCACGTGGACCAGTGGACGACAGGTGTAGGAACCGGACTCGTTTTTACCTGCCTCGGCGGCTGCGAGTGCTGTCTGCGTCGGAGACGCACGAGTAACTTCGGTGTCGGGCGCCGTGCTGCGTGCGCCGACGTGGTTCGCAGGCGAATCGTGATCATCTACTAGCCTCGTCGCTTTCGAGTAGCTGCCGCCCGTGGTGGTCATCCGGTAGCCACACAATGCACTCACTGCTCACGCGCACCAATAACAATCTGATCAATCAATCATAATGTTAATAATGCTTACCCGTACAATCCGTACTTGGATTGTCCTTCCGAACTCCAATGACAACCATCGTCTCAAAAGAAAAATTGTGATGGACCAAAGAAACTCCAAACATGGTGTTGGAGTGCCCGGCCCAAAGAATGTTGCAATGGGAGGAGGAACATCCAAGCACAACGGCCCAAAGAAACTACCCAACTTAGGACATGTTTGGTTAACAGAACTACAGTAGAGACTAGAGCCCGCTAGTCCTATAGACTACTGGTCCATTTTCCAGTCCTCTTGTTGGCAATTTAGGGACTAAAAAGAACTGCAAATTAGTCTCTAGTCCTTGGTCTCAAAGAAACCAAACAAGCCATTAAGACGGGGGATAGTGATGCTGCAATGGCAAGAGCAACATCCAAGCAAACATTCGATGCAAGCGGCAGAGATGATTTAGTACAGCAGCACATGTATCAGGTGCATTATTACTTTAATCGGACGGAACAAATCTCGTCTGAAGATTTACAAAATACTCCACGGTCAGAGCTCAGACCTACCGACATAATCTAGGAGGTAATTACCACGAGACCAATTACAAAGGAAAATCAAAGCTAGATTACATGTATAACTTAAACTGCTTTGCTACTTAAATACTTATCTAGCATCAGCAATAATCCCCAAAGCTTCACGGTTAGCTAAGCTACCACAACGGCATAGGATACTGATACATGATATTATTATCAGATAGGCAGATTAAAGCTGTTCCTGGGGCAGATCATCACGACGCATCATTCAGTCCCAAAATGCACAGTTCATTTACTTGTCACTGTCAATCAAGAGGGACAGAACCATCAATTACTTTCTTAATCGATGGAAGAACTTGGACTTGCCGGGTCACTGACTGAATCAAAGTCAATCTTCCGACAAATGCCTGGGCTGAGTTTTAACGCTTTAGAAGATCGCCTCAAAGGTGCATCTGGGCATGTGGATGCAATTCCAGTAAGTAGAGGTTTTGAATCAGGTGTCTTGAAGCTTCCGTGTAGGCCTGACTGTGTCACATTCTTTCCAGTTTCTTCTTGTCCATCAAGAGGGCCATCTACAATTAATAGATCAAGGATCATCTTTTGAATCATTTGGAGATATTGATCCTCCTCTTCAGAATCACTACAATCAAAACTTAACCTTTTAACTGGGTAGTCACCTGAATCAAAATTTAGTTTCCTACGAGGTGGAACTTCAGCACCTCTAGTCACTTTCTTCTTTGGTGCACAGGCCACCTCCTCTGGTCCTGGAGCAAATGGATCAAAAATGCTTTCACGTGGTGTCTCACAACCCAATGAAAGACAGATATCATCAGTAGCCTTGCTAGAGATTGACAATTCAAGTATATCTCCCCTTGGAGAGATGGCCTCAGGAACATCGACCTTGTTATTTTCAAGATAAATTATAGCAGAGGATTCTTTCTCTTCCTTATTTTCCAAGGGAACTAGCGGAAAGGGTTCCTTGCTCAGATTCGTTTCCACCCTTTCTATGACCATTGAATCACAGCCCACAACTTGCGAGGTTTTAACCTCACTCTTATCCACTACAAGATCTGGTAGGACTGGTATTGTCTTAAACCCCATGATATGGTAAAGAATATTGCAGAACAAACGTTGACACAAAAGTGATGTTTAACTGTCCTTTTAAGTCAACCCACCACTGGTCTTCAATTATAACAGTGTGCTACAACCTGCAAAATAATAGAGAGCAAAACTTAATTCAGGATACCAAACAAATTATGCACAAGTATGAGGAAAAAAATATATTAATCCAATAGGGTTACCACATATACCAGTTACTATGTCACAACATATATGTTTCAGGCTCAAGTGCTCAAGAATTAACACAAGCTGTAGGGAATTATGAACTAATATCTCTATCAGAACAAGCTAGATCTCTATAGACTGAATTTCGCTATGATCACCTTAATCCCTAAAGAAGAAGGAGCTAGATCCATGAAAAAATTTAGGCCTATCAGTTTGATAAATTGTAGTTTTAAAATTTTCTCCAAAGCCCTGACCTTAGGACTAGGTAAGGTTATTGATAGATTAGTTTCTCCAAATCAGAGCGCTTTTATTCAAGGCAGGTTCATTTTAGAAAGTGTGGTCATTGCCCACGAATTAGTGCATGATGTGTATAGAAGACATGAACCAGGTTGTGTCATAAAGTTAGATTACGAAAAGGCTTACGATAGGGTAAATTGGGATTTTCTCTTTGAAATTCTACGTTCTAGAGGTTTTAGCTCTAGGTGGATTAGTTGGATAGACAAGATCATTAGGTAGGGTTCGGTTGGGGTTATGTTAAACGGCGAAGAGAGCAAATTCTTTAAGACAGGGAAGGATCTCAGACAAGGAGACCCCTTGTCACCCCTTCTGTTTAACCTGGTTGGAGACGTCCTAACAAGGATGTCAATTAAGGGAGCTGGCTGTGGTTTGATTAGTGGTCTAGGAACCAACTTTAGACCAGGTGGTATTATTTCCTTACAATACACTGATGATACGATTCTATTCTCTGATGATAATATTGAACATCTACATAATTTGAAGAATATTTTAATGTGGTTTGAACAGCTTTCAGGTATGAGAGTAAACTTCCATAAAAGTGAAATTGTTCAAATCAATATGTCTGTGGAGAGGGCACACGTGGTTTCACACATTTTTGCTTGCACTGTAGGAACCTTTCCTATGAAATACTTAGGTGTTCCATTGCATTATGAGAACTTGACTAGAGAGGACCTACAACCCTTGGTAGATAAGTTGTTAGGAAGGATAGCTGGCTGGAGAGGCAAGTTACTGTCTCAGGCTGCCAGAGTTGTGCTGGTGAAAGCATGTTTGTCTAGTATTCCCATTTATCTTATGTCTTTTATCAAGTTCGCCAAGTGGGCCATTAAAATGTTAAACACCCATTTAGCTAACTGTTTATGGAATGACAATGAGGATAAACACGAGATTCACCTAGTCAGTTGGGATAGTCTTTCTGTTCTTAAAGATTTTGGTGGTTTGGGTATCCCTAACCTAAGGGACCTCAATATATGTCTCCTAGCCTCTTGGATTAGAAGATACAATGTAGATAAACACAAGATGTGGAAACAGTTCCTGGACTTTAAGTATGATACTGAGAACCCTAATAATTTTTATAGTTCAACTAGAGGGGCTTCTCAATTCTTTAAAGGCATCATGTGGGCAGCTAAAGCTGCCAGGTTAGGATACAAGTGGAAAATTGGTGATGGGAAAAAAGTCAAGTTTTTGGAGGACAACTGGCTTGGTCCTTCCTGCTTGGCTATCCAATTCTGGGATTTATATGTGTTAGTGCATGAACAAGCTGGCACAGTGGCAGAGTTATGGGATGGCAGAGAGCTTAAATGCACCTTTAGGAGAGGGGTAGATTTGAGGTTAATGAATATGAGGGAGGAGGTTACCCAATTAGCTTCAACCATCCAATTCTCTGATGAAGAGGATTCTCTCATCTGGATGTATAACTCAAATGGGATCTATTCCTCACAGTCCCTTTATAGGATAGTTAATTTCAGGGGCATTTCTCCTGGTCATGTCCCTGCTGTTTGGAACATAATAGTCCCACCTAGAGTCTTGTTTTTCCTGTGGCTACTGTCAAAAAACAAGAACTTAACTAGAGACAATGTCAACATTAGGAAGAAGTTAGATGACTTGTCGTGCTTGTTCTGCTCTGAACCTGAGTCTGGTCAACATCTTTTCTTTGAGTGTGTGGTGGCCAGACAAATGTGGAGTGCTTTATCAGAGGCTTTGGATAGAAATGTGGGTAGTAATTTTATTTCAATAGGGCAGATGTGGCTTAGTAATAAGAGATTTATGGTTAGTAACATCTTTTGTGCTGCAGCCCTGTGGGGGCTTTGGAAGCTAAGGAACTCCATGTGTTTTCAGGGTACACCATGGCTGGAGGGGAGAAATCTGCTGTTGAAGATACCTGCAATGCTTCATACCTGGATCATTCTCTGTCCACAAGAGAGAAGATCCGAATTCTCTGCAAGACTGATCAAACTCAAGGAGATTGCATCGAGAGATCCAAGAATCTGTGGCTGAACCAAGTGAATGACAAGTGGGAAAAGTTCATGTTCCAGACTGCCGTTGAGTGGGAGGAAAAGGATCTACCGCTTCAGGCTAAGATGAAGCTGGGGTTGGTCAGTGATCAGGGAGAGAATGTTGGAAAGCGCTGGTTTAGCTGTGAGCTGTGAGGGGTGCTGCCGTTGGTGTGAGTTGGCTTCGAGTTTCCTTTTGACCGCTTTTGGTATTGGCTGTGGAGGTTTTTCCAGTTGATTAGCTTAAGGTTGATGTAAGTTTCTTTTCGGAGATTGAGTGTTTTTTTTCAGATTTCAAAGACAGGTGTGTTCCACCTGGGGATGTAACCGAATGCTGTTGTCCTTGCTTTGCAATGACAGGGACTTTGCCCTATAATTCTACAAAAAATAATTATGAACTTATGCTCTTAACCCTGCAGTTCACTAATACCACTATCCCAGTATTTCCATAAACAGCTACTCTTTAGATTGGGGCAACCCAGTCTCAGATATGACAAAAAATAAATAAAGTATTGACAAGCAACACCAATTGACAAATGCTAGAAAAATCAACATATATTGACAAATGCTACAACAGTGTATAGCTTGTAACAGAAGATC
>CM041642.1:19274835-19295004 GCA_023333625.1 Bothriochloa decipiens | reverse complement strand
TCTGAATATTTATATTATTTATATACTCCCTCTGTTTTTTATGTGTCACATTTGTTTTTAAGAAAAAGGAAATAATAGATGTCGTATTCTGGTCTCGTGGTTTTGTTTCTAGCGTCCTGAGTTAAAACGCCTCGATTCTTCCACGTGCAGTTAAAGATGCATGCAGCCATGCAGGAGCAGCTTGCGTGTTGCGGTGAACTACCACGCGCAAGTGTCGGGCGAGACGTTGGCAAGTGCTGTGCGCGCTTGGCTTGCATGGGCCATGCAAGAGTAATTACATAGTGCTGTGCACGAAGGGGCATAACCAGATTTAGTGCAGAAACGAGAAGACTTAACTCACCAAAGCCAAATGCGACACTTAAAAAATGGAGGGATATATAACTCAATAAGAATTTTCTTGAGGCCCAACATAACTTGAAACAAAATCACAGTGGTTCAGGTTGAGATAACATTCAGGTCTGAGCAAAAGCCATATTCAATGGCTACCATAGGCTACAAATCCTCCAAAACAGGAATAGACATGCCCCCATATTGCAATATGCAGTTATGCTTCATGTACGGAGAAGATTTAGCTAAACCCTTAAAACTCTAACTGCAAATGTTATGGCAGAGCAGAACTAATATGGAACATTGGGGTCAGCTAAACCTGCAGCTTTATAAAAAATATCAGAAAATTAGTACCCGTCTGTGGCAGTGGAGAAGTCCATCGTGAAGTGGACGGAATGGAGCACCCCACCCTCCATCCATCCATCCCAGAAAGGAAGAACAACTGCAAACCAAAACCCCGCCAAAATAAGCTAGGGCCTACTTACCAGCTAAGGAAAGCAATCAAAAGATCAAATACAGCGCCAAGATGGATCTAGGCTAAAAACAAGAACCGTGTTCATAGCGGCAGCAGTGAGGGACGATGGAGAGGATGGTTAGATATGGATCTAGGGTTGGCAGTGTTTCCATGCCAGCGTCATCGGGTAGAATGCCAAAAGAGGTGCAATAAGGTGGCACCCTGATTCAGTTTGGTTAACACACGCTTTGCATTCACCTAAATCGAATCACAAGAACAAAGAACAGCTCAGCATCTCCTTCTTCTTCCTCTAACAACAAGAACCAACTACAATGCTCCTCTAAGAGTCCATTGTCTAGTATATACGGATATAGAGTTAACTATCCAGTACTTGATAGGATTAGATATAATCAAAACATACTATGATGGCAGTAAAATGCATTACAATTCATGAAAATTATGCTTTCTTGCTACAAACAAGTATCTGAATTGGATTAAACAAATTGAATTATCAAAAAGATACACCCCCCAGTCCCCCACCCCACCTCACCCCAAAAACAACAATACAGCAAAAATTTGCTGGTCATGACCTCGGCATGACCAGAAGGGTGCTAGGGCTGGCCGGTTGGGACTCACCTTGGGATCTTGGTACTCGCGGGGAACATGACTACCGGAGGAGGAGAAGAACGCGGACGCGGACACCAGGATCGAGGGCGCCCAAGGGGAGCAGCTGTGAAGGAGTTAGGGCAGGCCCGCGACGCCGCGAGATGCGTGGCCTGTCGCGGGGGGCGGCGCACGCGTCCCCAGGCGCGGGGAGATGCGTCGTCAGTCTCCGGACGCCAGGTGATGTTGATCCGGTGTTGGCTATCGGGTGGCTGCCGGGGATGGCGGTGGCGATGGCGGCGGCGCGAGTCGCGACTCGCGGGAATGGAATGCGGGATTGAGGTGCGAAGTCTGTCTGTAGCTGGAGAATGGGCGACTCGCGGGTGCGCTGCGCGGTTGTCATGAGGCTGGGCGTGTTTCCGGAGGAAACGGGCCGCCTCGGGGCCTAGACCGCGCGCCGTGGGCTTCCAAACTTGCCATGGAGGCGGCCCGTAGAAACTTTCAGCCTTGGTTCCCCTCGGAAAAATAGGCTGCCAAACTAGTCTGTTTTCTAGGTGGTGAAGTCAGATTATCTCTTGCCTAGAGCGTCGGACTCCACAAGACGTCAGAAGTGCTACGCAGGCACATACACCTGTTAGCCTCGAAAAAATATATTATGCTACGCGTGCAGCAAACGTGTTTAGAGCTGCACGGGATCAAACCAGCGCAGGTAGTACACTTGTGAGCCTTGACAAAAAGTATTGTTCAACCCAGTTTTCACAGTACCAAAACTCCATTTCTACAGCGCGTGCTTCACTGGTATCTTCTCCAAAAGCGTAAGACGAGGCTGTGTGTGAGCAACCCGCAAGGAGCCACGGTAACGACTGAACCAGAACGCGACGGTGTGGTCACCGCGGACGACGTCGCGACAGAAGATGGAGTCGCCGCGGTCACCAATGACCACGGGCGCAGACGCGAGCGCCGAACACGCCGATCAAGTGTGCTCGTCAGTGGGCCCGAGTGGGTGTGATGCCCAATGTATAAGAGGAGGCGAGCGCCGAGGGAGAGGGCATCCAACAAACAAACACAAAACGAATGCAAGTTGTCCTCTGCCTTCCGCACACTGCCTGTTCTATCATGTTCTTCTTCTCTTCCAAGTAATCAATTCCCGGGTTACCCTCTTTCCCGTTCCTGGTAGTTAGCACTGTGGTGCTTCAGCAGACCACTTCGATCGTCTACGGGGCTAGTGATCGATTTGACATGGCTCATGGCTGATGTAGAGGCTAAGGCTGCACGACACGGTGGCACCTTGGGGGTAGCCTGAATGGGACACTACCTTGCTGCATTTTTTTGTTTGGTTTGTATAACAAAAATAAAAAGGAGTGATTCATCGACACCTTTCCACCTCACTCCCGTGAGTTGGATTCACTCTGCCTAGTTAAAGAAAAAAACGACTCATTCTGCCAAATTTAATTTTATACTCGCTTGTGCAATTCTAACAGTGTCACGTTCTAATATCTTAAATTTGATCAATTATAGATAAAAAATATCAATACTTACGACACCAAATAAATATTATTAGACTAATTCTAAATGTATTTTTATAATAAATTAATTTAGAGTCATAAATATGAATACTATTTGTAGAACGTGAACTATTTTTTCTAACACGCAACCCATAATTACATGTTTCTTTTACAGAGAGAGTGCATTGACTTTTTTAAGGAGTGCATTGACTTGTGATACCCAGCTACTCAAACCATATACACCCTATAATTTGTCATATTTGACCAGAACGTGAACCACGTAAACCATCATGAAGTGCACACGTGTTATAGAGCTGATGAGCTCGTCCAACACAACACGATGAGACGTCGCTGTTGAACGGTAGTGAAAATTGGAAAACATGCATCACATTGCACCTGTAGTTCCACAAATGGGAGAAGCTCACTACATGATCATGTAGATAGTAGCTATTAGCTAATAATTATCTCTTTGGAATTCAAACAAGTATGGATGGATAACACTATCTCACTAGTTAGACCAAATCCGTCGGGCCGTGCAGGGCAAGAACGATTCGAGAGGCGCATGGTTCGTCGTCCCCGCCGAGCTGCTCCACCGATCTATTGAGCCTCCTCGGCTCACTCGAGATAGCCACAATTGCGCGCTTGCGTTGTTCGAGATCGAATCAGCGAGTAGTTGGTTGTTATTGACTTGACATCCGATCTGGCTGGTTTCTTCTTACCGCGACACCGGTGTGTGCCTCTGAATTGGTTTGTAGTCCAATAGTAGGACGGTCTAGTGAGACGCTACCCATCAAGGTTTAAATCCTGGTGCTCGCACCTTTTCAGAGATTTTTCAGGATTTACTAGCGCTATACGTTAAATGGTAAGCAACGTTCCTACGCCAGTGGTGACTTCGGAAATTTTCAGAGCTGCTCAGTCCTTCAGAGGTGCTCACAGAGGTAAGGTAGGTTTACGTACGTGTATTCGTAGCGGATGAGTATGCATGCGTGTTGGTGAGCATTCTGTGTAATTCTAAAAAAAACCGCAAGACCGGCCTCTTCTTGGCGCCCAGGCCGAGGCAGGCAAGGACATCCAGGACCTCCCAAGGGCCTTCATCGTCCTCGCCGGCGCCACAAGCTCAAGCCACGCCCGCCATTGTCCTCGCCTCCGACGTTTTTGGTGCCAACATTCAATTTCCTTTTCCCTCTAATTTTTTGACTGATTCCTGCAGGTTTCGAGGAACAATTACTCTTGTTCAGATATACATATAGCTTTTTTTTAGAAAAAGATATACATATAGCTAGTAATACATTTCTGTTGCCAACATTCGATTCCTTTCTTGTTCTTCAGTGGCATAGTATCGAGGCTTTACAAGGGTCTGTCCTTGGTGAGCTAGAGCATCTTATTGTTAGGAGACGTTGAAAAGCAGGGCGTGCACTCAGCTAACCTGGAACACGTCCGCGCAGCTCCCCTACTCGTACGTGCCATTACCTGCCGCGGATGCTGCGTCCACCGAGATCTCAGTACCGGCCACAGCAGCGGCGGCAGGAAGCAGAGGCCGTGTTGCGCCACAACGCTCATCCTCACCGCTGCACTGCTCCTGGCCGTTGCCATGCTCGTCGGCGTCGAGATGCCAGCGAAATCGTCCTCAGCGAGGAGCAGCAGCAGCAGCAGGGCGGCCCAAAGCAGCAATCATGAAGACGTTCGAAGCGTCGACCGGTTCGAGGCGTTCCCGTGTAGCAATGCGATGCGATGTTACACTGGCAGCGCACGGGGTCCACTTCCAGCCGCAGAAGAACTGGACAAACACATTGTGCTGTCAGCGTTCTTGCTTGTCTAGATAGTAGCTCAACTAATAGGTAGTTAATAATTAGCTTGCTAATATTATAAATTAGCCAGGTAACCTATAAGCAGATAATGAATAGAAGACTACATAGCTAGCTATATGAAATGCATAGAACATCTCCATGACGATCGTTGTTGGTGTAAGTTGGAAACAAACGAAAAATGGGTCTACATGAATGCTACTTGTGCAGTAATCTAATGCGGTGACAGCAACACATACTCAGTAAACATGAAGGTCTGACAGTCACCAAAACTTTCAACACAGTCACCACAACTTTCACTTATTTCATTGCTATTTACTATATCGTAGGAACCAACTCGCTTCGTGTTTTTTCTGTAAGCAATGTCAGAACTGTCAACTGAAGATAAGCAACGACCCATACAAACAAAAATACAGACAAATAGTCTCCAAATAATTTAGAAGAATAGTTACATTTAATGTACAAGGGGGGATAATACACTGACCACCATGGTTCACTAGTATAAGATGAACACTTTTGAAGGCCCTCCACATAATTTAGTCACTTACGTACAACAAGCTGACAGCCATCAAGCTTCCTATCTTGAAGCAGCCACAGCTTAGCTGCAGACGTGTCATATAACAATGGTAGTGAGTTCCACAAACTCTCAGCTCTTGAGTGGTATAAAGAACTACTATAACGAAGTGAAGACTACATAATCATGGAATAATCATAAGCTTCCTAACAAGACAAGTAGCAGAAAAGCAATCTACCAGTCACTGCTACTGCATGCAGGTGCACAACAAACAACAGGTCATCATGTATGTGACCTATTGTTCCTAAGCATTTGGGCACTTATATGATCAACTTGCTCAATAACATATGATGATTTCAGTGTTGGAAGACTTCTCTTAATAACAGTTATCCTCCTGCTATTCCACATACATCTTAAAACTGTTTCCCAAACATACTAACCAATTTGGCTGTGAACAACAAGAACCTACTATTTACTTCTAACTCAAGCAATGTGATAACCTAACTGACAGAAGAGGAGCAGAGAGCATATAAGAAACAAGACAAACAGCATAATGAATAACCAGAAATCCAAAGTGGTTTGTCTCCTCGATTACAAAATTAAGAACATGAAGACATAATAGGGTAAATACAAAGCCAGATGTTATACAAACACATTAGTTAAAATTCCAAATTTGCTTTGTGGACATATTAATTCACCTATATATATTGGCAATGAAAATAAGTTCAGAAAACCACTCCAATAGTAGCTATGAAGTCTCACTGATTTCTTGTAGTTGAAATGGCAGAGAGAAAAGGTCCATTCAAGAAATATCTCATGTAGGTCATTTCTTTAAATCATTTTTGAGTTTCTAATATGGGAGCAACTGCTCTGTAAATGCTGTGTGCACGAGGACGACACAGCCTCGAAATGAAACATATCACATTAACACTAAGTTTGTTAACATAAAAAGTGATAAAGGTATCATGCATTTCGTGCAGCTGATCTTTCAGTTAAGAACTCCCACCCTCATTAGTTTTTAGTTAGCAACATATCACTTGCAGCAATTGGCTTTTGGTATATTACCTTCTAAGTTGTATTAATGCCATTGATTTCCTGGTGAAAGCAAAAGGCATCCTTCCCCTGCGCTTCTTTCGTCTCTTGCAAACAAAATGCAAAGATCAAAAGAAAAAGCACAAGGAGCATAAAGAAAACTAATAATGAATGTTTATTTTAAATTTAAATCCAACGCACTGGACATTGCTTACAACGTACCAATCTGGAATATTTTACATACAGAAGTTCCAAAAACTGGTGTAACCAATAAATGCCAACACGCCACACCTTACGATGCAGGCAGATTATATTTGCTTTTATGATCAATCTGGATGAAGTGTTAATCCTGCAACAAAATTTCTATGATGGACCACAAGGAGAAACCTTATCCACTTAAACTGGCACCAAGCCTGCTAAAGAACACTATCAGTCGCTGCTAGACACCGAGAAGATGTGATACTTCATGTCCATGTCACCTCACCTCAGAAGATATCTGACCTCGTGGATTTAAGGTGAACCATAACAGTTAGTACAGACAGGAACCCAAGCATGTGCTTCTAGATCAGCCAAAAAGCCCACGGTTGCCTATGTTCCCTTGCAGTTCTTTCAACCTTTGCTCTTCCAGAGGATCAGGACTCTTCAGATACCGTTTGGTACGCCTGTGTATTTTCAAATTATATACGGAAAATTAATTTTGGCTGGATGAAACAGAACCACATAGCCTTGGGCCAAGATGGAAGAGAAGGCTACAAATTTACCTGTCAAGTTCATTAAGAGCAGGGAATGTTGGCATGAAGTCCTTTGATTTAGGCAGAGGAACTTCAGAGAACCATTTGTGCTTCAGAGCCTCGTCTGCTGATATACGCTGCACGAAAGAAAGAAGTGTGATCAGACTGGTATGCATAATGATAATAAGAATCACAAGATCAAATGCCAACTTGAGAGTAAAAATTGCACCTTATCAGGGTCATAAGTTAGCAGTCTGTTCAATAAATCAAAACCAGCTTCAGACAGGATTGGTCGCCCAGAAAAAGATGCAGCTGGGAACTTATCCCTTAGCCTATTATACCTGACAATAAGAACAGAAAAAGATGTTCTATCATACAAAAATGACACTCAGTAAAAGAACAGCAAAAGTATAAATGTAGAGACACTTACAGTTGTCTGACAAAATTTACTTTCACACCTGGCAATTTAGCAAAGCCAGGCCAAATCTTCTCATTGGGTGTGCCAAGTGTTCTAAATATCTGCCAAAGAAACAGCTTCAACATGAGATACCATCAATAAAAGTTTATATCAAGAGCTGCCTGAACAAGAGTTCAGAGCAAGTTAAATACCTTATCTAGCTGTTCAAACTCTGTCTTTCCATTGAATAATGGTTCTTTTGCAAGAAGCTCAGCCATTATACAGCCGATCGACCACATATCAATAGCGGTAGAATACTCCTTTGTTCCTAACAACAGTTCTGGGGCCCTGTAGCCACAAGGAGCAAGAAAGGTGAGTCCTTGGTTGACCAAACAGAACTCTCAACTGAATAACTTTAGAAGAAAACCAAAACACTGCTGAGGAATCTGATGTTGTCCGATGACCTACCTGTACCACAAAGTCACAACCAGTTGAGTATAAGGTTTTAATGGGCTCCCATATTGACGAGACAGTCCAAAATCACATATTTTTAACTCACCACGGTTATTCAGCAAAAGATTTGAGGTCTTCAGATCCCTGTAAAAATTCTGGCCATGTATCAACAACACAATAACAGATTCAAGACTATATGTGAACAGAAAAAAAAATAAGGTAAACAATAATTACCTATGAAGTACCCAATTGTCATGTAGATATTTTACACCCTCTAGCAGCTGAAGCATCAGACATTTGACCTCGCTTTGGGTATATGGTTGTTTCATGGTCTCCATGACACCTTTAAGATCATGTTCCATGTACTCCATAACCATAAAAATACTATCTAGACTACTTCCAACTACTACTTCCTTAACATCCACAATTGAAGGATGGTGGAAAGACAAGAGGATATTTATTTCCCTAAGAGAGGTTAGTGGGAAACCTTCTCGCTCCTTCTCCATCTTTACCTTCTTCAATGCAACAATCTCACTTGTCTTCTTATCCCTTGCTCTGTATACAACACCATATGTGCCCTCATTAATTTTGTTGAGCCTTTCAAACTCATCAACACTTCTGCAACCTTGAAGCATATTGATACACCTGTGTGGTGGCTTCTCTGGTTCAGGGGTTTCAGGTCTGCGAATTTCATTGTCTGAGTCAGTATCTGACATATGGTTCTCTGTATCACTGTCACTAGCATGCTCCCTGTCAACATCCATATAGTCATCTTTATCGACCTCAAAATCCTCTTTCTCATCATTACCCATTTTCCCTGAGTCAGATGACCTAGACATTGTCCTCCCCCCAGAGACTTCACCAGGTTCTGGACTTGCTCTTTTCCACTGCGCTACCACAGAAGAGTCTGCAGGAGAAACACTTTTCTTCTTCACTGGAGCTGCTCCATCTTCCTCATCATCATTAGCACCCGCCCATCTAGAAGTCGATATGTTCCTCATTGTTGGATACTCCTCTTCCTGCTCTGTGACCTTATTCACCTCATGTTCCGGCAAATGCAAAGCACTCTCTGTACCAACAGTAGGCTCGACATCCATAGGTGACTTCTCCACAGCCAACCTCAGTGCGCTGTGGTCTTGAGGAGGCAGTGGCGGTGGCGGAGGCAGCTCAGAAGGCAAAGGCTCCACTGCCTTCTTGTCCCTGGCTGCATCAGGATGTGGTGGCTTTGGGCTATCCCTGTCCCAAATTATTGGTGAGAATTTCCTCTTCTTGCTCGGCGACGAGATCCCTGAACCTACTGCCACATCGCCCTCCCTGATAGAACCAGGCACGCCATTCTCCCTCCCTCTATGCGGCCTCCCACCGGAGTCATCAGATGCGCTGCCGCTCAGCACCTCGCCAGGCTCACGGTCCCCAAGCCTTCCCGCGAGGCGGCTCCTGGGCGGGGGCGAGCGTCGGCGACCGTGGCCGTTGGCGAAGTCTCTGCCACCCCTGCTGCGCCCGCCATCGCGGCGGCGGTCCACGTCGCGGTGGCGGCCGCCGAGATGGTGGTACTGCTCCTTGCTCCTCCTGGAGGCCTCCGCGTCGAGCTCCCGCTCCCTGGCCTCGTAGTCCCTGTAGCCCCCATGGCGCCCAGCGGCCATGAGCGAACCGAACGAATCCGCAGCAGGAAAACCCTAGATCCGTACCAAAAAAACCTGGAAAATATCGGCGTGGTCCGGACCGAGGCGGGTTCGGATCTGGCCTTGGATCGAGCGGCCGCGTGGGCGCCGATCGTCGGGCTCGCGGTGTGGCGGGCGCGGAGACGGCGGCGGCGGCCGCAAAGGTCGGGAAGGCAGCGGTGGAGGCGGTGACTGGGTTGGGCGGCGAAGAGAAAAGGAGAGGAAGGGGGGGACGGAAGCGACTGCTGCTAGGGCGGCCGCTCCGCGTTGTTACGGGTCGGCTCCAGGCTTTTCCTTTTTCGGGCCTCTCAGAACCCGCGTGCACCGTGCGTACGTGGTTTCGTGAGTGGATGACGGGTAGGGCTGCGCGTAGGGATGGTTATTGACCACGTGCTTTTAAGACACTTTGGAGTGGGCCGCTGGTTACTCAGAGACAATGGGCCAGCGATGAGAGCGATCGGGTTTTCTTCCATTTGTAACCAAGCAAGAAGCATATCAAACGGAAAATATCAGGCAAAGAGACACGGAGAAACAAGGCACTAGAGTGCATCACCATTGCTTTCAGATGTGTAAGCTTGGTGCTTACCAGTACAAAGGACAAAAGAATGGAGTTTCAAGTTACCTTTCCCGGAGTTTGGGTGATAGAAATGTTGGAGAATAAGTGGGAGCGGGAGCGTCTTAATACGATTTGAGGTCCATAAAAGTACCTCGTCATATATATATGGATGGAACGATGCATTATTGTGCATGTAGTTTTCTCGTGATTTTAGAAATATATTGAATTCAATTCAAGGACTAGGAAATAACCAAGGAATGAATAGGTGGGTTAATGAAACAATTTGAAATAGAAACGCTACCAAATGAAATATACAAAAACCATAAGCCATAATTGGTCCACACTTTGTAAAGTTGCAAACTAAGACATCTACCATACAAAATCTTGACATTCAAAATAAATGATTGTTAACTAAGTGGTTGTTCATTAGGCAATGAAGCTGGTTTTTGTGGCAACAATTACTCATAAATAAGTACGTCAAATACAAAACCCTTTTGCATGTAAAAAATTGAGAGTTTCTCATTTCTTGACGAATCCAATGAGGGTGAAAGATCATTTTTTAAAAACTTAGACAAGTTTAGGCTGGGAGAGGGAATCAGAGTAAGGTTCTCGAAGGATTCCTAGCTTGGAAGAGTCCTGCTTAAGTCCCATTACGTTAACTTGTATACTAGACAAGTTATGAGGTTTGCTTAAGTCCCTATTGCAACAACTTTTGGCACTATACTACTTAATGTTCCCCTTCTTTTAAAATAGCATTAATTAGTTGGTAATAACCTGTTAGAGTGGCAGCACCTAGAAGCAAGATTTTTGAACGGTGAATTACATGCATGAAGAGATGCTTTTTCCTACCACAAAATTCCACGTATAGGCATCTTGTCAACGCATAAAACTTTAGCAAGAAGAAATTGGAACTAAAGCAATTTGTGTGTTCTTTCTCTAAGAATGGAACAATGCAACACTTTTTTTTTATTTTTTACACACTAAATTGATCCGGAGAGAGGATCACTTTGTAGTAGAATTACCCCCCAAGATGTCCATGATATTATTTCACAAGTGGTACGAACAAAGAGGGGGTCGTGCAACCATTTACTCGATAATATGACTTACAAGAAATGGTGTCATTTACTCATTTTTATTAAGTGTGGATTCAAAAAAAGGAACGCACTGGTTACACCAAATGGTCAGTGGCGGAGCCAGAACTTTTGATTAAAAGGGCCGGATAATACCATGACACCCTATAAATATCATAACAAGTGTACATATCAATATTGTTTTTCTAACATTTTTACTAATGTAAACTGCGAACTCCATATCATGAAAACACGTGTGTACATAGACAAATATACTTGCAACTCGCTTGCTTGTTTCTTCCCTAATGTGTGCAAATGGACGTATACACTTCCTAGCTTCTTCCCTAAACTTGCTAGCTTCGTTCATGACGTATAAGCTTCCTTGCTAGCCTCCTTCCTTGCACTTGCTGGCTTCTTGTCGCTGCCTCCCTGCATGTATAAATACATATACGGAGTATATAGTATGAGCCCGGACGCCAGGTTAGGGGGGGGGGGGGGGGGCACGGCCCCTGCTGGCCCCCCTGGCTCCGCCACTGCAAATGGTACAATTACATTGAGGGGAATCCAAATAATCAACACATTATCCAGATATGTTTGGTGCCAGAGGCCACGATCGTGATTTTTCTTGTTCTTTTGGATGATTTTGTAATGTTTGAATTGAGTTTTAGTGGGGGAAGTCGTGTTGTTATTATTATTATTATACAATTTTAAAGTAAGTAAGTGATACGATGATTCTCATGGGCACGAGAGATTATCTAGAAGATCTTTGGACCTTCAATTTTGCTATTTGCTATAAAAAAAATTGAACAGGAAAGGCCCACTAAGTGACTAGGCAGATAAAAAAAAGGTGACGGCCGCCCTGCGACAAAACAGTAAAAAAACCCGGCCTACAGTATCTTAGAAATGCTGCTGCTGATGAAACGGTGAATCGAGATCAGTAACATGGGTACCCCACGTGTCAGCGGCACTTAATTTGAATCTCGCTGCCAAACGACGCGGATCTCCAGCTGTGCCCAAAAGCGTTTTCTTCACGCGTGCTCTGTCTCTCTCTCGTGGCTAGTACCTCATCCCCGCACCTTCTCGACAGACCAGGCCAACTGCCATCGGACGGTCCAAAACTGGGCCGCGTGTCGGATTCAACGGCTACTGCAGCCCGCCGAACGCACATCCAAAAGGCCGAAGCCACCTGTTGTCAAAAAAAAAAAAGACCGAAGCCACCAGCACACCACCACCACCCCCCCCCCCGGCCTGCGCCGCCTCCCCCTCTCCATCTCCGCTTCAAATTTGCGTAGCGTCGCGTTGATTCCACGCCCTGACGCCCAAATCTACTGTACCGAGTACCGACGCACCTCTCGCAACGCTCAATCCAAACGCGAACCGCAACCCTAACCCTAGCAGCCGCGAGTGATGGCGCGCCCGAGGGGTAGGAAGCGCGCGGCGGCCCAGGCGGCCGCCACTGATTCGGTGGAGGAGGAGGCCGCCGCCGGTGCTTCAAGCAAGCCGGAGGCCGCCGCTGGTGCTCCGAGCAAGCCGGATGCGGCAACTCGGGGGCGGGGGAAGCGCGTCAAGGCGTCGCCCAAGCCCAAGCCGGAGACGGACTGCTTCCCAGAGAAGAGAAATCTGGTGAGTTGGTTTTGTACTATAATGGCCTGGCTGGTTAGGTTTTCGGTGTCCCTTGAGTAGTAGTGGTTTGGTCCTGATCTGACTAGTTCGCGGGCGGCTTCACTTTTCATTGTTGCTCTAGCGCCATGCAGTGCTTAGATTGGTTGAAAAAACTGGAGATGGTGGCTCCCATTCTGCCGCTGGTGATGCTCAAATGTGTCATTCCATGGTTATGTAGGATTATAATTGGGTTTTACTGTTGGATTCTCGTCATCTGAATACGAAATCGCAATGCACTACGGTGGTGTTAGGAATTCGTTATTATTGAAATAATTTTTCAAATCTGTGTGTCGTGATGCAAGAGTCAGCATTTTCTTCTGTCCATTGGTTGCTGCTGATATAAGGCTTGAAAACCATGTATGATTACCACTAAAAATTAGAGCATGATGGCTTTAGAAACATTTTCTTGCTTGTTGGCTCAAACAGGTTATTTTTGGAAGTTACCATAACGATTTAGATTCTGTTTGACTGCCCTGTATTATGATGTTGCTATTTACTTTACCTGCATTCTGACTAATGATTTGTTGCTATGTTCAGGAGGATCTCTGGTTATCTGCTTTCCCGGTGGGGACTGAGGTTTGCTCCCATCCCTGCCTTCTTTAATTTGTAGTAGTGTGTATGTTAGTGATCCACATTTGGACATAGCTCACATGTTTACCTTAACAATTTATATAACTTTCCATACCATCTGCAGTGGGAAAACATTGATAAGATAAAGGAGTTCAACTGGAGCTTCGAAAATCTAGAGGTATGGTGATCAAAGTTAATTGTTAATCCATTTTGCTTTTTGAGTGCCTAGTTCCCCTGATATGTGGTGGTTGTTGTTGGTGAACAGAAAGCCTTAGAAGAAGGGGGAGAACTTCATGGGAAAACAGTCTATATGTTTGGAAGCACGGAACGTAAGTGCACCTCGTTTTCAGCTATACTTTCTAAAGATAATTTGATGCCATTAGTCCTTGATGTATGTTTTTTAATCATTGTAATATTTTGTACCAGTGCTATCTTGGTTAATTTTAATCTCAATTTAATCTTGAAAAGCAAGTTTAGTACAAACTCGACAATTCTATCTGTGCAACACTATTTACGTGCTGGATTTATAAACTGGATTTTAGTATAGACCATCTGTTTCATTTACTAACTCAAGCCTGCTGAATATTGTTCTATACAAGACTTATTGGCTCCTGTTGTCACGCAGCCCAGCTATTGGATGTCAATGGAGAATCAAAGATAGTGCTTATTCCAATTGTTGTTGTTGTAAGTTCTTGTCTACCCTCTTTGCTGGACAGCTATCCTCTGTCTATATTTATTCCACAATTTTGAGTTCCAAAACATGCTACTAGAAACATGCCCCCTGTAGTTCCACACCATCTTATGATGAACATCTAGCTGTTTCTCTATCACAGGATACCTATGCTTTTATTAAAAGCAAATAATGTTCACCATACACTTGCTGGGATAGCCACTAGCCATAGAAGCAAGCCACATAACTGCTGGACATGAAAATCTACTCATCTATCGTAGATATTCCAGCTAAACAATTAAGAAATTCTGTTTGTACTTTTGCATTAGGAAAGAATTCATATCATCTTTGGTGGGTGGGTGTTCTTTCCAATTTTTATTTAGTACTATCAACTGCACAACATTTAAAATATATCAGTCTTCAAGATTAAAAACTGCGGACAAGCATTTGAATGTAAAAAAAGGGGGCAAGAGACTTAATCTACCTTGTTCATTGATATTACCAATGGAACTATATTTTGGTAGGCAGATTTAGTACCTTAAACCATTTTTGTTCTTTAACAATATTGGTGCTATCCAGATAAAAGTTTTTGGCTGGTGATATTTTCTTTTTCATTAGTGTTTTGACTATAAAAATGCAGTGCCAAGTATTTTCTTTTTATATTTGCAGTTTATGATGGATTAATCAAATAATTTCTTTATGCGTCAAATATTTTGCTATATATATCTCTGGGTGGTGTGGGTCTCATTTAACACTTGAACTCTTTTATTTTGCAGGTAGACTGCCCTTTCCCTCCATCAGATAAAATTGGCATAAACTCAGTCCAAAGGGAAAATGAGGAAATCGTGCCAATGAAGGCGATGAAGATGGCATGGGTGCCTTATGTTCCACTTGAGGACCGGTAAACTTTTGTATTATCATGTTGAATGATATTTGCTGCTTATTGCAACTCATTTTCTTGCTTTGGCTTTGCTTTCTCTGTAGGCTTAGCAGGATTGACAATTTGAAAACAAAAATATTCACTCTCGGATGCACGCAGCGAAGGTTAGCAATACAAATTTATGGTTCTGGAATTTCATGCTTTAGGATTTATATTTGTGCGCTCATCCATTGTTGTGCTATATTTCCTTTTTTTTAAACACTGCTGTTGTTACCACTGGTTCAAGTTAAAAAGCCTCTGGTTTCCACCTTTTGTAGGTCTGCGCTGAAGCATCTCAAAATCGAGAGAGTCAAGAAGTTTGATTACTGCATGCCTTGTAAGCTTAATCTCTGTGTCTGTTAATTCATTGGAATGACAGTTGAATAACATGGCCACAAGAAACATAGTGTCTTCTAAACTCTTTAGGGTGACTTAGTTGGCTGATTGTCGTGCTGTTTATGGCACGAGATTAACTTTTGTAATATTAGTGCTGCGCTCGTTTTGTAGTTATGTTGTAAAGTGTTCACAAAATTTCCATTAGTTTCGAAATAACCTAACATCGCAACTGAACCCTTATAAGCCCTACATGTGCTTTTGCATATTCACACATCCTCAAACTATTCTACTAATTATTAATTATAAGTTTGTAAGTCATCTATCTAGTTTAAATATGTATGGCATTATCTGATTTTATGTTTTTTGTGTGACTAATCTCCTTATGTGTATGGGCCTTGTCTATCATCTCTGCAGACTATATGCCACTAGAACCTCTTGAAGACGAGAATGACACAGTTATCAATTTCTTATATCCTCTAGAACCCCCGGTAAGATTTCTTATTATTTCAGTGAGGAGTAGATTGTTGTCATGCATCACTGTGTTTATTTTGTGCTGCTTGCTGTAGATAGTAGATGAGTTTGACTGGGAAATGGACGATTATGAGGTTTGTATTGAAATCTGTGTTCTGCTCGATATGCCAGAATTGCTACCCATGAAAGTGAATCTGTGTTGAACTGCTTTGTCTTGCAATGCAGGATTTTGCAGATCAGAAAGTTCAAGAAGGTATGCCAGAGGACGAGAAGGAAAAATTTAAGGTACTGTATTTATTGTGCCTCATCTGTGGCTAATTCAGGAATTGGTTACATTTGTGTTTTAAACTTAGTTTTGTTGCCACATTTATTTGATATATAGGAGTTCCTCAAGGAGAAAGTTAGAGAAAGGAAGAGAGAGCTGAAACAGGTTCACAATCTATTAATTTTGTTCACAGGAGATTGTTGCATTGGTATTCAATGTTTCCACAAACTTATGTAGGCCAAAGAAGCTAGGAAGAAAGCTATCGATGACATGGATCCTAAAATTAAAGAAGCATTCGGGAATATCAAGTTTTACAAATTTTATCCTGTAAAGACCCCAGACACGCCTGATGTAAGCAATGTAAAGGTATGCGGTGCTGTTGTGCATTCCTCAATTTATGCATGACCATTTGGAAAAAATTAGTGCCTCAAATTAGATTTAACTTTGTACCTCTTGTTTTATGCAGGCTAGGTACATCAATAGATACTACAGGAATGCCCATTATCTGATGTAATGGCTTTCCTGATCTCATGTGCTTGACCAGCGTGTCACAAGAGTTGATATCAAAGAAATTTTGAAAGCCAGGGATCAGTTGGTGACATCTTCGAATGTAGTGTTACTGTTGTACTGTACTAGAGTTGTCCTCAGATTTTCACCGCCCTGGCATCTTCTTTCGCTGTCCGGTGTATACAATCCTGAGGATAGATTATTGTGTAGCACTCAAAGAGTCAATGTAGTTTTGGGACTAAAACAAATCATTAAGGAACAATTTGTTCCCTTTTCATCATCATTTTTAGTGAAGCTTCGGCAAATGATTCATGGATTTAGCACAGTTACAGCACAGCCTGATATTTATGCTGTGACTGTTTTAACATCTGATATGTGCAAGCTATGCAACACGATGTGATGTACATAGAAGCGTTTTAACATCTGATATGTGCAAGCTATGCAGAGTTCACTTTCATCCCCGGCCGACGCAGCCACATTGTGCGTCCAGCGTCCGATGCACGGCTGGCATGGCCGAGGCCGACTAGCTAAGCAAAAAGTTCGTCTACCGGCCGTTCCCAACGGCCGCCGCCATCGCCGGCTACCAGCCTGCGGTGGCGGCCAACCAGCCTGTGGCGGTGGCGGCCAATGTCTGCGCGCTGGTTTGACTCTTCCCTCCCCTTGCCCTTTCTCCTCTTCTCCTCGCCCTTTCTCTTCTCTCTCCCAAACCCAAGGTCTGTTTTCTTCTCACTTGGTCGCCGGGCTGGTGGAGATCCGTTTTCTTCGTCGCTCGGTCGTTGGTTTTCTGAGGATCCGGGTCTGGTGTTTTGGACTGTAGATTAAATATCTAATTTTAACTAGGGTGTGTTTCCCGTTAGGGTTAGGTTTCCCGATGGTCCTGGTGACCTTCGGTACTGTTGTCCCTTCAAGATGTCTTCGGCTATCCTGTGAGGTTTTGTTTACCAGCTGTTGTACTGGTTTTTCATTCCTCCTTTTGGGGTCTTCGGTGTTCGTCGTTCCGGGTCCGCTATGGTGGCGACAGGCGACGGATTCTGAGTTGCAGACGAGGACTTGGCCGCTGGCTTCTTGCCGATGCGTTGAACGATCTAAGTGTACGGCTGTTTTCCAGCCATACCACTCCTGGCCTTCAAAAAATATGTTGTCCGGTCTGATTTATCGGTTATCGGCTTCGAGCTGCCTCCTTGGAGGTCCATGGTGGATTTCCGAGCAGTGGTGGAGCTGGAAGGCATCAACGAAGATCGTGAGTGATTTCTCAAAGGAGCTTCACTGTAATTTTTCTTTTATTTAAGAAATCCTTTGTAAGAGAATGGATATTATCAATATATAAAATCAATCCTGGCTCAGTTTGAGCTAGTTTTCCTCTAAAAATAAATAAATAAATAAATAAATAAATAAATAAATAAATAAAATAGAAAAAGCAGTCAGAGGCAGAGGCTGGAGCCTAAGGGGCAGCCCGTGAAGGCCCATACGGCCACAGGCCAGTGATCCCCATCCGGTGTCATTCCCTCCTTCCCTCCCTTCGCCCCGACCCAAACACCAGCTCCTGTTCGCTGTCATTCCCTCTTTCCCTCCCTTTGCCCCGATCCAAACCCTAGCGGAGTAGTAGCTGGCGGCGGCGGCGACAGGTGGTCGGCGGGTGGTGGTGGTGGTGGTGGTGGGGGGGTGTTGGGACGGTGCTGCGTGCGTGCCCCGTGAGGGCGGGCCGAGCCGGGCGAAGTGAGGTGGCGACGCAAAGGCTGCAGCTTCTTCCTCGTTGATGAAAGGCAAGTGAGCTGCATCTCTTCCCCGCCGGCGTCCCTCTCCTGCTCCCTCCCTTCTGGTTCCAGCTGCCCGTCCGTGCATCTTCCTTGCTGCTTCCTCCTTCCTCCTGCTGCAGCCGTAGGGATGCTCAGGTGCGCAGGCCACAAGGAAGCTGGTCGATTCTCTTCCGCGCCTCTTGATCCTGGTATATACAGGGCGGTTATATAGATAATTAGACTAACCGCCACCTGGTCCTACTAATCACGACTAGTGGGTACCAGAGTGAGGACTGGCCGATTTAATAACCTTATAAAATAATTTATGATGACTTCTGTTAATCGGATTGAAAGTTATTTGCAATATTAAGTTAAAGTATGTGGTGTTTTACAAGTTGTTGTTTTTTTACACCATTTTATATTTTGAATAGCCAATGATAAACCCTGGCCTGCCACTGTTTAGGTTGGTTTTGACTGACTACAGTGATCACCTACTTTTTTGTTTTTTTTTGTTGCAGTGCTCCTTCAAATTAGGCAATCTTCAGAAAATGTGTTCTCATTACACGTATGAGGGTAACATTCACCTGAACAAGGCCCTCCATGATATCTATTCTTCCAAACATGATAAGCCATGTGAGTGTTGCCCAAAAGGCTTTCGAGTTCCTGAGAGCAGCGAGAAGAAGAGAAAGAAAAAGAAACAAAGCGTTGCTACCAAGCTTGCCACTGAAATATGGGTCTGCTTGACGTGCCGAGGGCACTTTTGTGGACCAGCACAAAAATCATATCAGAACACACGCTCAAGAGTCAGGGCATTGGTGGGCTACCAAGAATGATGACCCAACCAGTGTCCATTGCTTCAAGTGTCGCCGGGAGGTCCTGGTTTGGTCGCCTGAGGACCATAAGGATCAGGTTCCTCAGAGGGAATCGAGGTTTTTCATTACAGGGCTAAAAACCCTTGGAAGCCAATCATGCTTTAATGCTGTATTGCAGAATCTTCTGTCACTTCATCCACTGCGCAAGGAGATTATTGGAGCAGAATTTCCGAAGACAGCGCACATTGCTATAGCTCTTAGAGAGCTATTTGTGAGGACAAACAGCCTTATGAGGCAATCCCTAGGACTAAAAAGCCTACTTTCTACAGAGTTGGATGAAGATGTAGACACATCCACCCTTCTGTCTCAAATGCGCCAAATAGATCCAGACATCACAAGCAGGGATAGCGAAGAAATATTCAGATGTTTTGTAAGTGCATTAAATGAGGATGAAAAGCAAGCCAGGGCAGGGGCCCATGAATTTGTTGACTCTACAGTCGTGGACACCGTTTTTGGGGGGAGTGTTCTATTGCTGCATCCTGCAGTGTATGCTCTGATTGCTTAACTGAAGAAAAAAAGTTTTTTCACCTATCACTTCCATTTGTTCAAAGCCCTGACAAAGTGAGTTCCATATTTCAATTGAAGAATGTTTAAAGGTTTCTTCTGATCGTCATCCGTGGATTTGTGAGAAATGTATTGTGGCTAGTTACACTGAGGATAATGTTAGAAATGAAAGGCATGTTGATGATAAGAGAAGTGGTAGAATTTGGATAACCAGACCTCCACAAGTGCTGACAATTCATCTGAAGAGGAAGGGATCCAATGACCAATGTGAGAAATTGAAAATACATGTGAACCCCCAAGACAAGCTTCATATGCCATTTATGGACCCAAGGTACTGAACTCTATTACCAAAAGTGTATACATTTATTTTAGGAGTCAAATTACTTTTGCATAGCTTTGAAAAAAAAGAAGGTTCCTTCTACATTGCTGTATTTTCTTACTAGGTTATTCTTACTAGCCGCATGGAGAAGGCACCAGCTGCATATTCTTTAATTGCTTATATTGTGAAATATTTTTATATAATCATCTCAATCGTTAGTACTTTTGCAA
>CM041642.1:19259470-19269835 GCA_023333625.1 Bothriochloa decipiens | reverse complement strand
ATGTTGAGATGACTCAAGAAAGTCTTCCAGTCAACATAGGCGAAGTTGATGAAAAGATATTTATTGCAAAAAAAACCGAAGCCCTTCTCCATACAGCCGTCAATTTCGTCAGCAATGATTCGCGCCATGCGAAGGGATTTCTTTAGCCTTGCAGTCTCGGTAATAAAGAAATTTAGATTTGGATATCGTCAGGGGGCTGATTTGATGGAGGCTTCAATTCCTTATCTAGAAACTTTCTACAAAATGTTAACTGAGATGCACAGATATGATGAATGGTGGTCAAACAATGAGACAGCAGAATGTCTGAGGGATTTGATCATCCACAATCCATTTCTCAAACCTGGAATGGCCCATTCGAACCTATGGTCTGGTATTTTTACTGCCAATAGGTCCCATAATGCAGGAGATTGGAGTGTACCATTCAAGAAGATTCTTGAGACACATAAATCGGAATTCAAACAGGATGATTTCACATCAACTTCATGGTATGATAACCATATTTTGGACCTAGAGGCAATCCAATGGCTAAGCGTGTTTTGGAACACAAAGGCCAAAAAGCAGCTGCTACAGACCCAGCGACACCAGCAGCTGCTACAGACCCAGCGACACCAGCAGCTGCTACAGACCCAGCGACACCAGCAGCTGCTACAGACCCAGTGACACCAGCAGCTGTTACAGGCCCAGCGACACCAGCTGCTACAGACCCAACGACAGACCCAGCAGCAGCTACAGACCCAGCTGAACCAGTGACAGAAAAGAAATACTATGGTGACACTGATGACTTTTTGATCGAGTATGTTAGACACCTTGCTCATCATGGCTCTGCCTACTCCTTTCTACATAGGCCACGTGGTACTGGCCCACGGCTACAGCAGATGAAATCCCTTGAAGAAACTGAGACTGCTGCAGCCTTTGCTCTTGAGGAAGAAATTGTTGCAGTTTTGGTTGAGCTGTTAAGAAATGCTGCAATGAAAGGACTGTAGTTTATTTGCTTATGATGTTGCATTCAATTTTTTCTGCAATGAAAAGATTGTAGGTTTATTTGCTTATATTGTTGCATTCAGATTTTTCTGTAATTTTTTATGGTTATACTTTTGTAGGCTGATGTCGGTGTGGGAGTGTTACAAGAACACTAACCATCCACCTAGGAGACAATGAAAGTGCTACATCCATGGACGAGATGAAATGTTTCTCCACTGTTTGCAATGGATGTGCCATGATGGTAATATTTTTTGTATGTATGGCAGTGCTACAAGAACCGTTACCATAGGCATAGACCATAAAGGCGCCACATTGATGAAAGATGGATGATGTATGTTTTCTCCGCTGTTTGTAACAGATGGGCTATCATTGATGGAGGCGACATGTTTATCCACTGGTACTTATTGGTTTAGCGTTAATGAATGCCTTTTGTTTGGTGCTGCATTGTTTTAGGGCATGTTTTAGTTGCAGCTCGTGGAGTAGTTGATGCATGGGTGGTGAGCTGTATGGACCTTGTTTGGCTGCGGTACCTGGGCATCGAACTTGCTGTCTGGACCTTATTGGCGATTAGCGTGTGTTGCCTGGCTATGGCACCTGTTTCTGGATACCGTGGTATTCACCAGATTAGATGGTATCCACTATACGGTATGCTTGCCTGGGTTCGACTCGTTTGGGGGCAGCCGGGCAGGGTTTCAGTTGCGATGGATTTGTTACCTTGCTCCATTCTGTTTCAATTCTGCTGCAAGTCTTAGTCTTGCTGTTCTCTCCACCTGCACATTTAATAATGTATATCTATACCTACCCCATATGCTTACAACAACAATAACAACATAGTTTTTTATCTCAAACAAGTTGGGATAGGCTAGAGATGAAACTCAAAAGAGACATGAAAATAAAGAACACATAAATGGTACAAGAAAAAAGATTACGGTTTAGGCACGTTAATTGCTAGTCTTCAAGCACTCCTATCCATAGCTAAATCCTTAGGGATATTCGACTTCTTAAGGTCTCTCTTAACCGACTCGTTTCAAGTCAGTTTAGGTTGACCTCTACCGCTCTTTACATTATCGATCCGCTTTAGAATCCCACTACGCACCGACGTCTCAGGAGGCCTCCGTTGGACATGGCCAACCATCTCAACCGGTGTTGAATTAATTTTTTCTCAATTGGTGCCACCCCAACCCTATCTCGAGTATCGTCGTTCTGGACTCTATCCCATCTTGTGTGCCCACAACACCATCGTAACATACGCATCTCTGCTACACTCAATTGCTGGATATGTCGCCTTTTTGTAGGCCAACATTCAGCACCGTATAACATCGCCGGACGAATCACTGTCCTATAAAACTTACCTTTTAACTTCTGAGGCACCCTTCTGTGACAGAGGACTCCTAAAGCTTGACGCCATTTCAACTAACTGGCTGAAATTCTATGCCTAACACTTGCCCACCACTTGCCATTCTTTTGTAGCATCGATCCTAAATACTGAAAAGTATCCTTCTTGGCCACCACTTGCCCATCGAGGCTAACATCTTCCTCCTTATTCCTAGTCACGCTGAAATCGTACCTCATGTACTCGATCTTGGTCCTACTAAGTCTAAACCCTTTCGACTCTAACGTGTGCCTCCATAGTTCTAACTTCCTATTAACCCCTGCCCTAGTCTCATCCACTAGCACCATATCATCAGCAAAGAGCATACACCAAGGGATATCACCTTGTATGTCCCTTGTGACCTCATCCATCACCAAAGCAAATAAATAAGGGCTCAATGCTGACCCTTGATGTAGTCCTATTTTAATTGGAAAGTCACTGGTGTCGCCATCACATGTTCGGACACATGTCACCACATCCTTGTACATATCCTTGATGAGGGTGATGTACTTAGTTGGGACTTTGTGCTTTTTCAAGGCCCACCACATGATATTTCTTGGTACTTTGTCATATGCCTTCTCGAGGTCAATAAAGACCATGTGCAAGTCCTTCTTCTGCCCCCTATATCTCTTCATCAACTGTCGTAATAAGAAAATTGCCTCCATGGTCGACCTACCAGGCATAAACCCAAATTGGTTTTGGGTCACACTTGTCACTCTTCTTAGGCGATGCTCGATAACCCTCTCCCAGAGCTTCATCGTATGGCTCATCAACTTAATCCCACAGTAATTAGTACAACTTTGAACATCTCCCTTGTTCTTGAAGATCGGTACTAATATACTTCTTCTCCATTCTTCAGGCATCTTGTTTGACCGGAAAATAAGGTTAAAAAGCTTAGTTAACCATACTATCGCTCTGGCACCTAGGCATCTCCACACCTCAATGGGGATACCGTCAGGGCCCATCGCTTTACCTCCCTTCATCCTCTTCAAAGCCTCCCCGATCTCTGCCTCCTAAAATCTCCTCACGAAACGTCTGTTGGTATCGTCAAATGAGTCATCCAACTCCAAGTTAGGACCCTCATTCTCCCCATTAAACAACTTGTCAAAGTACTCTCTCCACCTGTCCTTGATCTCCTCATCCCTCAGCAAAAGTCGATCCTTCCCATCCTTGATGCATTTGATTTGGTTGATGTCCCTCGTCTTCATCTCGCAGATCCTAGCCATCCTACAAATGTCCTTCTCCCCTTCCTTCGTGCCTAGCCGCTGATAAAGGTCATCATACGCCTGACCTTTTGCTACACTCACCGCTCGTTTTGCAGCCCTCTTCGCTATTTTATAGCCCTCAATGTTGGCTGCACTCTTGTCATGATGGAGGCGCTTGAACCACTCCTTCTCCCTAATAGCCCTTTGCACCTCATCATTCCACCACCAGGTGTCTTTCGCTTCCCGTTTGCCTCCCCTACTCACTCCAAACACATCCGAAGCCACCTTCCGAACACATGTTGCCATCTTTAGCCACATATCATCTGCATCTTCTCCTTCTTCCCACGACCCCTCATCTAGCATCCTCTCCTTAAATGTTTACGCTGCTTCCCCCCTAAGCTTCCACCATTTTGTTCTCGCAATCTTGGCCCGATTGTCCCGGTGGACACATACCCGAAAGCGAAAATCCTCCACCACAAGCTTGTTTTGAGGGACAACACACTCCCCAAGTAACACCTTACAATCTAAGCAAGCACGTCTATCCCCCCTCCTTGCAAGCATAAAGTCGATCTGGCTCAGGTGTTGTCTGCTATGAAAGGTCACTAGATGAGATTCCCTCTTCTTAAAGACGGTATTCGCTATCAACAAATCATAGGCCAACGCGAAGTTCAAAACATCCTCCCCCTCTTGATTTCTACTACCATACCCGAAACCCCCATGCACCCGCTCGAAACCTACATTAGTCGCACCCACATGGCCGTTAAGGTCTCCTCCTATGAAGATTTTCTCGGTGATAGGCACAGTACTAACCATGCTATCGAGATCTTCCCAAAACTGCCTCTTGGTGCTCTCGCAAAGACCTAGCTGTGGGCATAGGCACTGATCACGTTCAGAACCAAATCTCTAACTACCAACCGGACTAGGATAATCCGGTCGCCTTGCCTCCGCACCTCAACTACTTCATCCTTACGGCTCCTATCAATCAAGATGCCTACACCATTCCTACCTGATGTTGTCCCCGTGTACCAAAGTTTGTAGCCAGTATCCTTGTGGCAGAACCTTCTAAATCATATGGCCCACACGCATGATTATTGTCTAAACAGACTCCAAATAACCATGACTGTGTCCCATACGACTTAAAAAGTCTGTCGGGTAAATCCTGAATCATCCACAATTCTCCGAGCAGGATCAATCGTTATAAAGAGACATTGCAGTATTACAACAGTTTGATATAAATAATATACAATGGAGTAAAACAGCGGAAGACTCACAATAACATAAGTTTACAAACCTTTGAGTTTCAAATATTTACAACCATAAGTTTAGATTGTACAAACCATAATAGTAGTGGGGCAGCAGTAGATAACTTTATTATGGTACCAAACGAAAAGCTCTGCCCAAGTGCTAAACACCTTACTCGTCGTCTCTTTCCTCGACGACTGTCATGCAGCAGGATGCGAAGCATTCCTGCCCATGAGGCTCACCTGCAACACGGGTTTAACAAACCCTGAGTACAAAAGTACTCAACAAGACTGACCCGACGAAAAAGAGGGGTAAAGACTCAAGAAATGCAGGCTAGAGGGACAAGGTAAGGCTTGTAAGAGATAAGAAATTTTTGCGAAAAGGCTTAACAAAAAGTAAAGTTTGCTTGGACTAGCTCCAATTATCAACCAACTTCATTATTAAACCTTAATCTTTGTTCAAGTTGTTACTACGATGATGAACACCGATCGAGTCTTCTTCTCTGAGAAGCAACGGCAATTCAAATCCATTTTCATACCCAGCTGGGACCTAGGTCACTGGGATACCGGAGACTTTAACTCCGATGCACCCCAGATGAACCGATATACCGGGATAACAACCGCAGCCATATATCACCACATGATACACATGAGCTCAGCGGCCCAGCGTACCGAGATACGTGGGAACTTAAACCCCACAGTAAAACACACTATGACACATATGGGATCTCTGGCCCCACTATAGGTCACTCCATGATATACACGGCTCCAACCATCCGTATATCCTTCATGCATGTGGATTTCTAAATTCTCGATATCACTAGTTCACCAACGGATGGGACCTAGGGCATCAACAGACGGAAACACTACAGAGGGACCCCATTCTCAGTGCAAGTTAGCCGTCCGGACTCGATTTATTACTATCATCAAGATTCCAACAAGAAAAACCAATCTCATCTTTTTCATTCTTTTATCCTTGAGCACTTAACTAATTAAGCAGGGCTAAGCGTTACTACTTATCTTTCCAAGAGGGTAACAAGGAATAAGGAAATAAGACAGGTAATGCAATTGGTGGGTTTTTCACTCAACTCTTATTACTTAATGCAACATATCATAGCTGAAGCGGTAAAACTTTTATAAATAGAATAGGGTTTGAATGCATCCGGGGCTTGCCTTGATGTTCGGGGTAGACGGTCTCAAACTCTGGATCAACTTTCGATTCCTGAATCTGCTCTTCCTTCGGATCTGGGCGACAACGTTAACTCTCCGTTAACGGAAGCTATTTGATAATTAATAAGCTTTAACATGATGGAATAGTAAACATGATGCTCGATGGATGCATGATCAGATTAATGGATCGAGTATAACTTTTCTTCATAAAGTTGCAAGCCAACAAAACTTCTCTTATAAAACTCATTGGGGTTAACTACGCCATTTAAGAAATTAATTAAGCACATAAAATAACATTAATTAAGCCCTAATGACATGATTAAGATAAGCACAAATAATTAATTAAAGTGCCAAAGGTCATTAAGGTTAATGACCCAAGGTCATCAATCAATCCCAAAGTCAAACAAATCCTATAATGATTAAACTCAAATAAAGGGATTAATTAATTATTTAAAAGCATTAATAAAGGCATAAAATTAAAGTTATCAAATTAAGCCCAAATTTTTATTTTAGAAAGCTCTTAGTCTAATTAGATGGCAAAACAAATTTCAGAATTAAAAGCCAATTATTTTATTTATTAAAAATCATTGAAAGTCCATTTTTTAATTAAAAGGGCTAATTTTAACATATGCAAAAAATTACTCAAATTTGGCATTTCATATTTTTTCTAGGTAGATGACATCATAAAGAACACTCATAAAAATTTTTAGAATTTTTAGAGCTATATATGAATTACTATGATTTTTCAAAGAAAATAGCATTTAAATCATTTTCTAAAAATAGAAAAAAGAAAATTGGCATAGTACTCCCGCGCTGACCGACGGTCCGCCGGCGGTTGACCGGCGATTACTCGCCGTCGGCGAGGTCTCCGGCGACCGGACTTGGACCACTGGGCTTAGCTTGGCACGGGGAGTCGATTGAGGTAGCTAACGGCACGGCGGAGCGACGGCGGCACCCACGCCTGCGGCCATGGCGGCGCGGCGGAGCGACGGCGCGGCGACGGAGCTCACCGGAGCTGTTTCTGGCGACAACGACCACACGAACACACGCAACGCACTCAGGCGAACTCATTTGACAACTAAATGAAGCCGGACTGGAACTCCAGCATCGGCGGCTTCGCGTGTGGCGGCGCTGGCAACGTTACGCCGACGGCGAGCTACGGTGGCCGGCGGCTACCATGCGGGACAGATGAAATTGATCACGCAGATAGATTCAGGAGCTCACCACGGTGCTGATGCGCACGCTAATGAAGGCTCGGAGCGACTGGGTTGAGCTGCGGGCGACGGCGGTGATGGCGGCGGCGGCGCTCCGATGGCAAGGTCGGCGTCACCGGCGTTCCTGTGGTCCATCAAGCCGGCCAAGGTGCGCATAAGAGGCAGGATAGCATGGAGAGCACGGTAGCGAGGTTAAAGATAATATATTTTCACCCTCGACGACGGTCGACGGCGAAAATACTCGCGGCGGCTCGGCGACCGGCCGTGGAGAAGGCGACGGCGCGCGGGCAGCTCGGGCGAGGAGAGCAAGCACGAACTGGCTCAAAATGACCGTGAAGAAGTGGCGAAGCTGTTGGCAAGAGCAATTGGACAGGGATGAAGCGTCAGCGGCGAATTTGAGCGGCGGAGCGAAGTCGTCGGCGACGGCGGCGGGGAGAAGAAAGAGGAGAAACAGCGGCGGCCGACCCGTATTTATAGGCCATCGGCGACGCATGGATAGGCGACACGACGACGGCGAAGGTTCAAGCGTCCGGAGCGAGCTGGCGACCGAGATATTCGCGGCGGTGGATGGCGGCGCGCGTTGAGAAGCCGGCGATGGCGGCCGACGATAGGTTTCGGTACCGTTCGAGAAAATTACAGAATTGCCATCCGTTTAAAAATACAAATTACTCCAAAATTTACATAAGAACTTGAAAATCTCCAAAAATATCATTTGCATAACTTTTCAAGAGCTACCTTTTTCCTTTAACTGGCATCCTCAAATTCTATTTGGATTTTAAAATTTGAATTCAAATTTGAAAAGGGAATAAAACCCTAGAAACAAACATTTGAAATTACTTTTGGTTTTTCAATAAAACTTGAAAATCTTCAAAACTATGAAATGTTTAACTTTCCAAACCAAACCTTTTTCATATACAAAAGTTTCCAAAATTTTGAATAATTTTTGAATTATGGTTTTAAAATCAAAAGGGGTCAAATATTGGTAAACTGTATTTTCAAATTCATTTGAAATTTCTTTTGGAAACTTGAAAAACTTTATATACCAACTTTGTAGCTCTTGTCAAGATCTACAAAATATATTTTTAGAGTATCTCCAAATTCTTTATAGATTTTGAATTAGAGAAAAGGGGGTAAAACTAGGTTTTGGAATAAAGGGTTTTTGAAATAGAATTCAAACTCAATTTGGTTTCTATCTTAATTGGTTGGTCATTAGTGGTCACAATCATCATCCAAGGACATATTTAGGTCATTGACCCAATGACACCCTTGGTTGACCAAGTTGACTTTTGAAAAACCTTTTATAGCATTTTTAATTTGAATTTAAATTTGAATTGCCAGACTTGGAAGTAAGCTTTGGAATCCAAATTCAACTTCAAATATGGAAATCATTTTTAGGGTTGGACTTAGACTTATACACTATGCTTGACACTAGTGTAAACACAGTTTACACCTCAAGTACATAGAGTATAAACCAAGCATTTGCGATGACATTCGAAAGTAGGGTTTTATTATTTCATGTGACAAAGCATTCCAGAAACATAATCAACCTATGAAATATAAACTTGTTTTAGTTAATGCACATTAAGATTGACTTAAACATGAATGCTTTGCAGTGCATATGATGACATGGCATGTTTTAGTTAATATAACACCAGAGGTGTTACAGCCTTTCCCCCTTAAAGAAATCTCGTCCCGAGATTTAAAGTCTTGAGTGAAGTAATGGAAAAGGAAATACCGTGTATACATAGAAATACAATGCTTCCTGCTGCTACTTCCCGCACCAAAGCTTCCTGCTGGCCTCCCTTTTCTTGTACTCCAGGAACTACCGTTTCGAGCTCTGATGATCCTGTATGATGCATAGTGCGTATGAATACCGTGTACGGATGATAGGGGGCGCGCAAGCACGAGCAAGACGAGGCGAGTCTGGTGGCGTGCTCGGAGAAGAAAATGAGTGGCGGAGGTGGCTCAGTGACGGCGGCGCAGTTGGCGGTGGCGACAGCGAGCTCGCGGAGCGGGAGAAAGGAGCGGGGAGAGCAGAGAGTGAGAGGGGGAGACAGAAGGAGGGAGCGGCCGCGGTCGCTTTAACGCGGTCGGGATGGTCGCGGCCGCCCCGAACCGCCGGTGGACGCGCACCACGCGGAGCGCGCGGGCTGGGCGCGATGGGCAGTGGCCGGCCATTTCACTGACGGCTTTGACCAACCGTCACTGAAATTTATCTCTATGATCTCTAATACAAACTTTTATGCCCTATAACTCCCAAACCAAGCCAAATTAGCCAAAACTTATATTGAAGAAAATGTAGCTCTGGAAGAGTAGAACATTTCATCTATACAAAGTATGGCCAGATTCTGCATAGATTTTGAAATACAAAAATCCAAAGAAAATACCCCTTAAATCCCTAAAAATAGAAAAACAGCCCCCAAATCTGCCCTTTTTCAACAATTTTGAACATCTTCCAGGCATTTTCATGAAAAGTGGTAATAACAAATTTTGTTCCTCATGAAATTCTCTACAAACTTTATTTTAGGTGCACACACATGTAAGCACTCTAGCTACCACTTTCAAATCAGTCAAATAAAACTACTTTCATGGTCCACCTTGGTCAACCATGACAACAAAGCTTAATTAACCAAAACCATGAACATAAACCTAGGTTCATTTGGTGTCCTAATCATGTCTAGGTTACCTTAGAGGTCATCAAATACCAAACACTCATACCACTTATCCAATTCATGTAAAATGCAAGCATAATTCGAATAATTCAAACATCCACATAAAATGATAATTAATCTTTTTATTAATGTCATGCATAATGATGCTTATGATTAAGAATGTAAGTGATTATGCATGATTAACACCAGAGTGTTACACGGTGGACAAGGCTTGAAGCCCACAAACGTCCGCAAACGGTAATGCACAGCAAGCAAGTACGTAGACAAGACAACATTCATATATGCAACTGCAAGCACAATCGATGGCATAGGGTACAGCAAGCACTGAACCTGAGGGTCCTTATCGAACAAAATGAACGGGAAAATTTAAAAGTGCTTGCTAGTTGCTTAATGCTTTGCTTATCCTGAGCGTGCCGAGCTCGGGTCCTTCCAAGGCGTCAAAGTAGCGGTCGGCGGCGGGCCCGGTCGGTCTCCTCCTCGGAGATCTTGGAGTCTGGGATATGCCATCGA
>CM041642.1:19213152-19253474 GCA_023333625.1 Bothriochloa decipiens | reverse complement strand
AGTGGATTTCAAATTTGCATATACAAGTGCTGTGCTTACCATGGGAGGTGAGTCCGGTTCGGTGGGCTGGGTCGACCTCTGGCGGGGCATCCTTATCTGTCACATTCTTCTCCCAGAAAACCATATTCTTCACTACATCCCACTACCATCGTCATTGGTGCTCAAGCCGCTCAGGGGTAATGCCCTCTATTCTCGGAACGTCATGGTTTTTGGAGATCACATCAAGTTTATTGAGATGGTCAGATCAGGCTCTCACACTGGACGCCCACGTGGCGGTGAAGATTTGGTGGCTGCAACAAAGAAAACCAAGATTTCAGACATTGGTTCTGGGAACAACTGGGAGGATGATTGTGCTGTCAATATTTCTGAGATCCCAGTGGACAGCGTGGAGTTTGCCCAAATTGTGCCTAGTCTGAAGCAGGTTACAGATACAAAGGTAACCTTGAAGAGACTCCGTGCAGGTTACCCTGCCCTGAGCTTACAGGATGCTGATGTTGTTTACATCATGCAAACACTTGACCCCAATGAGGACAAGGCCTCGGTGATTGCAGTTGATATGAGGAACAAAGCTATAAAAGGTGTGGCTTATTTGGCCCAAGAAGGTATGGTTACAATCACACCTACCTTCAAAGTGGGATCTCAAAGTATCTGGACATTTGGTCCTCCTCCAGGTAATTTTTTTCTCGTTCTCTGTTTTGGGCCAACATATAGTACATAAAAACTAAGACTAAAATGTAGGTTTGTTATCTGGTAGGACCATTTATGTTTTAACATCATGGTATTATGTGTTATATCATTCATTTTGATACCGGTTTTCACTAGTCATTATTTATTCACATTAATTACAATGCAGTAACATCTTGGTATAATGTGTTGTAATGTTCATTTTGATTCTGGTTTTCATCATTAGTCATTATTTATTCAAATCTGTGCTCATAGTGTTCTTTAGATCTGCCTGGTATATTGTTTATTATAAATATGTCTCGTGATTGTTAATATTTTACCTCCAAATTGATAAATATTACATTTACATCTGCAAAACTAGCACTTCTTCCAGAAGTTTTTCTTCTTATAAAATGCTTATATAGCGTGCTGTATCTGAATGATGATATGGTTCAGCAGTATGTTCATGGGTACCAAATATCTATTATCTTATCTCATAGCCAGGACTAATATTATTGCACGCCATGTTGTGTAACTCACCCTTATTGGTCATCGTTAAAATGTTCCAAAATGTCCACAACTCTGTGCACGTATACTACATATTTTTTTATTTGCCTTTTAGTTTTATATATTTTTTCATCAGAAATAATATGATTTCTATTAAACAGAATAAGAAATATATTGGTATATAATAGCTGTCAGACCCTATAATTTTATTTTTTGACCACAGCTAAGGAGCCAAATATTTCTTGTAGTTGGCTTATTTCTCAGTTCTGCATACCATTAACCATTTCTTAGTTGTCCAATTGGCATTCTGGATTATTGCTAGAAATGCAAGAATGTGCACCAATGAAGCAATGTTTTCTTTTGGTTCATGGGCATGCTTGCTGCTTTTGCTGTTTCATCCGTTTTCATTGGAAACCTAAATTATTTCCTTAACACAGAATAAGCAAAAGACAAGCTAGTTTGCCTAGTTTAGAGTTGCTCACCTTGACTAAAGATCTGAAGGAGCCTATTCTGGCTCCTTCATCACAAAAAATGACAATACAATGCAGTACCATTTTCGAGTTCCTGGCAAATACTACAAAGTCAAAAATCCTGGTTGTTTGACCACTCTGTTTTTCAATGGAATTACACTAGTGGGTCTTTTACATGTGTACTTTCTATGAGTAGATAGATACTTTGTAATCTAATCATTGTTTGCCCACCAAGGCATTTCTTAACTAAGATGCTCTCTTGTACCGGAAACAGGTCTTGGGAGAATGCTGGTGCAACAAGTAGGGACTATCTATCGAGCTAAATTTTGGGACCATCCATCATGCTAGAAGTTCCAGGGAAGGGTGGAAGCAACTAGACATGGCCGTCAAGCACAAAAGACACTTGTTAGCATGGTGGGTGACTGTCTGCAAAGCTGAAATAATGCCCAGTATTGATGTCTATGGGGTGTTTAGTGCAAAAGACACCAAAGATGTAGGAACACCATCATCGCCACGGGAAATAGATGGTAGATCATACCTCAACCCTAGCTATGAACAGCTGGCGTTGTCACGTCGATGACCTGCGTGGGAAGAGTCAATGGCACTACAATGAAGAAGAGCCCACTAATGAAATGAAGAGAGCTAAGCAATGAAGAGCCCCCCTAAACAATGCGAAGAGCCCCGTTAAGCAAACGAAAAGCCCCACTAAGCAACGAAGAGCCCCGCACGGGAGAAGAATCATTGGCGCGAGAAACTCAAATACCAAGTCACGACGGTGGCTAGGCTTGGCGCGCGAATTCTCATCATGACGTCGAGGCTTGGCGTAGGAACTGATCTCGCGCGAGAAGGAAGATCGGCCAGGTTTGCGCGAGCTCGCCATGACGGCGGTGGGGCTTGGCGCACGAACAACTCGCGCGCGAGGAGGAAGACAAGCCTAGTCTCACGCAGGATCAAATCGAGATAAGGAAAGACAATCCCTCTGTCCAAGATGTAAGGAAATCAGGAGAAGTACCACAGTAAGACTAGCATTCCATTGCTCTTTCAAGAAGTCACCTGAATAACAAAACATTTTGAATAGGTACCCTGGATAGCTGACTCGTTGGATTAGCTATGTCATGCTAATATTTTTTCCGAGGACATAAGGAATTTTCTGAGGATAGAGCAGGAGAAATTAAAGCAGAACTAGCTCCAACCAATATCAAAAAGGGACCTACTCAAATCGGATCTCTGGACAGGTTGAAGTCGCCCTCTTGGGTCATGAATCCATTACTAAAGGAAATGGCTGTAGACCCGACCAAAAGTTAAGCTGTGAAATAATAGAGCAACCCCGCAATGGGACCGTTGTTAAAACCCTAAAAGATTGGTTGGATAATACCACTGACTCATCAAGAATCTTTGTAAGATAGTCGTCTCATGACCAATCACCTAAATAAAATCAGTGAGTTGGAATGGATGCCTGAGTGTGAATGGAGATTCCTAATTCAAAAGCTAAAACACGTTATCACGACCATACTGCCTTGCTCAATATCCACAAGGACTCGTAATCAATTGAAGCATACACCCCACTCATGAAGTTGAGCCTGCTACCCTAATACATGCCCTGAAGATCAAGAGACACTACTTGGACGTAAAAACAAGGACGACGTCTACGCCTATCTGAGTAGCGCAGTGGAAGCATGGTGGGACCATGACCACAAGTCCCAGGATCAAAACCAGAAAGCACACTTCTTGACCCTAAGAGACCTAATGTAAGGCAACAAAGAAGGTCTAAATTAGACCATGGATCACAGTTGTACCTTACTTCCGACAATTTCCGCATAAACCCATCATGGACAGAAGGACAAACTAATGAAGTAAATCCATCCCGAGGAACATGCCTCATGCTTGCACCCTGAAACATGGATCACCTGGAAGTAATATCAACCACATACTATGTCCTCCTACAACATCAACCACTCGATCACCATCATGATATTTCCCCCTTTTGGAATCCAAAGAGGCCGATGCAGGAGCTACTCAAAAAAAGATAAAAAAGCTCTAAGGTTCAAGGTCAGAGACTACCTACCTTAGGAATCCCCTGCTTCAAGTACTATTGGAGTTCAAGTGAAAGGAAAGCTAGCCCCGAGTGTCGGTGTCATGAAATCTTCCGACTAGTAAAATATGCTTGCGCGAGAGGAATCAGATGGTGAGACAAACAAACACAGGCGAATTTTATACTGGTTCGGGTGAAATGATCCCTACGTCCAGTCCGGGCTGATGCCCACGTTGATTATCTCGAAAACTTGTGGGGGGGTGTACAAGCGCAGTGAGAGAGAGTTGGGTTCTCAGGTCTCGATGTCGTATGTTTCTCTTTATCTCGTCGGGGTGTCGTCCTTCCCCTTTTTATAGTTTTTTGGGTCGTGGCGGCCGTTCTCCATGGTCTCTTATCCAAGTTCGGGTCATTGTGGGTTTCATCCCTTGTGTGATCGTCTTTTGGGGGTGATTTTTGACAGGCCTCGTGTCGATCCCCGGTCGATGTCCTGTTGGGGTCCGGGTCTATTTTGAGCACGGGAGATGTCGTATACCGGCGAGCATCCAGGACGGATTCCCTTATCCTAACATGGGCGTCATCCTTGCCGCTTTGCAATTCATTGTTGGTCAGGCATCTTCCTCCTGTTGCCATCATTCTCGACGGGCGGACCTGCTCTTCCATGGCGTTTGCCAAGGATCTCTGCCCTTTGCGTTATCCTTGGACGGGGACGAAATAGGGGGCATGTTCGCTCAGAACAGAGGATGGCGTGCCACGGTATGGCATGGTAGGGGCCCGTTTGCCTCCCTTCCTCCCATACCTGAGGTTCCTAGGGCCTCAGTCTCCCCGCGTGGACACTTGAGTTTGTCTAGAGATTCTCCTGGTGCCTACGCCACGTGTTTCGGAGTCAATTGTACTGTTCCGGTGAATTGTGGCCACCTGTCGACGAGGGTAGGTCCCCTTAGTAGGGCAAGTCCGGACCCCGTCTTCGCCCTTTGTCCTGATTGCTTTGGGTACTCCCTTTATCTTGTTGACGAAAGCACGGGATATTTCCGCTCAGCTCTCCCCCACCCGACGTCTCTCATGTCGGGCGAGGCGGGTGTGGCAGAACCTCCTAAATCATATGACCCACACGCATGATTATTGTGTCATAAGACTTAAAAGGTCTGTAGGAATGTGTTCCATAAGACTTAAAAGGTCTGTCGGGTAAATCCTGAATAATCCACGATTCTCTGAGCAGGATCAATCATTACAAAGAGACATTGCAGTATTACAACAGTTTTATACAAATAATATACATCGGAGTAAAATAGCGGAAGGATTATAATAATATAAGTTTACAAACCGTTCAGTTTAAACTTACAAACCATAAGTTGGATTAATACAAACCATAGTAGCAGTGGAGTAACAATATAACTTATTACAAAAACCTTGATTATATGCTCTGCCCAAGAGCGAGACATCCTATTCGTCGTCACTTTCCTCGACGACGGTCATGCAACAGGATGCGTAGCACTCCTGCTCATGGGACTCACCTGCAACAAGGGTTCAACAAACCCTGAGTACAAAAGTACTCAACAAGACTGACCCAACGAAAGAAAAGGGGTGAAGACTCAGGAAATGCAGGCTAGAGGGACAAGGTAAGGCTTGCAAGAGATAAGAATTTTTGCAAAAAAGCAATTATAAATAGTAAAGTTGTCTTGCTCTAGATTCGAATTACCAACCAACCTCATTTTGATACCTTATCTTCATTTAAGTTGTTACTACGATGATGAACAACGATCGAGTCTTATTCTTCGAGAAGCAACGGCAATTTGAATCTATTTTCATACCCAGCTGGGATCTAGATCACTGGGATACCGGAGACTTTAACTCCAATGCATACTAGATCACAGACATACCGGGATAACAACCACAGCCATATATCACCACATGATACACATGAGCATTTTGACCCAGTGTACCGATATACGTGGGAACTTAAACCCACAGTATAACACACTATGACATATGTGGGGACTCTGGCCCACTATATATCACTCCATGACATACGTGGGGACTCTGGCCCACTGTATACCACTTCATGCATGTGGTTTTATAATTTTTCGATATCACCAGATCACCATCGACACGGGGCCTAGGGCATCAACAGACGGAAACACTACAGAGGGACTCCGTTCCCAATGCAAGTTAGCCGTCCGGACTCGATTTATTAACTATCATCATGTTTCCACAGATAAAGCCATCCTCATCTTTTTCGTTCTTTTACTTATTGAAAACTTATCTAACTCAGCAGGGCTAAGCATTACTATGCATATTCCAGCTAATAGGTAACAAGGAATAAGGAAGTAAGGCAGGTAATGCAATCTGTAGATTTTCACTCAACTCCTAATCCCTAATGCAGCATTTCATAAGGAAGCAATTAAACTTTTATAAAATCAAGAAAGGATTTAAATGCATCCAGGGCTTGCCTTGGTATTCAGGGTAGATGGTCTCGGGCTCTGGATCAACTCCATTCTCCTGAGTCTGCTCTTCCTTCGGATCTGGGGTGACAACGTTGAACTCTCCGTTGACGGAACTATACGATAAAAGCATATGCTTCAACATGATGGAATAGTAAACATGATGTTCAATGGATGCATGACCAGTTTAAAGGCTTGAGTACAACTTTCCTTCATGATAAAGCTGCAAGCCAACAAAACTTACTCACTAAGTCCGTTAGGGTTAACTACATCTTTAATGACATTATTTAAGCACATGAAATAACGTCGATTAAACCCTAATGACATGATTAAGGTAAGCGCAAACAATTAATTAAAGTGCCCAAGGTCATTAGGGTTAATAACCCAAGGTCATCAATCAATCCCAAAGTCAAACAAATCCTATAATGATTAAACTTATTTAAAGGGATTAATTAATTATTTAAAAGCATAAAATAAAGGCATAAAAAAATTAAAGTTGTCTAATTGAGCTCAAAATTTTATTTTGAAAAGCTCTTGGTCTAATTAGATGGCAAAACAATTTTCAGGAATAAAAGCCAATTATTTTATTTATTAAAAATTATTGAAGGTGCATTTTTTAATTAAAACGGCTAATTTTAACTTATGCAAAAATTACTCAAATTTGGCATTTCATATTTTTCCTTTGTAGAGGACATCATAAAGAACATACATCAAAATTTTCAGAATTTTTGGAGCTATACATGAATTACTATAATTTTCTAAAGAAAATAACATTTAAATCATTTTCTAGAAAAAGAAAAAGAAAAAAGGAAATTCCTCCCGACATTGACCGGCGGCGGCCGGGTTTTGACCGGCGATTGCTCACCGACGGCGAGGTCTCCGGGGACGAGCTTGGCACCTACGGGCTCTACACGACGATGCGAGCCTAATGAGGTAGTTAATACGGCGGTGGAGCTCTGGAGCACGACCGACGTTGGTCATGGCGGCGCGGCGGCACGCGGACGGCGGCGGCAAAGCTCCCTGGAGCTTCTCTGGCGACGGCGAGGGCACGTGCATCCGTGGGGCACTCTGGCGAACACGCTAAGCCACAAGATGGAGCCACTCCTGATCTCTAGCCAAGATGGCTACGCGCGCGGCGGCGCTGGCATGGCCATGCCGGCGGCAAGCCACGGCGGCTGGACCCTACGGTGCAGGAGGGGTGAAATTGAGGGCATGGAAGGACGCAGGAGCTCACCGCGGTTCGGGTGCGCTCGAAGATGAAGGCTCGGAGTGGCTGAGGCGAGCTGTAGTTAAGCCAGCCAAGATGTGCATGAGGGGCAGGAGAAGATGGAGAACATGATAGAAGGGTTAATGGAAATATATATTCAACCTTGGCGGCGGTGGCCGAGGAGAAAGCTCGCGGCGGCTCGGCGACCGGCCGCGAGAAAGATGACGGCGTGCGGGCGCTATGGGCGATGAGGGCGGGCACTAGCTGGCTCAGAAGAAACGCAAGGTCAAGGCGGAGCTTCTGGCAAAAGTAATTGGACAACGGTGGATCGACGACGGCGAATTAGAGCGGCGGAGCAAGGTCATCGGCGGCGGCGGCAGGGGGAAAGAAGAAGAAGAAGTCGGCCACGGCGCCCCTATTTATAGCCAGAGCTCGAGGAAAGGAAGGGCGACACAAGGCGAGGGTGCTTCAAGCATCGGGACGAGCTGGTGGCCATGGCATGTGCAGCGGTGGACGGCGGCGCGGCTTGAGAAGCTGGCCATGGCGGCCGACGATAGGTCTCGGTGCTGTTCTTGAATATTACAGAAATACCATTTGTCGAAAATAACAAATTACTTCAAAATTGATATAAGAACTTGAAAATCTCCAAAAATAGAATTTACATAACTTTTCAAGAGCTACACTTTTCATTTAACTGGCATCCTCAAATTCTGTCTAGAATTTGAAATATGAATTCAAATTCAAAAGGGTAATAAAACCCTAGAAATAAACATTTAAAATTACTTTTGATTTTTCAATAAAACATGAAAATCTTCAAAATTATGAAATGTTTAACTTTGCAAACCAAACATATTTCATATATAAAGTTTTCCCAAATTATGTATAATGTTTGAATTATAATGTTAAAATCAAAGGGGGACAATTGTTGGAAAACTATATTTTCAAATTCAATTGAAATTCTTTTTGGAAACTTGAAAAACTTTATATACCAACTTTGTAGCTCTTGTCAAGATATACAAACTATATTTTTAGAGCATTCCTAATTTCCTTAGAGATTTTGAATTATAGAAAAGGGGGTAAAACCAGGTTTTGAAATAAAGGGTTTTTGAAACCGAATTCAAACTCGATTTGGTTTCTAAATTAATTGGTTGGACATTAGTGATCACAAACATTATCCAAGGACATTTTTAGGTCAATGACCCAAAGAGACCCTTGGTTGACCAAGTTGACTTTTGAAAACATTTTATAGCTTTCTAATTTGAATTTAAATTTGAATTGCAAGACTTGGAAATAAGCTTTGAAATCCAAATTCAACTTCAAATGTGGAAATCATTTTTAGGGTTGGACTTGGATTTATACACTATGCTTGACACTAATGTAAACACGGTTTACACCTGAAGTACATAGAATATAAACTAAGCATTTGGGATGACATTCGAAAATAAGGTTTTATTATTTCATGTGACAAAACATTCCACAAACACAATCAACCTATGAAATGTAAACTTGTTTTAGTTGATGCACATTAAGGTTGACCTAAACATGAATGCTTTATAATGCATATGATGACATGGCAGGGTTTTAGTTAATATAACACCAGAGGTGTTACAACAGGTTGACATCGGGCGAGACGGACTGACGTCGGGCGAGACGAACCGACGTCAGGCGGAGGCCGTTGTCGGATCGTGGTTATCTGCCTGCCAGGATGGGCTTTTTGATTGGCTTTGGCCCACGGCGTGTCCTGGGCCCGTCTTCGTTTCTTTGAACCTAGGCTTCAGAATAAAGTCGGCAAAGGACCTTGGCCTCATTCTTTCTTTGATTAGAAGCGAATTAGATTACCCATGGTATGAATTTTTGACACCGAGTTATGTAGAGCCCTTCTGAATCTAATAGTGAATCAAGAAGTTTTCCCACAAGATGGAGTTACTCGAAGAGGTAGAAGAATGTACTTCAAAGTTCTACATAGAACATGAATTTGGAACTTGACCATGGACTTGGTCCACGATGGACCGTGTTATGGTCCATGGACCATATGTTGTTGGTCCACCATTGTAACACCCCTGGTGTTATATTAACAAAAATATGCCATGTCATCATATGCATTGCAAAGCATTCATGATTAGGTCAACTTTAATGTGCATCAACTAAAACAAATTTACATTTCATAGGTTGCTTGTGTTTTTGAAATGATGTGTCACATGAAATCATAAAAATCTATTTTCGAATGTCACCCTAAATACTTGATTTATGCCCTATGTACTTGAGGTGTAAACTGTGTTTACACTAGTGTCAGGCATGGTTTATAAAATCAAGTCTAACATTTAAAATCAAACTCTAAGTTTGGATTTAGATTTGGTTTCTAAATTTGAATTCAAATGGGGAGCTTATTAAAATGATTTTTAAAAGTCAACTTGGTCAACCAAGGGTACTATTGGGTCATTGACCTAAAAATGCCTTTGGATGATGTTTGTGATCATTAATTAACAACCAATTAATTTAGAAACCAAATCGGGTTTGAATTCGGTTTCAAAAACCCTAATTTCAATACCCTATTTTATTCCCCTTTTCTACAATTCAAAATCTATAAAGAATTTTGGTATATTCTCAAAATATAATTTGTAGATATTGACAAGATCTACAATTTTGGTATTCAAAGTTTTCAAGTTTCTAAAAAGAATTTCAAATAAATTTAAAAATACAGTTTTCCAACATTTGTCCTCTTTTGATTTTAAACACATAATTCAAAAATTATGCATAATTTGGGAAAACTTTATATATGAAAAATGTTTAATTTGAAAAGTTAAGAATTTCATAGATTTTAAGATTTTCAAGTTTTATTAAAAGATCAAAAGTAATTTCAAATATTCATTTCTAGAGTTTTGTTCCCCTTTTGAATTTGAGTACATGTTTCAAAAAGTTAGCAGAATTTGAATATATTTGTTAAATGAAAAATATAGCTCTTGAAAAGTTATGCAAATCTTATTTTTGGAGATTTTTAAGTTCTTATGTAAAATCTGATGTAATTTGCATTTTACCGAGTGACATCACATGCTACAGTGGATGATGATGTCATCACCGTCCTTCTCCCTCTCTGTTCATGGTGTCGCCGTGGCCGCCGGCGCCATACCGGCCTGCCCCTGCCTCGCCTTCGCACACGTCTCCAGCTAGAAGCTTCGCCGTGGACGTGTCGGCCGCCCCTGCCTCGCCTTCGCGCTATAAATGGAGCAGGCCAGTCGCCGTTTTTCTTCTTTTTCCTCCCTGCTCGCCGTCCCGATGACCTCCCTCCGCCATCGGAATTCGCCATTGTCGCTCCACCGCTGCCCACTTACTCTTGCCCTTAGCTTCGCCTCACTCTTGCACTTTGATTTAGCCTGCTCGCGTCAGCTCTCTGAAAGGACCTAAATGGCCTAGAGGGGGGTGAATAGGCCTGTTTAAAAATCCTGAAACTCACAAACTCGAAATGCGGAAGTTAAATACCTACTGGAACTTTCGGTGTGTTTGGATCGGAAGTTCCGGTGTGTTTGGATCGGAAGTTTCGATGACCGGAACTTTCGGTGCAAACCGATCAGAACTTCCGGTGCCCTACTGAGTACGAAATAAGAGTGAAATGAGTTGTGATTTTGGTATTGATTGTTACCACACCCTCCTAGATGTTGTTGGTAATGATGTCAAAATCCACGGAGCTTGGCACCTCACCGAATCGAAGATCGGGTCCTCCAACCTATGAAGTTTTAGGGGTAGAGAGGAAGAACACGAAGAACATAAGAACAAGGGTAGTCGATGCTACCTCCTCAGCAAGACACATGATTTATACCAAGGTTCTACAATCCCCACAAAGGAGTTCCTACGTCCTCTTTGTTGAGGTTACCACAAAGGTTTCCTCCCTCAAGCAACCATGAAGGTAAATTCGAGATATCCACTAAGAATCAAGGGTAATAAAACACTTCGGGTTGCCCTCACAAATGAATCAACACGGGCAACCACGAAGAACGCCTTGCCGGCTAGGGTTCCAAGAACCCAAGAGTAATAAATGCAAACCAAACTGGCAAGACGAGGAAGACAAGTGCTCAAGTTGACAATCGATGCTCCCGCTATCAAATCTCACTTCCCTAGCTCAAAACAATCGAGGATTGAAGCTTGGAAGCAAAGGGGGAGAGAGAGTGGGCGAGCTCAGTGGAAATTTTAGCAAAGTTTTGGCGTGGTGAATGAATGGGCAAGAGAGAGAGAGAAATGGAGGTGAGAAACAATATATATACTCAGCCTCAGATGCACTACCGGAACTTCTGGTGGAACCCACCGGAAAGATCCGACCGTTAGGGCATGAGAAAGTCAATGCTTAGATCTGGATGACCGGAACTTCTGGTCCGAGCACCGGAACTTCTAGCCGGAGGCCGGAACCTAATACTCGCACGCGGCCGCCCCTGAAAAAAATGTACTACCAAAACTTCCGGTCCAGGCACCGGAACTTCCGGTCCAGGTCGGAACTTCCGGTTCAAGGCCGGAACCCTTTTCTCGCACGCGGTCGCTCGCGAGCACAGTGCAACAGGAACTTTCGGTCGTTGGACCTGAACTTCCGGTGCACCAGCTGCAAACATTTTAAGTGAATGTGAGTGTACGGTGTCTCTCAAACGCGATAGCTAAACCAACATGAGCACTTATAGACCACATCTAGCTAGTCTAATTTATATCCCTCTTGATAGTGCGGCGTTTCCTATAACTCAAATTTAAATATAAAAGTGTGAACCAATTGAGTCGAAGCGCCTTTCATCCATAGAAATTTTGGGGGTGCTTGTATCACAAGATATATTTATTTTAATCTTTCAATGGACTAACACCTGTGAATACACTTGAATAAACTTGTTAGTCCCTAATTTGATTGTCATTAATTATCCAAAACCCACTTCGGAGGCGAATGCACTTACAAACTCCCCCTTTTTGGTAATTGATGACAACCAACTTAGGCTTACAATAAATTGAGAGAATTAAAGCTTTTGAATCCCAAATATTATGGAGAGCTCCCCTTAAATGTATGTATAGGATTTTGAATTTCAAATCTTGAATAAAATCAAGACATCATACATTTAGAGCAAGCTCCCCCTAAAATTTGTAATCCGTGGGGTGCCTAAAAAGTGTGTGTGACAATAATAATCCATGGTGCTTATGACAAGATATATGATCAAGAGATAATAAAATGAATATGAATAGTTATGCAAGAAAGAAAAGGACTTAAAATCAACATAACCATTCTAAAAACAACAATCATCATCACAATATCAAATATAGGCTATCACAACATGATATATCAAATAAGCATAAGTGTTTAGCCTACAACCATTCATCACACATATAGTTCAAAGTTCACCACATAGTTCACCATGGAGATAGAGTTATTACAAACCGATAAAAGACTATCCTATTACATGAAGATAAAGCCTAACACTCCCCCTTTAGCATCAAATGCCAAAAAGGGTAGGCACCGTGAAGCTCCAAGAATAGCAACAAGGACACTAAAAGGCATCATAGTCAAACTCAGGGTCCACAGAGTAGGAGTACCGGCTCCGACCATACGGCGCTGAAGAAGTGCCAGCCTGATCAGGAGGAACAGAGGTAGAAGTCCGAGTGATCTCATCAGCCTCATCAAAGAAACCACCATAGGAGCAACCCTAAGCTGTGTCCGGAAGGGAAAAGCCAATAGGAAGAATAGTGCCATAAGAAGGGTCACCATGAGAAACAAGGCCCCCCTGAGCAGGAGATTCTTGCCCCTGTCCTGCAAAGCCCTCCTGGGTAGCAAAACCCTCAGGTGGATGAAACTTGAACTCCTGGTTAGCATGGCCAAACTGTGTAGCACCATCGGTAGAGGCCCCATGCAAGACATCCCACTCCTCATAAGGGTTCCTGAAGTTACAAAGTGGAGAGGTAGGAGCAAGGCGGGCTTGTTCCTCCAGCTGGCGCATGCGGCGATCTTGCTTCCTTTGACAGTAGCAAAAGAAAGACATGAACCTGGTGAGAGCATATCGGGTAGCGTCACCAACACCATGACCACGACCATGACCACGACCATGGTCGGCAGGAGTGCCATGAGCAAAAGGAGCAGCATTATCACCATGTCCATTGCCATCACCATCACCATCATCACCTCCAAGAGCAGCAGCATCATCAGCATCACCATGAGCAGTCCCACTGCCACTAGCCTCAGTGGCTTTGCCTTTGCCCTTGCCCATGTGAGGGGTCAAATGTTTCACGTTCCAATCAGGATGAATGATGTCACACCCAAAAGAAAAGCTTGTAACTTGGTGAATAACATGCATAAGATAGGGTGCATAAGGAAAGCTCTTATGGGAATCCATAGAGACATCTCTGATGTTGCGCCAAAGAAGATTAGTCACACTGAATCTCTTATCAAGCCCAAAGCAAACAAGAATGATTGGAGCATGATTTAGAAGATTTGTAGAATCACCCACCTTAGGATCAATTGTAGCACGAATCAAATTGTTTAGAACATAGAATTGGGGCTTCAAATTGTGGCTCGTGCCATCGGCTAGCATTGGATCCTGGTACAGCCCAGCCTGAATATACTCATTTCTGCCAACGCCCTGAGAAAAGTGATCATATAAGCTCAATGCCTCTCTGTCATGGTGATCAAACCCAAGAAGCCTAGAGAAGTGAAGATAAGAGCATCAATAGTGCAGTCCTTCAGTCATCCAATGAGGAACCTTGTTCTGCTCATCCATCCACAAAGTAGCCCAGAACTGGCAGATAATCTCAGTATTCTAACTTTGTTTGAAGGTCATAAGTGGCAGAATGCGCCACGCCTGGAGCTTAGCGATCAAGGCATTTATCTGAGGATGATTGTGACCTTCCAAGGAGGCAAGGGTAGGAGCCTTGTGATGTATGATAGGGGTAGTAAGGCCCCTTGGGCAATCCTTCATGCAAACAGTCGCATAATAATGTCTATGAAATTGGGACCAAAAGCGATAGTCCACAGCCTCATATTTGGTCCACTGAAAAGGATTCTCTTTTCTCATGGAACGGACATCCCTTTCTTGTTCCTTATAATTGATGGCCTGCATTGGAACCATAGCATCAGGATCATGAGGCTGATGGAGGCGAGTAGTCCTATTGGTTGGATGATGATTAAGCTGACGCCTAACTGTTGCCAAACCAATACGGACAGGTGAGTTGCGAACCACCTCAGGATCAATTGCACGCCCCTCAATGCCAAGCAGTGACTGAGGAACTGCCTCATGGACTTGGTCTCAATGAGGAAGAGGAGGACATGGCCTTGAAGAATGATCTGGGTAGACTCTTGGACCATCTTCACTGTCATGCGGCTGCTGAGAGGACTCCCCACGATGAGAAGCACGATGACGACCACCACAAGGACGCTCTTCCTCACCATCCCCCAAGCTTAGAGGATGAGGACGAGCACCATGGGGAGGATTGGCACGACGGTAAGACATACTGCAAAACGAGGACCAAGGGAAGGTCTCGGACATGGCAAAGGAATGCGGCAAGTGAGCGAGCTCGAGGAACCGTGCGGATGTACTGCACTTGGTCCACCGAAACTTTCGTTCGGGAGAAACTAGAACTTTCGGTCTTTAGGGACCAGAACTTCCGGTCGGAAGAGACCGGAACTTCCGGTAGGGCCGAGTGCTGGCACATTTCGCAGGGTTCTGTGAAATTGACCATGAAAGTTGCGCAGCATTCCAAAAGCATGTATAGACTAAAAGAGACTAGCACATTGAAAGTCCTCAGTTTGGTTTTGGATAATTGATGAAACCTAAGGACTAACCTTGTTTCTAAGTGGATGATTTAGAGAAAGGTAGCCCATGCCAAGTGGAGCTCAATGTTAAGGCATGACATGAAGTTATGTAATCTAAGCATGGTGTTGGGTGACAAAATCATACACAGACAAGTAGAGTGATAATAATATGCTGGTCATGATTGTATTTCATTCTATCCCAAAAGTTTACATCCCTGGGGGTATTTATAGACCCCCCTTGACTTTGCCATTCAAGAAATCTTACCAAATTAGCCATGGAACTTCCTACACATTTAGCTAGAAAGCACATCGGTGAAGTGGTGAAACACACTTCGCCCCTCTCCTTTTGTCTTCTTAAGCAACTTTGGACTTGATCATAATTTCTTGACTTAACTGAAAACCTCACAGACTCTTCATGCAAAGCCTCCACATCGGCTTCGCTGGTCGTCAACAGCGTAGCGAAGTCATCTTCGTCGGGTAGCTTGAAACATGTGAAATCATATGTACGAAGTTTGATAGTCGCAGCGAAGTGTCCACGTCATCTTCGCTGAGCCCCCAGATTATAGCGAAGTCTTATTCGACAGTTAATCTTAAAAGATGTGGAATTACATAAGCGGAGTTGGGAATACGTGCCGCGAAGTATTTGTGTTAACTTCGCTGCGCATGTTAGTATATCTAATGTTTGTAATGAAATATTTGTCTCCAAAGTTTGGAAAGAATGTTTGTATGTCAAAGTTGATCCCCAACAGCAGCCCCTCGCGGGCGAAGGCCTACTCCAAATGTTTGAATCCCGCGAAGTTTATATGAATCTTTGCCTGACAAACGCCGTCCAAACTTTGGAGTTGGCCTGTTTGAATTTTAAATCTAACGGCTAGCTTTGACCGATTGACCGGACGCTGCCTATAAATAGCGAGGCATTCCCCCCTGCGGCTGTCGTTTTCAGAAGAGGGGAAGTTCTGCCAAAATTTTTCTTGAGCTCTGAAGTTTGAGATAGCTTTTCTTGCCGCTTTGTCGCTGTGTTCACCTAGTCCTAAATCTTTGTTCGAAGTTTGTGTGACACCATCACCAAGGTTTGTTCCTTTGAATTTTTATTTTCGTGATTTTATTGAATAGTGTTTCTGATCTTTGGTTTTTGTAGATGTCTTTGCGAGATTTGAGGGATCAGCTTCAGTCTTAGGAAAGTTTTAAAACTGAGGAGGATAGGTCTCGGTTGGATTCTGATGAAGAGGGCCTTAACGGCGTTGACGCGTCGGTCGAGGACTTGGTTAAAGATGACGTGGGTTTCACTTTAACTTTTGGGAAGACCTTGTTTAAAGGAAGTGATCTTGATGAGATGGTGCGATTGAAGCTTGTTGAGCATGACCAAGTGAGGGTGCCTGATCCTTTGGAGACTAATCCGAAGCCCCATCCTGATGAGTGCATTGTTTATCGAGATCTATTCACTGCTGGTCTTTGGTTCCCCTGCCAGGACTTTGTTGAGGATGTGTTGAAGGCTTTCAACATTCAGGTGCACCATTTGACTCCAAATGGTGTAGTCAGACTGGCTCAGTTCGTTTGGGCCGTCAAATCTCAGGAGGCCAATGTTGACATTGCTGATTTTTGCGAGCTTTTTGAGATGCATACTCAGTTCAAGGAGTTCATGCTTGAGGGGCAAGTGATTACTATGTATTTTGCTTGCTCAAGTTTTAAAGCTGCCCGCAATGCTGTCCAGATTTCTTCGGTGATAAGGAATAAGTGGGGAGTTGGAGACTGGTCGAGGTATTGGTTCTACCATAGTGCCCATGGTCGAGGAGAGAGATTCTGTTACTAAGAGGATGGCGGCGAGGTATCCAATGGCTGCTAGGATGGAGATTGAAAAGTTTGAGTTGTCTCCATCTCTTCCTTCTTCTATGATTTCAAAAACCGCAGTTTAGGCTTACAAGTGCACAACTTCATTACAGTGTGCTAGAGATCTTGTGGAAGAGTATGCTGCTGCTAGAATTTGGCCGCTCAAAAAAGGATGGTCGTTTCAGCGTTTTTATCCCAAGAATGTCCGAGGTATAAACTATAAGTTTTCGGATAATGACTTCCATCGCCCATGGACTTTTGCTTCTGATGAACATTTTGTGAGGTCTGTTGAAAGTCGGGCCAAAGATTTACTTGGGAAGTATGTGCTGAGTGAGAAAAATAATATTGATAAAATTCTTGGTGACAATTACAAATGTTTGAATAGAGTTTTTGAAGTTGCGCAAGTTGAGTACGGTGAATGGCCTCCTCCTGCTTATCGTCGTGAGAAGAAGTAGGGTCAGAAGAAGGAGACTGCCAAGGGTGTGAAGCCAAGGCTGGTCCTAGCAAGGTTGTTGCTAAGAAATTGAAAAAGAATCAAAGTCCTTCTGTTCTACTTGATAGCGAGGAACTTGATGCTATCCTTGATCAGACTTTGGATATGGAAGGAAACATTGTTTCTGATGTTGGTGTTGGTGGCGGAGGTGATGTTGATGTTACGGGAGGAGGTGGTGGTGGTGATGATGTCGGTTTTTCTATTTCTCAAGATGTTGAAGATGAGGTGAGAAAAATTTGTATGATTTTCTCTTCTAGTGGTTTGGTTCCACTATTACTTACTCCACTTGACAAAAACTTATAGAATTTGCAAGCTCGTGATGCTTCTGCCGGTGGTTTTGGTGAAGTTGGTGTGGGAGTTAGCTTGATCTCTAGGGTGGAGACTCAAGTTAAGGATTTACAGAAATTTGCTGGGTCAACTTCGCCGAAGCCTGATGTTGAGGCCCCTGCTGCTGGGCCTCCCGAAGAAAATGTTGGCGCTGGGAAAAACAACTTCGGTTGAAAACCTAGCTATGATTGAGGCCGGTGAATTTGATGTTCAAAATGTGTTGAAGAAGGTTGAAGGCTCTAGAGTCTATTCTTTTAATCTTGAAGATAGCGATGATGAAGTTTTTGATGATGTGGAGAATGATGATCGTTTGGCACGCTTATCTAGTTTCACTATTCATGTTGAGAGTGGAAAGAGTGTTGAGTGCAATCTAGGTGAACGTGTTTCTACTGGTAAGTACTGTGACTTCACGTTTCTTTTTTATTTGAATTGTCTTGTTTTGTTAATTTTTGACTTTTCTTGCAGAAACTATCTTTCCTCATGCGCCATCTTCTCCTCAAAAGCAAGTCGACTTGAGCAAGTTTGGTAGTCAAGATCCTATTACTCCTGTCATCCCTGCTGATGGCGAGGGAGAAGTCTCTAACGCTCTTAAACGGGTTTGGCGTTTTGTCAAGAGAAGAGCTTGGGTCTTGACAGTTTTAAGTTCATTGGTGTTGGGGCCGATAAACTTTGGATGATGCCTTGCACTTCTGAGGTTCAATTGTTAAAGTGCATAGATGAGGATTTCACTGTCCTTGACGCAGAGCTTGAGATATCCAAGAAACCCTTGCTCGAGGTTGCTAATGCTGGGTTGTCGATGATGTATAAGGGTTCTCTTTTGATGAGGGGTTTGCGAACTGGGTTAGAGGAGAGGGAGAAAAATTTTGCCCTTCGCGAATGTGACTATCAGATTGAAGTTGAAGATCTAAAGAAGCGACTTTCCAAAAGGAAGAAAGAAAGAGATGATGTTGTGGATGCTCATAATGTGTTGGAAGGCAAACTTATCAGTGCTCTTGCTCGAGTTGAAGAAAAAGAAGATGAAAACAAGAAGATTATGGAGGAAAATGAGAAGTTGAAAGGAGACATGAGGCGCATTGAGAGAAGGATTAAGGATCAAGATAAATCCTTATTTGATAACTGCAATCGCATTTGGGAGCTCTGCTTTGAATGTTATGACAAGTTTAGAGCTAGACCTGGAGATAAGTGCTGGGATCTTGGTGATCGTGATAGTTTTTTTAGTTGGCTTTGCTGCCAATATGAGGATTTGTCTCAGGTCATGGAGATCACTGTTGATATTGGTGTTTTCTACTCTGCTCGTGCTTTGTTTCATTTGATGAGACAAAGCTAAGATCCTTTATTTGCACAGCTTTGTGATGCCATCTATAAGTTCCCTTCTGTGGGTGAACTAACCAACATGACGAAGGCGACACAAGTATTATGCAACAAATATCTCGAGCAATATTGGAGGTCAGATGGTCAGGCCCATTGCTTTGACAAAGCTAGAGAGAAGTTACAGAGGGTAAATCTTTGCACTGAATTGTTTTTATTTTCTTTTATGTTTGGTATCTAACTTTTCTCTCTTTTCATGCTAGCAAATTACAAAGGAGGCGGAAGCTGCTCGTAGGGAGACGGAGGAAGCTGCAAAGAAGGAAGCTGATGCTAGAGGTCGAAGTGATGCCGGGACCAACAATGTTAGTGGTTGCCGTCCTTAGACTTTAGCTGTTTTTATTTTGTGAGACGAGAGATTTTGAGATACAATGGCTCTAAGTTATGGTCTTTGTAAGATACACACTTGGTAACTTTTCGACTATCTGTCCATCTTGCGCAGGTTCCTCATGCTGAGGCTACGCAGGATGTCGAAGACATCGTTCCGCTATTAATGTGTAAAGATGATTTCGTTTTTGAGCCTGCGAGTTTTATGATTTTCGCGCGAAGTGTGATGGCTGTGATGTCGATGATTTCCTTACTCATAAGTTTTGCTCATTGTTTTGGACTTAAACTTTTTTGTTGATTCTATCTTACAAATCTTTTATAGACTTGAAAAGGCGATGCCGTAACATCCGGCCTCCTAACTGCCGAGTTTTTGATTTTACGGGCTTTGCACAGGTAAAGGCTTTGACGTGTGAGGTCTACTTTTCTTCTGTGGTTGCTCTTGTTTTCTGACTTCTTCTTCTTGTAGTCATCTGAGTCAAGTACTTTTCCGGTGAATGTTTGTGAGGACTATCTTCGTCATGAAGCAGATGAAATTATTAATGAGGTTGTGAGCGACATACTTGATGACGCTGCCGAAGTAGTTAGTTCTCAAGATGAATAATTTTGTAAACACATTTTTGTAATTGAGTGGGTTGTATTGTGAGACATCTTGTTGTATTGCGAAGTTGTGAGTTTTCCTTCGCTTGTATGAGTGGGTACAGAATAAAAGTTTTGAATTAAATTGCGTACATACTTTGATTAGAAACATGTACTCGAGAACTTTACCTTAGCAAATTTTGGAATATCGTCCCTTCTTTTTCGTCCGAAGTGGGCGCATGCGCTTTGCTTGAAAGCTCAAGGCGTTTTCACCTTAGTGAAGTGGAGTCAAAAAATTTGCCTTAGCAGATTTTGAAACGCCGTCCCTTCTTTTTCGTGCAAAGTGGACGCGTACGCTTTCTAAGAAGCTGAAAACATTTCAATTTAGTGAAATAAATCAAAAAATTTGTCTTAGCAAATTTTAAAACGCCGTCCCTTTTTTTCATGTGAAGTGGACGCGTCCGCTTCCTTAGAAGCTAAAAACATTTCACCTTAGTGAAATAAGTCGAAAAATTTGCCTTAGCAAATTTTAAAACGCCGTCCCTTCTTTTTGGTGTGAAGTGAACGCGTCCGCTTCCTTAGAAGCTGAAAATATTTCACCGTAGTGAAATAAGTTGAAAGATTTGCCTTAGCAAATTTGATTTGGATAAGTTAACATTTTTTAGATTTAATAAAATGTTAATGCTAACTTAGTTTTGCAAAATTTGTACCGATATTAGAGTATATGTTGGATATACTCTTCGGCATTTGTGCTTTTGGTTGTGCGATGTAGAGACATATTTCTGGGGAAACTGCTTTCTCATTTATATTTCATGATGTTTACAAAGAGACTGCCTCGTTAAAAACCACTCGCTCTGCGAAGGGTTTTCCCTGAATGGAAAAAGAGTGCAGCTCGGTTATTGTTGCAGAAATGTAAATTTGCTTAAAAGGAAAAATTCTAATACTTCTGCTAAAGAGTAGACTAATGTAGCAGTCTTGCTTATGGATAGTACTTACGGAGTACTTCTATATTCCAAGTGTGACTGAGTTCCTCACCTTTCAGATTTTCTAGATGATACGCACCTTCTTTGTTTGTTCTTGTGACGATGAAAGGGCCTTCCCACTTTTATTAGAATTTTCTCACTGTGTCTTTATCTCCTTTTCTTTTTAGGATGAGATCTCCTGGTGCTAACTCTCTTGGCTTGAATTTTTTATTGTACCACTTCTGTGCTTCAAGTTGGTACTTCTTGATATTCTCAAGTGCTTCATTTCTTTCTTCTTCGAGCAAATCTTAACTTGTTACTTGATCCTCCTCTGAGATCATTTGAATGTTTGTTCTTGGACCTTCGTATTTTATTTCTTCAGGAGTCATTGCTTCGTCTTCATAAAGTAACTTGAATAGGGAAAAATCTATTGGCCTCAATTTTGAAGTGTTGTGAGACCAGATTACTCTTGGTAATTCATCGACCCATTTTCCTTTTTTCAAGTTTGTTAAGCACTTTGAGATTCTAGTGCAAATTATCCCATTTGCTCTTTCGACTGCTCCGTTGGACTGTGGATGTCTTACTGATGCGAAGCAAAGTTTGATTCCCATTGAATGGCAGTAATCTCTGAAGTCTTCACTATCAAACTGGGTTCCATTGTCTACGGTGATGTGTCTTGGCACCCCGAATCTGCATATGATGTTTTGCCATAGGAATTTTTTTATTGTATGGGAAGACATGTTTGTGATTGGCTTCGCCTCAATCCACTTGGTGACATATTCGACTACAACTATTGCGTATTGGTAGTTGCATTGAGTCAGAGGTAACTTTCTAACTATGTCGATTCCCCATCTTGCAAGTGGCCAAGTTGGTTCAATTGGTTGTAGGTTTGTTCCTGGAGCATTAACTTTACTTCCTACCATTTGGCAATTATGACAAGTCCGAATGATTTCTTTGCTGTCACTTTGGGCAGTTGGCTAGAAAAACCTTGCCTGAAGGCTTTCCCGACTATTGATCTAGCCCCTGCGTGACATCCGCAGATTCCCTCATGTATTTCTTTCAACAGGTTTTTTCCATATTCTCTTGAGATGCACTTTAGTAGTGGTTAGCAAACTCCTTCCTTGTACAATTCTTCGTTGATGATTTTATAGCTTTTGGTCTTTTGTTTCATTCTTACTTCGTCAATTTTGTTTTTTGGTTCGTAAATCCTTTGAGAAATGCCATAATTGGAGCTCTCCAATCTTCACCTTCTATGATGTGTACTTCTTTTGGTTGTTCAACTTTTGTTTTTGTTGAGGCTTCGGTGATAGTTTGGAAGAATACTTCTGGTGGTAACTCTAACTTTTGGGCGGCGGCTTTTGCAATTTCGTCTGCATTTGCATTGTCATTTCTTGAGATACTTTTCACTGTGAATCCTACGAAGTGTTTTTCTTGGTCCCTTAATAGCTGGAGATACTTTGCTAGTTCTAGATCTCTTGCTTCGTAATTTTTCTCTATATGCCCAGCCACTACTTGAGAATCTGTCTTGACTATTACCTTTTGGATTCCCATAGCTCTTGCTTTACGAAGTCCTAATAATACTGCCTCATATTCTGCTATGTTGTTGGTAAATTGAAAGTCTAGTCTTGCTGCGTATTTGAGTTTAATTCCAGAAGGTGAGGTTATGACTGCTGCTGCTCCTACGCCAGCGAAGCCCTAGGCACCATCATAGTAGATTATCCATTCTGGTTGCTCCATACTTTCTTGATTGTACTTTGAAGATGTCCAATCTGCTACGAAGTCGGCCAACACTTGAGATTTGATTGCTGTTCTTTTCTCAAACTTGATGAAGTATTGGGACAGTTCTGCGGCCCATTTTTCCAGTCTCCCTGAGGACTTGCAGCCTTGTAGCACTTCTTTGAGGGGTTGGTTTTTTGGTTGTTTTGTGTGCTTGGAAGTAGTGTTTCAACTTTTTGGATGCCATAAGTACTACGTATGCGATTTTCTTGATTTCTGAATAAAAAATTTTTGATCCAGACAAAGCTTCGGATGCGAAGTATACTGGAATTTGTCTTGTTGAGTGCTCATTTTCTTTTTCTTGTATCAGTACTACGCTAACTGTACTTTTGTTTGCTGATACATATAGTAGCAGATCTGCCGTCGTGTCAGGTGTTGCCAAGGTTGTGGGATTGTATAGATGCTTTTTTATTTCTTCGAAAGCTTCTTGCTGTGCTGGACCCCAGCTGAGTTTTTCCTTTTTCCCTTTCAGTGATTGAAATATTAGTTGGCTTTGCTCAGCTGATTTGGATAAGAATCTATTTAGCGAAGCTAATCTCCCTGTCAGCTTTTGTACGTCCTTGATATTTCTTGGCACTTGCATGTTCAGTATTGCCTTTACCTTCTCAGGATTCGAGTCGATTCCTTTTGTGGATACGATGCACCCCAAAATTTTGCCTGTTTGTACTCCAAATGTGTATTTTTCTGGGTTCAACTTTAAATTTGCTTTTCTGAGGTTTGAGAAGGTTTCTTGTAGGTCTTCAACGTGGTCTTCTCTTTTCTTGCTCTTGACTACCAGGTCGTCAACATACGCAAGTAAATTTCTTGGTATTTGATCTTTGAGAACTGTGGATGTCATTCTGATGAAAGTTGTACCTACATTGAGAAGTCCCTCAGCCATTCTTTGGAACAGTAAGTTTTGAATGGTGTGATAAAACTTGTGTACTCTTCATCTTCTTTTTTCATCCAGATCTGATGATAGCCTGAATAATAGTCGAGGAAACTGAGCATTTCACTTCCTGCTGCCTGATCTACCAAAGTGTCTATTCTTGGTAGTGAAAAGTTATCTTTTAGGCACGCCTTATTGAGATCTATAAAGTCTATGCACATTCTCCACTTTTTGTTTTTCTTCTACACCATGACTATGTTTGTGAGCCAGGTTGTAAATTGGACTTCTCTTATGACTTTTGCATCTAGCAATCTTTGGACTTCGGCTTTTACAGCTTGTGTTCTGTCTTCCGACAACTTTCTGAGTTTTTGCTTTTTTATCCTGAAGTTTGGGTCGATGTTTAACTTGTGCTCTATAATGTCCCTGCTTACTCCTCCTAAGTCTTGTGCAGACCAGGCGAAGATATCCTTGTTACTTCGCAAGACTTGTATTATTTTTTCTTCTTCTTCTTCTTTTGATAGATTTGTGCCGATGATAACTTATCTTTCTCGCACCATTGGGTCAACTGGTACTTTCTTTGTATCTTCGCAAGGCTTCGCTTTTTCTTGTGTCTTTGCGTTTTTAGTTTCAAGCTCATCATCTTCTTCTTCTTGTATTATGTGGATATTTTTAAAGGCTAGGTTTGCATCTCTTTCTATGTTTCTTGCCTCTGTTTGATCGCTGAAGACGGTTATGATGCCATTGATTGCTGGCATCTTCATGCATAAGTATGGGTAACTTACTATGGCTTCGATGGCGTTTAAACTTCCCCTTCCAAAGATTGCGTTGTATTGGTTGTGTATTTTGACAACATTAAATGCTATTTGCTCTGTTCTCGCATTATTCACTGTCTCGAATGAGACTGGCAGGACGATTCTGCCAATGGATTTTATTTTCTTTCCTATCGACGGCCGCCATCGCCGGCTTCTCAAGCCGTGCCGCCGTCCACCACCGCACATGCCATGGCCGCCAGCGTGCTCCTGGACGCGCGAAGCTTCGCCATCGCCGTGTCGCCCGTCCATGCTTCGCCTCTGCCCTATAAATAGGCGTGGCCGAAAGTCGTCGTCTCTTTTCTTCTTTCCCGCACCACCGTCGAGCTCGTCCGCACCGGCAAAATTCGCCACCGTCGATCCACCTTTGCCCGCTTCGTCTTGCCAGAAGCTCCGCCACGTCCTTGCACTTTGATTAAGCTAGCTCGTGCTCACTCTCCCCGCCCAAGCCGCCCGCACGACATCGTCTTCCTCGCGACCGGTCACCGAGCCGCCGCGAGCTTCCCCGCCGTCCACCGCCGCCAAGGTGGAAAACATATTACCTTTAACCCTCTCATCATGTTCTCCGTGCTTCGCTGCCCCTTATGCGCATCTTGGTCGGCCTGATGGTGCACAGGAAGCGCCGGAACACCGTCCTTGCCACCGGAGCGCCGCCGTCCACAGCTCGACTCAGCCACTCCGAGCTTTCATCAACGCGCGCACCATGCCCGCGGTGAGCTCTTGCATCTGTTGCTGCCCTCGATTTCACCTCTCTTGCGCCGTAGGGTCCGGCCGCCGTGCGTCGCCGCCGGCGTGACCTTGCTGCTCCGCCGCGCGCGTAGCCGTTGCGGCTGGGGTTCAAATTGGGTTCCATCTTGTTGACGTTTGTGACCGCAAGAGTGTGTAGCTCAGGTCCGCGTACTCGCTGTCGCCAGAAATTGCTCCGGTGAGCGTTAACGCCGCGCCGCCATGGCCGCCGGCGTGGGTGCCGCCGTCGCTCCGCCGCCGCGTTAGCTAGCTCAGTTTGCTCGCCGTGTCGAGGTGATCGTGTAGATGCTAACACCATGGCCGGAGACCTCGCCGACGGCGAGAAATCGCCGGTCAACGGCGTCGGCCGGCGTGGTCAGCGCAGGAGCACTGTTTCCTTTTTCCTTTTTCTTTTTTCAGAAAATGATTTAAATGCTATTTTTTAGAAAATTATAGTAATTCATATATAGCTCAAAAAATTCTGAAAATTTCTGTGTATGTTCTTTATGATGTCATCTACCTAGAAAAAAATATGAAATGCCAAATTTGAATAATTTTTTCATATGTTAAAATTAGCTCTTTTAATTAAAAAATGGACCTTCAATGATTTTTAATAAATAAAATAATTGGCTTTTAATTCTGAAATTTGTTTTGCCATCTAATTAGACCAAGAGATTTTCAAAATAAAATTTTGAGCATAATTAGACAACTTAATTTTTATGCCTTTATTTTATGCTTTTAAATAATTAATTAACCCTTTAATTAAGTTTAATCATTATAGGAATTGCTTGACTTTTGGGTTGATTGATGACTTTGGGTCATTAACCCTAATGACCTTTGGTACTTTAATTAATTGTTTGCGCATACCTGGATCATGTCATTAGGGCTTAATTAACGTTATTTCATGTGTTTAATAATTTTCGTAAATAATGTAGTTAACCCTAACGAACTTAGTAAGTATGTTTTGGGTGGCTTGCAACTTTATCAAAAAGTTGTACTCAAGCCATTAATCTGATCATGTATCCATCGAGCATCATGTTTACTATTCAATCATGTTGAAGCATATCATTGTATCGTATAGTTTCCGATAACGGAGAGTTTAACGTTGTCGCCCCAGATCCGAAGGAAGAGCAAACTTAGGAGATTAAAATTGATCCGAAACTCGAGACCATCTACCCCGACCACCAAGGCAAGCCCCGGATGCATTCAAACCCTATTCTATTTTATAAAAGTTTTATCGCTTCAGTTATGATATGTTGCATTAGGTAATAGGAGTTGAGTGAAAACCCACCAACTGCATTACCTGTCTTACTCCCATAATTCCTTGTTACCTGTTCTAGAAGATGCGTAGTAATGCTTAGCCCTACTTAATTAATTAAGTGTTTAAAGTAAAAGAATGAAAAAGATGAGTTTGGTTTTATCTGTTGAAATCATGATGATAGTTAATAAATCGAGTCCGGACGGCTAACTTGCATTGGGAACGGAGTCCCTCTGTAGTGTTTCCGTCTATTGATGCCCTAGGTCCTGTGTCGATGGTGAACTGGTGATATCAGGAAACTAGAAAATCCACATGCATGAAGTGGTATACGGTGGGCCAGAGTCCCCACGTATGTCATGGAGTGACTTATAGTGGGCCACAGTCCCCACATATTTTATAGTGTGTTATACTGTGGGTTTAAGTTCCCATGTATCTCGGTACACTGGGTCGAAGTGCTCACGTGTATCATTTGGTGATATATGGCTGCGGTTGTTATCCCGGTATATCGGTTCATCTGGTATGCTTGGGAGTTAGAGTCTCCTGTATATCAGTGACCTAGGTCCCAGCTGGGTATATAAAATGGATTTGAATCGCCGTTGCTTTTCGGAGAAGAAGACTCGATCGGTGTTCATCATCGTAGTAACAACTTGAATGATGATTAAGGTTTAAGAAGGAAGTTGGTTGATAACTTTGATCTTAAGCAAGATAGCTTTTCTTTCTTCCAAGCTTTTCTGCAAAATTTCTTATCCCCTGCAAGCCTTACCTTGTCCCTCTAGCCTGCATTTCCTGAGTCTTCACCCCTCTTTTTCGTCGGGTCAGTCTTGTTGAGTACTTTGTACTCAGGGTTTGTTGAACCCTTGTTGCAGGTGAGCCTCATGGGCAGGAATGCTTCACATCTTGCTGCATGACCGTCGTTGAGGAAAGTGACGACGAATAGGATATCTCGCTCTTGGGCAGAGCATAGAATCAACGTTGATGTAGTAAGTTATATTGTATTCCACTGCTATATGGTTTGTAACAATCCAACTTATGGTTTGTAAATGGTTTGTAAACTTATATTATTGCAACTGTTGTAATACTGCAATATCTCTTTGTAATGATTGATCCTGCTCGGAGAATCGTGGATGATTCGGGATTTACCCGACAGACCTTTTAAGTTTTATAGAACACATTCATGATTATTTGGAGTCTATTTAGACAATAATCATGTGTGTGGGCCATAGGATTTAGGAGGTTCTGCCATACTTCGCTAGCTGAATGTCAATTGACAAGGGCGACTCTGTATCAATTGTTGCTATTTGACTTTGGTTTTCTTTGCTATTGGTGTTTTTGTTTGCTGAGTTTGGATCTTGAATCATGACTTCGATTTCGTTTTCTATTTCGTTATTGATCTTTCTTAGTTCATCTTCTGCTTCTCTGATTTTTTGCCTTAAGGACTTTTCTCTTGTCTTTGCTCTTGCTTCCTCCAGCTGTTTTCTCTTGACGATGAGTTATTCTTCGAGTTTTTTGAGTGTTCTTTCTTCGTTCTGAGTTTCTTCATCTTCTTGTAAGCGTCTGTTTTCTGTTTCTGTCTCATCTTCCATAAGTGAGTCTTTATCTTGGTTTGAATTGTCTCCAGCCAAAATTGCTTTTTTGCTGAGTCTTGCCATTTTGCGTCTGCGTTGTGGTCGTGGGTGTCTTCGATCACACAAACGGACGGCGCCAGATGTTGGGTGACAAAATCATACACAGACAAGTAGAGTGATAACAATATGCTGGTCGTGATTGTATTTCATTCTATCCCAAATGTTTACATCCCTGGGGGTATTTATAGACCCCCCTTGACTTTGCCATTTAAGAAATCTTTCCAAATTAGCCATGGAACTTCCTACACATTTAGCTAGAAAGCACATCGGCGAAGTGGTGAAACACACTTTGCCCCTCTCCTTTTGTCTTCTTAAGCAACTTCGGACTTGATCATAATTTATTGACTTAACTAAAAACCTCACTGACTCTTCATGCGAAGCCTACACGTCGGCTTCGCTGGTCATCAACCGCGTAGAGAAGTCATCTTCGTCAGGTAACCTGAAATATGTGAAATCATATGTACGAAGTTTGATAGTCACAGTGAAGTGTACACGTCATCTTCGCTGAGCCCCCAGATTATAGCGAAGTCTTATTCGCCAGTTAATCTTAAAAGATGTGGAATTACATAAGCGAAGTTGGGAATATGTGCAGCGAAGTATTTGTGTTAACTTCGCTACGCATGTTAGTATATCTAATATTTGTAATGAAATGTTTGTCTCCAAAGTTTGGAAAGGATGTTTGTATGTCAAAGTTGATCCCCAACACATGGTGAAGATCAAGATGGGCTTGGCTCGATGGACCAGTTGAAAGTGTGAAGGGCAAGTTGAGGCTTCAAAGCGAAGGACTATGCGATGGTGAAGCTTGGGCAAGACTTGGCGCCGATGGACCAACCAATGGTGAAGAGCAAGTAATATCGAGATTGATGGACCAAGACAGTTGCATGATGACATGGAGTGTCACGTGTCATGTAAAGGCTTGACGGTTGGAGGATCGATAAAATGGGCTCAAGACAAAGGTATAATCTATAGGGCCATTTTTGGTTTGCACTCAAGACACCATAGAGGGTGTGAGTTATTTAGGTTTGATAAAAATACTATTAAGAGGGGAATATTATGATTGTGTTACTCATCTAGTGCCACTAAAATTGAATTTTATTTTGCATATGCATTGGGGTTTAGTGGCTTGTTGAGATGGTTGAGAAATTCCCGTGAAAAGTTTTGTAGAAATGCTATCTCAAGTGCTAAAGTGATTTGGTAACTTTCGGATGAGATGGTACTTTAGTTAGAATGAGAATGTTTCTCTTAGCTGGGCGCAGCAGAAGTTCTGGTTGTAGGACTAGAAGTTCCGTAGTTCAAACTCTCGCGCGTCCGCCCACCTCCATTTGGTTCTGGCCAAAAACCGGAAGTTCTGATCCGGACCGGAAGTTCCGGTACACAGACCGGAAGTTCCGGTAGTTGACTTTTTGCGAGCGACCGCGTGCGTCCTTTTGGTTCCATTCTCTGTCCGAAAGTTTCGATGGTCACCGGAAGTTCCGGTTCTCTAACCGAAAGTTCCGATCAGCCTGGTCTGAGTGTGATTTTTTCCAAGCCCAACGGTCGGATCTCAAATTGACCGGAAGTTCCGGTGGGTTCAACCGAAAGTTCCAGTTGTCATCGGAAGTTCCAGTACTTTACCCGGAAGTTCCGGTTAGCCCAGTATTTTTCCAAGCCAAACGGTCGGATCTGAGATGGACCAGAAGTTTCGGTGAGTTTAACCAGAAGTTCCAGTAGTTCATCTGGACGTCGAGTATATAAGCTGGCTCACCCCCTCTTTCTCACTAGCTCATTCATTTCCAACAAAAACATAGAGAAGCTGCCTCCTCTCTCTTGTTCTTCTCCATTGCAAACTCTAGAACAAGAAGCTCTCAATCCTCCCTTTCTCACTCCCAAGCTTGTGTGCTCCATTCAAGTGAGAGAGCTTGCTCTAGTGATCGATTTGAGAGCTCCAAGAGGATCTCCTCCCTCTCCTCTCCATTCCATGGTTGGTTTCATTTGGTGAGAGGTTTGGAAAATCCTAGGTGCATGCATTTGTGATTCATATTTGTGGCACTAGGAGTGTGATTGCAATTGTGGTATTCTTATTACTCTTGGTGATTGCCATCACCTAGACGGTTGGTGTTGGATTGATTGGTGAGGGGATTTGGTGATTGTGTCCGCCCCCAATCAAGTTGATATTTGTGAGGGGTCCTTGTGGTTCCCCGACAGAGTGCCAAATTCCAACTCTAGTGGATTGCTCGTGTCATTGAGTTACCGCACTTGAGAGTGGTGTCTTGTGGTTCCCTTGCGAGGGAGTGCCTTGCGAGGCAAGTGGCTTGCAAGTCACACCGGAGAACCATCTAGGTGTTGGTCGACACAACGGGGACTAGCTTGCGGGCAAGCAAGTGAACCTTGGGAGAAAAATAATTGTGTCATCTCTTGTCTCCTGGTGATTGGTTATTCATCGATATATTTATATTGTTGTCATTGTGATTGATTGAATATCATCTTGATGATTGGCAACAACTACACTCCACCGTCGGTATTGAAATTGCCATCCTACCTCTTGTATTTACTTTGTTATATATATACATATATATTCATATTGTGTAGCTTGTGTAGAATTGGTTATCTTGATAGCTCAATAGATTAGAAAGTAGTGACATAGCCTTTGTGTGACATAGAGATCATAATATATATATTAGAATTGTCATTAGGAGGCTTGCTCACAATCTAGGCTAGGCAAAACCACGTTTATGCCATTTGTTATACTAATCAAGTTTTGTCTAGTGGTTTGTAGAATTTTTTATAGGCTATTCACCCCCTCTAGCCATCTAGGATTGAATCGACCCAAAACGAAGTACATTTGGAGAGCGGGCACAAAATCCCGGTACCTTGTTCCTCAGAGAGAAGGGGATGAAACTGCGCGTGCCGAGACCTCCCGGTGAGCACCAACACGCACCACACGATCTTTACAGCGAGGACAGGCTCCCCCTCAAAGGGTTTTGAGATTGGATGGAGGAGGGAGATGGAGGCAAAGGGGCGGCGGGCAGCGGCGCCGGCTCCGAGCGAGTCGGGCTGGCGGGTCGGGTGGGTAGGGAAAAAGTGAAAAGGTAAGAGAGAATTTTTTTTGTTTTACCATGCGGCCCCGTTACTGCGGTCATTTGGCTGACCGAAAGTTTCGGTGAGGAAACCGAAAGTTCCGGTCGGTCAGGTCAACGCCAGATCTAAACCAAAATTTGAAAAAAGGATGGGCCAGGCACTACCCGAAACTTTCAGTCCGGTCGACCGGAACTTCCGATAAAGGCGGAAAGTTCCGCCCAACGACCGAAACAAAATGCTGGCGCGTGAACGAACACGACAAACAGCAGCCAGAACTTCTGGTAGGTCAATTTTCAGCCAAAGAAGTTCTAAGGATGGAGAACTATATGAGAAACTTGAATCACTCAAAATATGTTCAGATTTCAGAGAATCATCACAAGGCAATGGACACATGTTTGAGATGTAAAATTAGATTTTGAAATTACTACACAATATTTTGGAAAGGAATTTTGTGTGATATACAAAATCAATCAAGGTGTGCAAGACGTCATTCCACGTTACGAGAATCAACGATATTGAGCTCACGCCTCAAAGCACAAAATCTTGACTCATCTAGAGGCTTTTTGAAGATATCGGCTAATTGGTTTTCAGTTCTCACATGTTGAACGATGATATCTCCTTTGGCTTGGTGGTCCCTAAGAAAATGATGGCGGATGTCTATGTGCTATGTACGAGAATGGTTTACGGGGTTATCAGCTAGCTTGATTGCACCCTCATTATCACATAAGAGTGGAATCTTGGATAGATTGTAACCAAAGTCTCTCAAGGTTTGCTTCATCCAAAGTAGTTGGGCACAACAAGAGCTGGCCACCACATACTCGACTTCAGCGGTGGATAGGGCAATGGAGTTTTGTTTCTTAGAACTCCAAGACACCAAAGACCTACCAAGAAATTGGCAAGTTCTGGATGTACTCTTTCTCTCTACCTTGCAACCGACATAATCCAAATTGGAATAACCAAGTAGAGTGAAAGATGAGCCCTTAGGATACCATAAGCCAAGATTAGGTGTGAGCACGGCCATGAGATGACATTCTTTTGGATTAGATTGAAATCTTGCACACATGCACACACTAAGCATAATATCGGGCCTAGATGCACAAAGGTAAAGAAATGAGCCAATCATGGAACGATATACCTTTTGATCAATGGCTTTACCATCTTGGTCGAGGTCAAGATGTCACGTAGTAGGCATTGGTGTGTTGATGGGTTTGGCCTTGTCCATGCCAAACTTCTTCAACATATCATGGGTATACTTGGTTTGGCAAATGAATGTTCCTTCCTCGAGTTGCTTTATTTGAAAACCGAGGAAGAAGGTCAACTCTCCCATCATGGACATCTCGAACCTCTTGGTCGTAATCCTACTAAATTGCTCATAAAGCTCTTTATTAGTACTACCAAATATTATGTCATTGACATATATTTGGCAAATAAAAATATCACCATTAACTTTGTGAGTAAATAAAGTAGGGTCGACCTTTCCTATCTCAAACCCTTGTTTGAGAAGGAATTCCTTAAGACAATCATACCAAGCTCTAGGGGCTTGTTTGAGCCCATAGAGCGCCTTATGAAGCTTGTAGACGTGGTCGGGATAATGTGGATCTTCAAAACCCGGTGGTTGTTCAACATACACCACTTCGGAGAGGGGGCCGTTGAGGAATGCACTTTTCACGTCCATTTGAAACAACTTGAAATCATGATGAGCAGCAAACGCAAGTAATATACGAATAGATTCAAGCCTAGCTACCGGTGCATATGTTTCCCCAAAATCCAAACCTTCAATTTGGGTGTAACCTTGTGCAACCAACCATGCTTTGTTCCTGTGACCGCTCCATACTCGTCTCCTTTGTTGTGGAAGACCCATTTGGTACCTATCGCATTTTGCTTGGGCCTTTCCACCAAGGAACAGACTTCATTTCGGGTGAAGTTTTCCAACTCCCCTTGCATAGCCATCACCCAATCCTCATCTTGCAAGGCATCCTGCACCTTAAGAGGTGACATAGGGGAAACAAAAGAGTAATGCTCACAAAAAGATGCTAAACAAAAATGAGTCATCACTCCACTGCGTATGTCTCCTATCACATTTTCAACAGGATGGTTCCGTTCAATGGATTGACGAGCTCTTGGGTGAGGTTCTGTTGATCTTCTTTGAATTGGGCCATCATCTTCACTATCATAGTCAATGCCGGTTGGAGAAACTCCATCAAGAGCTCCCCCTTGATCATCATCTTGATGGTTTTCTTCAACTTGTGGTGGATTTTGATTTGCTTGTTCTCTTGAATCATGACCATCTCTTGATGTGGAAGCATCACCATGGGCATCGGTTGACCCATGATGCATGTATGGGTCACGATGGACTTGCACTTGTGCATCATCATCATCTTGTTCAATGGGTTTTACTTCACTGGTTGCAAGCTTCTTTATTACTTTGTGAGAAGGCTCCTCTTTACCTACAATGTCCATATTGACTTGCTCCTTTTGAGAGCCATCGGATTCATCAAAAGTCACGTCTATTTCAGTAAGATCGGTGGTCTTATTGAAAACACGATATCCATGTTCGTTAGTACCATAACCAAGAAGAAAGCCTTCATCAACCTTCGGTTCGAACTTAGAGCTTTTGGATTTCTTTCTAAGTATGAAACACTTGCATCCAAAAACTCTAAAGTAATCAACCTTAGGCTTTTTACCAGTGAGTAGTTCGTAGGCGATTTTGTTCATAATCTTTGTGAAGATATAGGCAGTTGATTGCATGACATGCCGTGTTGACCGCCTCCTCCCAATAATCCTTCTTCAAAATCTTGTACTCATCCAACATTGCTCTTGCGGTTTCTATGAGCGTTTGGTTCTTCCTCTCCACAACCCCATTTTGTTGGGGAGTGTAGGGAACTGAAAACTCATGCTTGATCCCTTCTTCATCAAGAAACTTCTCAATGTTGGTGTTCTTGAACTCCGTCCTGTTATCACTTCTCACTCTCTTTATGTTCACATCAAACTCATTTTGAACTTTTCCTGCAAACTTCTTGAATATTTCTTGGGTTTCACTCTTATCTTTTAAAAAGAACACCCAAGTGAAGCGAGAATAATCATCAACAATTACAAAACCATATTTGTTACCTCTAATCCTTATGTAAGCATTGGGTCCAAATAAATCCATGTGTAGTAACTCAAGTGGTCTTGTAGTTGACACAACATTCTTTGCGGGATGTTTGGCTCCAACTTGTTTCCCCGCTTGACATGCACTGCAAATCCTATCTCTCTCAAAAGAAACATTTGTTAGTCCAAGAATGTGTTGTCCTCTTTGAAGGTTGGCCAAGTTCCTCATCCCAACATGAGCTAGCCGGTGATGCCATAACCAACCCATGCTAGATTTTGCCACTAAACAAGCCTCGGACCCCACTCTACTAGCTGTGAAATCAACTAGATAAAGCTTGCCCTTTAGTTGACCCGTAAAGATAATAGAGGAATCCACCCTTCTAGAAACTTCCACACCCTTATCCGTAAAGAGACAATTGTAACCCATCTCACAAAGTTGTGAAACAGACAATAAATTATATCCCAACGAATCCACAAGTAATACATTTGAAATTGAATTATCATTTGATATAGCAATTTTACCCAAACCAAGAATTTCTCCTTTGCTATTGTCACCAAATGTGATTCCTTCACCCATGCTTTCACTTGGTTGGAAGGAGTCAAACATTTTCTTCGCTCCGGTCATATGATTGGTGCATCCACTATCTAGCACCCAACATGGTCTACTGGAGGAGTATTTCTACAAAATAGAATTAAGCCTTTGCTTTAGGTACCCAATTAGAATTGGGTCCTAGGGGGTTAGACATATAAGATTTGGGCACCCAAACACTCCTCAAGATTTGCCTCTTCTTGAGAGCGCCCACATACTTTACAATAATTTTACCATCCCTATCCCAACAACACAAATAGTCACAAAAGTTGTTCCTTGAGATAGGCACTTGTTGCTTGGGAGCCTTCATGTAACAACCCGAAAATTCGAACTACATAATTTTTCGACAAAACCTCGAGTGATGTGGTGCGACATGTCATCATCTACCCCTTACATATGCATCAACCCTAGCATGTCATGCATGGCATTCATATGTTGCAAGTTAATTAACATCTCATAACAATGCTCTATGTTCACATGTTACATTTTAATGTTTCAATAGTTCAATCATCATGTTGCATTAAAAAGAGTGATTTGGATTCTTATTTGGTTTATGTGCTGGTTATTAAAAATAACAACATAATATTTATTTTGACAAATAAATATTAAGGGAATAATACCCTAGAAGTATTTGAGCCATGTATGCTCACTATTCTGTAGCACAAAATAAGCACACCGCATATATATATAAGTATATATATAAATATATTTGAAAATGAAAAAGGAAAAGAAAAGGAAAAAGAAAAGGAGGAGTCAGGCCCGAGCAACCCCGTCGACCCCCCTGCTCGCTGCTCGACCCCCTGCTCGCCGCTCGACCCCTGCTCGCCGCTCGACCCCTGCTCGCCGCTCGACCCGGCGCGGCGCGGCCCAACCAGGCCGACGGCCCAGCAAGAGCCGCTCGTCCGCGCGTCGCACCGAGCCTCCGTTGCCGAGGAGTCGCTGACGATGGGGCCTCGAAGTGGAACCCACGTGTCATCGCGCCCGCTGAGGTCACCCGACCGGCTGTGCGTGCTCGCGTCAGCACTGTTCCCCGGCGTCGCTCCTAAGCAACCTCCCTCGACCGCTCGATCCAGTGTCGCCCCGCATCGACGCGCGCCCGCAAGCCACCTGGACCGACCAGCCCGCGTAAAGTTCCCACGGCCGCAGGCAATATTCTCTGTGCGCGCGCGCGCACCTGCGCTGTCGCCGCAGTGGAGCGCTGCCGCCACAAAGAACTTCGACACCCAGCGTTACCTAGCCCCCTCTCGCTGTTCTCTGGACCCAATTCGAACCCCAGCTGCTGACTTGGACATCCTTTGACCGCTCGATCAAGCAAAGCTGTGATCGGCCGTCCGTCTGCTACCTACCACCGTGTCCGCCCTATAAAGCAAGCACCCCGGCACCCTAGGGTTCCCAGATCGCCGCCGCCGGAGCTGAGGAGGGAGACCGTCGACTCGAAGCCGCTGCTGCTGCGTCGAGGGCAGGAAGGAGGAGCAGTACCGCGAGCCGAAGCTGCTTGGACTTGTACCGCACCTCCATCCTCTTCGACCGTCGGTGAGCACCGCCATCGCCGCCCTCTCGAACCCTCCGCCGTGCTGTTGGCCATGGCGCTCCGCCGTGAGCGCGTAGGCCCAGGTCACTACCGACCTCACTGGACACACCCGCACACACACACGAGACTAGCCGAGCCCCTCGGACCACGGCATCGGGAGGATGCCGGAATGGAAGCCGCCCAGTTCATCGCCGCGCGCCAAGCTCCGCCGTGGCAAGATCACCCAGTCTCTTTTCCGGTGAGCCTCGACCTCCGTCGTTTCTGAAACCGCACTCGCCTTGATGAGACGGACCCCGTGTGCACCCCAGCTCTGCGTTTGCCTCGCCAGAGCATCAACCCGAACCACCTTGTCGTCGACGTGTCAGTACGTTGCCGCTCTAGAACGCCGTCGTTCACCGTCGTTCCTGCCACCATCGACCACCCTCGAGGAGTAGGAAGAAGCCGGGAAGCTCCGCCGTGACGAGCTGCATCGAGTGGGCAAGATGGAGACCGTGGACCCTCTCAGAGTGTCGTTGCCGTGCACCGAGGACCTATCGAAGCTCCGCCGTGGGAGTTGCTGCCCGCGCGGACTCCGCCGTGTGTTTTGGTCACCGCCGACACCTCGAGCAGGCGTTGCGTGACTCCAACCGTCCATCGACGCCACCAATTGGAGCTGTAGTGACTCGGTGTGAAGTGTACATCGGGCACCGTCGCCATCGAGCCACCGTCTGCCGTCGAGCTCGACACGGAAGTGAAGCTGTCGCCCTGAAGCCCATCGACGTGACCGTCGTGAAGTCCCGAAACCGATGGGCGGGTTAATGGCACCGGAGATCCTTTGTGGCACCAGGAATCGAGGGTTCTTCCGCCGTCGATCGCCGAGGAGGAACTCCGTGTTCGAGCCAATCTCGTCCGAGACGGATCACGCGCTCGAGCCGACCCTCGAGTTTGACCCTTCGACAACCGACCCTCGAGTTTGACCCTTCGACAACCGACCCTCAAGTTTGACCCTTCGACAAACCAACCCTCGAGTTTGACCCTTCGACAACCGACCCTCGAGTTTGAACCTTCGACAAACCAACCCTCGAGTTTGACCCTTCGACAACCGACCCTCGAGTTTGACCCTTCGACAACCGACCCTCGAGTTTGACCCTTCGACAAACCAACCCTCGAGTTTGACCCTTCGACGAACCGACCCTCGAGTTTGACACCTCGAGCACCGTCACCCTCGAGCCGCTGTCCGCCATAAAGCACGTCACCGGGACCAAGCCCCTGACTCGATGACCGCCTACGTGTTCGCCTTGACGACCCAAGGACGATGCACGAGTTAGCGAACTCCTGGAGCAGCCCCTCGCCGGATGTTTAACCTCGCCATCACCGCCCGAGCTCCGCTGTGGGAGAAGAGCAGTCTCTCTGCCTTCGAGCGTACCCCTCGAGCACATAACCCTCGAGACAGTACCCTCGAGAGCGAGCACCGTTGTGGGAGCAGAGCAGTTTCTCCGTCTTCGAGAGTACCCTCGAGAGCATATCCTCGAGAGCATACCCTCGAGACCTAACCCTCGAGACCATAACCTGAGACCGTTCCCTCGAGACAGTACCCTCGAGACCGTACACCTCGAGACAGTGTCCTCGAGACAGTACCCCTCGAGCGCATAACCCTCGAGACAGTACCCTCGAGAGCGAGCACCGTTGTGGGAGCAGAGCAGTTTCTCCGTCTTCGAGAGTACCCTCGAGAGCATATCCTCGAGAGCATACCCTCGAGACCTAACCCTCGAGACCATAACCTGAGACCGTTCCCTCGAGACAGTACCCTCGAGACCGTACACCTCGAGACAGTGTCCTTGAGACAGTACCCCTCGAGACCTAACCCTCGAGACCGTAACCGTCGAGAGCATACCCCTCGAGATCGTAACCTTGAGACCGTAACCCCTCGAGCCCTTGTTCTTTTCAGAAAATGGTTAAATCTTTGAAAATTCATATCTTTTTCATACGAGCTCGGAAAATTATGATCCACATATCCAAATTTTCTATAAATCGAGCCCTATCTATCTAGGCTATGTTTGAGTGTATTTGGATCTTCTATTTTGCATTCGTTCTTTGTGCTAATCTATAGAGGTCGCTTTCGCGACCGTTAAATCTCGTTACAGGCTCGAGCGAGGACAAGCTTGACGACAGTGACTACCAGGAGAAGTCCGACAGCTACGTCAGTGAAGGTGCCACACACCATCCAACCTCGTAGATCCCATTACGCATGACAATTATAGTTTGGCTAGTGCTTTAAATTCATGTTGCTATAATGCTATGCCTGTGCTAGGACTGCATGATAGAGTATTTATTTGATGAGCCCTACCTTGTTGCAAACTATCACCTGCTTACCCGCTGTTATGATAGCCACCTGCTTATCTGCTATACTTATAATTTCTATACTTCACTCGCTTACAATTTGACGCGACGTGATGAACCCGGGGAAGGCCTGGAGGGTGCCAGGCTGGATGTGTGAGTTGATGTTTCAGATGAGCATGTGAGCTGATGATGTTATATCCGGGTTTGGGGTGGAGCTTACGGCAGGGAGTAGGGTGAGGGTTGAGTCGATCGAGCCGGGATCTACGACGAGTTTTTGGAGCAAGTCTTGCCAGGGAATGGTTCTGGACATTCCCATGTGAGGAGCCTGTGGCGGGCTAACTGAGATGTGATGGGGTCCTTGGGTGTGATCCTCGGAAAGGTGGAGCCCGGGATGAAGGTGCCGTGGTAGCACGTTAAAGATAAACCCTGATGAAGATATCCCGGTTTGGTCAAATCTAGGAACTGTTGCGCTGGTATCCGGACCTAGGAATCTCTTACTATCCACTCGCTCTCCATGGGGGGGAGACGGCCGAACCGCTGGATAGGTCGATGCCACTACTGCTAGGCGAGAAGTGATAGGAAGGTATATGCATGGAATGGAGCTAACACCCTACCGAGACGATCATGGCACCCCCTTCGGGAGTGGGTACATGGCATGGCATCCTCTTCGGGAGCGGATACATGCTCTCTTCACAGTTCCAGTGATCCAGTGCTGGATGGTAGAGTGGCATCGCCTATGGCAGTAGGCGCCCGGAATCTGCCTAGGTGCGCGCGTGCATCGATGATGGTTATCTGGTGGATTAGTGAAACCTCTGCAGAGTGTATGGTTGATCGATCGATACATATGCCGAATCTTCGGCTATGGACCTTTCCTATTGTGGCAGAACCTCCTAAATCATATGGCCCACACGCATGATTATTGTCTAAACAGACTCCAAATAACCATGACTGTGTTCCATACGACTTAAAAAGTTTGTCGGGTAAATTCCGAATCATCCACGATTCTCCGAGCAGGATCAATCATTGTAGAGAGACATTGCAGTATTACAACAGTTTCATATAAATGAAATACCACGGAGTAAAACAGCGGAAGACTTACACTAACATACATTTACAAACTCTGAGTTTCACAATATTTACAATGATAGGTTTAAGTTATACAAACCATAATAGTAGTGGAGTAGCAGTAGATTGTAATATTACACAAAAGCTCTGCCCACGAGCTTAACATCTTTATTCATCGTCGCTTTCCTCGACGACTGTCATGCAGCAGGATGCAAAACACTCCTGCCCATGAAGCTCACCTGCAACAGGGGTTCAACAAACCCTGAGTACAATAGTACTCAACAAGACTGACCCGACGAAAGAGAAGGGTAGAGACTCAAGATATGCAGTCTAGAGGGACAAGGTAAGGCTTGTAAGAGATAAGAAATTTTGCAGAAAAGCTTTACAGAAAGAGAAGTTGCTGGGACTATCTCCCATTATCAACCAACTCCATTATTAACCTTAATTTTTGTTCAAGTTGTTACTACGATGATGAACAACGATCGAGTCTTCTTCTCCGAGAAGCAACGGCGATTCGAATCCATTTTCATACCCAGCTGGGACCTAGGCGACTGAGCATACCGGAGACTTTAACTCCGAAGCACCCCAGATACACCGATATACCGGGATAACAACCTCAGCCGTATATCACCACATGATACACGTGAGCTCTG
>CM041642.1:19139592-19213142 GCA_023333625.1 Bothriochloa decipiens | reverse complement strand
TTACATAGAGTATAAACTAAGTATTTGCAATGACATTCAAAAATAGGCTTTTATTATTTCATGTGACAAACATTACAGAAACTCAATCAACCTATATAATATAAACTTGTTTTAGTTAATGCACATTAAGGTTGACTTAAACATGAATGCTTTGCAGTGCATATGATGACATGGCATGTTTTAGTTAATATAACACCAGAGGTGTTACACCTATGTTTCGCATGCACCGGACTAGTGAGTGGAGTGTTCTACCTTCCTCTGAGTGTGTTTTCCGGCCGTGAGCCAGTTTGAGGGCTGCGGGCCGCTGAGGCAAGCCAAGAGGGAGTTGGCTTGTCGACCAGAGTCTGAGAGGGTGTTGGAGATGAGATGAGATGATGCTACAGATATGGATGGAGATAGATGAAGGGAATGGGTTTGTGTTTAAAACTTGTTTATTATACTTTTGTTTTATATACTTGAATTTTGCATAGGAAAACCCAGCCTTTATAGGTTCCTTTTGAGATACCCTTATTTTGCACCCACTTCCACAAAGCAATGCATAGGGTGGGAGTGTGGCCAGTACAAATCGTACTAAAAATTTGGTTTCAGGTTCAAGGAGTGAGTACTCATCTGGGGAGTACAGCGATTGAGGGTTTCGTGCCTACGCTCAAGTTGGAGAGAAGAAGATAGCTTCCGCACCTCAAGCTTTTATTGTTATGCTGCATGAACTCTGATTCCGCCCTGTGGCGATGTAATAAGTTATTGTAACTCCCTCTATTTGCATTCTTTTGTTCGATGTATGGATTACGGATTCAACTGTTATCGGGTAATGTGATTTAAATGGTCATATTACACTCCGACACTGTGGATTTCCCTTCGCGGAAATCAAGGTCGTTTCACTTCACTTCCTTCTTCTTGATGTTCTTGTTGTCGGAGGAAGTGAATGGAGAAACTTCAACATTGTTTACCTTGTTGATGAGATCAACAAGAGGCACGCTCTTATTGAACTTCACACAAGGCACACCATTTATCATGTTTCTCCCATTTGCCTTACCATCATATCTGTTGTAGCAGAGGCCATCCTTTATGTGTGGATTCCTAGGCGCCTTGTAGATTGTGGTTGGTTGCTTATCCTTGCTCTTGCAACCAATGTCCACAATGGCCTTCAACCTAAGAATCTCATTTTCTTTCTTCTCTAGCTCAACAAGGTTAGTAGCACATGCATTTAAATCAACATTATAGCATTTTACACATCCTTTACTTGTTGAGGTATTAGAGTCCTTAGAAGTAGTAGAGGTGCTCTTCCAAAGAGTGTCATAGTTTACCTCAAGCTCATGATATTTATTTGTCAAGCTTGTGAGGCTTTCTTGAGATAAACTATAATTATTCTTTAGACTAGCCAAAGAGTCATTTAGTGAAGAATGTTCCTTAGTCAATCGCTCATGTGAGTCTTTGGCCAAAGACAATTCTACACTTAACTTCTCAACCTTCTCTTTTTCTTTGGTAAGACATGCCTCTAGCCCTTGGTTCTTCTCCCTTTCCACTAGGAGCATTTCACTTTGTGACTCTAAGCATGTCTCATGCTCATCTATGGTGTACATTAATTTTAAGATTTTAGAGGTAGCTTTTTTCCATATTTCCTAATGATTTTGATAGCATAGTTTTCATCAAATTCATCTTCATCATCACATTTATCATTAGAGTGTGTGGAGGTGTGGGATGATACCTTCGCCTCCTTTGCCATAAGACAAGTGGGAGGGACATCTTCATCATCGGAGAGGTTGGCGAAGAGCTTAGGTGATGAAGAAGTGTTGGTGAAGAATGATGTCGATGAAGAGGATGTCTCATGTATAGCAATTGTAGCTACACTCTTCTTCTCATTATCATCATCTTCATCACTATCATCATCGGATTGCCATTCTTCACCTATGTGTGCTTCACCTCTCTTCTTGTTCTTGTACTTCTTGTCACCTTCCTGGTTGTACCTTGACTTCTTGCCTTTGTTTGGAAAATCCACAGCAAGGTGACCGGACAAACCACTCTCATAGCAAAATCTCTTCTTGTACACCTTGTTTCCACCACCACTCCTCATCTTTCCCTTCTTTTTTATCAAGAACCTTGCATAATTTTCACCATGAGAGCTTGTTCTTCATCAAGTTCTTCTTCAATGTCATTATGCTTATGACCACAACATCCTTTGTTGCAATGACTTGATTCACTTGCATGGGATGCTACAAGGGCAATGTTTCTCTTTTGACTAAGTCTTTCTTTGGTCTCATCATCTAGAACCTCATGATGCATGATCTTCGCAATCATCTCTTGTGTTATCATGGTGGTGCAGTTTTCTCTTTCCATTATCACGAAAGCTAGAATGCTATTCTTGTCTCTATATATTCTACATAGCTTTCTTGCTACAGCTTGTTCATTCCATCTATCACATCCAAGAGCTCTTACTCTATTGACTAAAGTCATGAATCTATCATACATTGCCTTTGTTGTTTCTCCTTTCATCACTTGGAAATTCTCAATCTTGTTTTGGAGAAGCTTAATGTTTCCTATTCTCACACTCTTGTCACCTTCAAATGATATTCTCAAGGTTTCCCAAATTTGCTTTGCATTCACCATACCATTTACCTTGTTGTTATCTTTCGGAGTGAGACATTGCAAGATCAAGGTTGCCGCCGTGGCATTGAGTTGAAAGTCCAACTCATCTTCGGGTCTCCACTCTTTGGGATCTACGGGAATGTTCACACCAATTTCAACCGCTTGCCAACATCTTGCGGCTATAAGATGCAACTTCATCCTATGAGCCCAATCGGTGTATCGTACTCCATCAAAAGGAGGTGGCTTGCCATGGTTGACCATTGGTATGTGAGTGTTGTTCTTGCTTGTGCCTTCATAGATATAGCTTGCTCCTGTATAGCTTTTTGGTGTCTTGTTTCCATCTTCACCTTCATTCTTCTTCTCCTTGCTAGTTGCTTCATCACTTCTCTTGTCAATAATCTCCTTCATCTTGTCTAGTTGCTCTTGCATCTTGTTCATTTGCTCTTCTTGTTGCTTTTGCATCATGATGGTGAGCTGTGCCGATACTTGTGGGGCTATTTCCTTCAATTGTGCATCATCCAACTTGGCCATTGTTACACCTCACGCGGTGAAGCATTGAACCGAGGGACCACAGCTTTGATACCACTTAAATGGACCTAAATGGCCTAGAGGGGGATGAATAGGCCTGTTTAAAAATCCTGAAACTCACAAACTCGAAATGTGGAAGTTAAATACCTACTGAAACTTTCGGTGTGTTTGGATCGGAAGTTCCGGTGACCGGAACTTCCGGTGCAAACCGACCAGAACTTCCGGTGCCCTACTGAGCTATGAAATCAGAGTGAAATGAGTTGTGATTTCGATTTTGATTGTTACCACACCCTCCTAGATATTCTTGGTGATGATGTCAAAATCCATGGAGCTTGGCACCTCACCGAATCGAAGATCGGGTCCTCCAACCTATGAATTTTTGGGGATAGAGAGGAAGAAAATGAAGAACACAAGAACAAGGGTAGTCGATGCTACCTCCTCAGCAAGACACAAGATTTATACCGAGGTTCGGTAATCCCCACAAAGGAGTTCCTACGTCCTCGTTGTTGAGGTTACCACAAAGGTTTCCTCCCTCAAGCAACCACGAAGGTAAACTCGAGATATCCATTAAGAATCAGGGGTAATACAAACACTTCGGGTTGCCCTCACAAATGAATCAACACGAGCAACCACGAAGAATGCCTAGCCAGCTAGGGTTCCAAGAACCCAAGAGTAATAAATGCAAACCAAACCGGCGAGATGAGGAAGACAAGTGCTCAAGTTGACAATCGATGTCCTGCTCTCAAATCTCACGTCCCTAGCTTAAAACAATCAAGGATTGAAGCTTGGAAGCAAAGGGGGAGAGAGAGTGGGCGAGCTCAGTGGAAATTTTGGCAGAGTTTTGGCGTGGTGAATGAATGGGCAAGAGAGAGAAAAATGGAGGTGAGAAACAATATATATACTCAGCCTCAGATGCACTACTGGAACTTCTGGTGGAACCCACCGAAACTTTCGGTTGATTCAAGATCCGACTGTTAGGGCATAAGAAAGTCAATGCTCAGATCTGGATGACCAGAACTTCTGGTCCGAGCACCGAAACTTCCGATGAGACTGAAACTTCCGGCCGGAGGCCGGAACCTAATACTCACACGCGGTTGCAACTGAAAAAAAAATGTACTACCGGAACTTCCAGTCCTGGCACCGAAACTTCCGGTCCATGTCAGAACTTCCGGTTCAAGGCCGGAACCCTTTTCTCGCACGCGGTCGCTCACGAGCACAGTGCAACCGAAACTTCCGGTCATTGGACCAGAACTTCCGGTGCACCAGCTGCAAACATTTTAAGTGAATGTGAGTGCATGGTGTCTCTCAAACGTGATAGCTAAACCAACATGAGCACTTATAGACCATGTCTAGCTAGTCTAATTTGCATCCCTCTTGATAGTGCGGCGTTTTCTATAACTCAAATTTAAATATAAAAGTGTGAACCAATTGAGTCGAAGCGCCTTTCATCCATAGAAATTTTGGGGGTGCTTGTATCACTAGATATATTTATTTAAATCTTTCAATGGACTAACACCTGTGAATACACTTGAATAAACTTGTTAGTCCCTAATTTGATTGTCATTAATTATCCAAAACCCACTTCGGAGGCGAATGCACTTACACTCTCGCCGCCGGAGTCGCCCGTGCATCGTCGTCTTCCTCGCGCACGGCAACCGCGCCGCCGCGAGCCATTTCACCGACGACCGCCGCCACCGCTGGTTATTTTCTTTCATCTTCTCCATCATCGTGATTACCTTGATCTGCTCTTGCTCATGCGTTCCTTGTTTTGCTCTGCGATGCATAGGACTCGCCGGAACGTCGTCCTCTCCGTCGGAGCACCGCCGCCGCCATCCCTGCCGCCGCTAAGCTTCCACCTCCGGCCACTCCGAGCCTTCATCTTCGAGCGCACCAGACCCGCGATGAGCTCCTGCACCTGTGTCGAGCTGAGCCTGTAGGGCCAAACCCCACGGCCGGCAACCTCACCGTCGGTGAAGTCTCGCCGGTAAAAATCCGGCCGTCGCCGGTCAACTCGGGGGCACCGTTTCCCTTTTTCTTTTTCTATTTTTAGAAAATAATTTAAATACTATTTTCTTCCATAATTCATAGTAATTCACGTATAGCTCCAAAAATTCTAAACATTTTTGTGTATATTCTTTATAATGTCCTCTACCTAGAAAAAATATGAAGTGCCAAATTTGAGTAACTTTTGCATAAGTTAAAATTAGCTCTTTTAATTGAAAGATGAACCTTCTATGATTTTTAATAAATAAAATAATTGGCTTTTATTTCTAAAATTTGTTTTGCCATCTAATTAGACCAAGATCTTTTTAAAATAAAATTTTGAGCTTAATTGGACAACTTTAATTTTATGCCTTATTTTATACTTTTTAAATAATTAATTAACCTTTTTAATCATGCTTAATCATTATAGGATTTGTTTGACTTTGGGGTTGATAGATGACCTTAGGTCATTAACCTTAATGACCTTTGGTACTTTAATTAATTGTTTGTGCTTATCTTAATTATATCATTAAGGTTTAATCAACGTTATTTTATGTGTGTAATGGACTTCATTAAAAACGTAGTTAACCCTAATAAACTTAGTAAGTGAGCTTTGTTAGCTTGCAACTTTATCGTGAAGAAAAGTTGTACTCAAGCTCTTAATCTGGTTATGCATTCATCACGCATCATATTTATTATTCCATCATGTTGAAACATATCATGTTATCGCGTAGCTTTCGTTAACGGAGAGTTTAACGTTGTCAAACCAGATCCCAAGGAAGAGCAGAATCAGGAGTTGGGTGTTGATCTAGAGCCAGAGACCGTCTACCCCGATCACCAAGGCTAGCCCCGGATACATTTAAACCCTATCCTTATTTTTATAAAAATTTTATCACTTCAGTTATGAAATGCTGCATTAGGGAATAGGAGTTGAGTGAAAACCTACCACTTGCATTACCTGTCTTACTTCCATATTACCTTGTTACCTGTTTATTTAGGAAATGCATAGTAATGCTTAGTCCTGCTTAATTAGGTAGGCTTTTCAAAAAAGTAGAGAATGAAAAAGAGAAGATTGGCTTCACCTGATGGAATCATGATGATAGTTAATAAATTGAGTCCGAACGGGTAACTTACATTGAGAAAGGAGTCCCTCTGTAGTGTTTCCATCTGTTGATGCCCTAGGTCCCGTCCGTTGGTGATCTGTGTGTATCGAGACTAGAAAATCCACATAAAATGGTGTGGTATACTATGGGTTTGAGTCCCACAGATATCGATACATTATGGGTCAGAGGTCCCATGTGTATCATGTGGTTGATATACTCTTGGGTTGGAGCCAGTGTATATCATGTGATCTGATATGCTTAGGAGTTAAAGTCTCCTGTATATCAGTGATCTAGGTCCCAGCTGGGTATAATTGATTCGATTCGCCGTTGCTTCTCGGAGAAGAAGACTCGATCTCTGTTCATCATCGTAGTAACAACTTGAATAATGGTTAAGGCTTAAGTATGAAGTTGGTTGGTGATCTTGAGTTAGAGCAAGACAACTTTACTTTTTGTTGTAATCAATGCTGAGTTAAAACTTGATCCATAAGAGCTTTTCTGCAAAAGTCTTTACTTCTTGCAAGCCCCTCCTTGTCCCTTTGGCCTGCATTTCTGAGTCTTCACCCCTTTTTTCGTCGGGTCAGTCTTGTTGAGTACTTTTGTACTCAGGGTTGTTGAACCCATGTTGCAGGTGAGCCCCATGGGCAGGTTTGCTTTGCATCCTGCCACATGACAGTCGTTGAGGAAAGTGACGACGAGTAGGATGTTTGGCTCTTGGGCAGAGCATATCATCTGGGTATTGTAAATAAATTATCTATCTCTACTCCACTACTACTATGGTTTGTAATTACTAAACTTATGGTTTGTAAGATTTGAACTAAATGGTTTATAAACCTATGTTATTGTAATTCTTCCGTTCTTTTACTCTGATGTATATTATTTTATACAAACTATTGTAATACTGCAATATCTCTTTGTAATGATTGATCTTGCTCAGAGAATCGTGGATGTTTCAGGGATTCACCTGATAGACCTTTTAATTCTTATGGAACACATGCACGGCTATCAGAGGTCTGTTTAGACAATGATAGGTGCGTGTGAGCCATATTATTTAGGAGGTTCTACCACAACCATGGACTAGCCATGTCTGATGAGCCCGGTCCAGATCCAGACAATGATGTGGCACAACCAGAGACTGCCACGTGGCAGGCCAAGCTCGACCCATATCCAACCCATCAGGCCTGTTAACGGCCCATAGGAGCGGCTTGGCGCGGCGGGAAGGAGACGTGGAATACTGCACGCACGCGGGAAGGTAGGCAACGTCACATGGGATCACGATGTGGATTGGGTTGCGCGCATAAAGATACGCGCACGGAGGGGTTGGATGGCAACTTGCTAAAAAGCCAACCTCATTTGACAAACTGTTAGAGATGATATAATATGCTATAAGACACCAAACTCACTATTATAATCTATATGTACTATATAGTTCATACACACTAGCCATTCACTTTCTCGAAAGCTCGTTCCACAGCGCACCACATCATCACCATTTAACACCATGCATGATGGTCCATTCTATTGGTTTCTCCAATCCTTAATGCCACTTTTACTCTCTTAATTGTTCTCTCCCGCACTCAGGAATCATGACCAGATAATTGATTTCTTCCATAAACATGCATGCATGCAAGTTAATTAATTTAAATTCTCTCAATACTTTTCCGCCCATGTTCCACTAATGTTCGCTATCTCTTTATATTCTTCCACTGTAATCTTCTGGACAGTTTAATCCATGCTTGGTGTTTACCTACGAACTCCACCGTTGATCCTACCTCACACTCTAGATAGGAGTATGTTCAAGCAAGATGCAATAGCTGTCATCACTTTGTGTCCTTCCTTTAATACCAAGATGGCACCGCCTTAGTTGATGCAGCCAGTACCAGTGCTACCATCCGATTTTCACTAGCCAGCTGCCAGGCCTGCAAGCTCTGCCCGGAGGCCTCGGGCTACCGTGAGCTCAAAGCTCATGGCTTTAACATGGGCTCAGTACGTTCATATCAGTATTATTCTATCTGTTTATGCAGGATGAAATGGCAATAGGGCTACCACCTCCAAGTCAACCAGGGGATGCGTTACTCAAGTATCACACAACTGATTCTCCATTGGTGCGGCCATAAATCCATCAAATGCTCATCTAAACTTTTAACAAAAAATTCCTGCAGCAACGCGTGGGGAATTCAACTAGTTGATTTTAATAGACAACCACACAAATTGACAAATATGCCTTGTCTTTAGTTGGCAGGGAATGGTGTCTCACGGAAGGCATGTTTTAATAGTGTCTTAAGGTCCATCGCGGATGACATGTTCTAATTGTGTCCTAAGGCCTTCGCGGATCAAGGGGAGCTGGGGCTGAAGCCCCCCGTGGGTCTGAAGTGATATTTTAGCCCAACTCAATTCAACTCATGTATAAATCAGGTCAAAAGCTTCAGTGGGCCAAAATAAAGGAATTTTTTTAGCCTAATTTACCTTTAAAGTTGCTATAAAAAGTTCATAAAGACTAAAAATACAAGAAAGATTTTTGGCCCAGTTCACATTCTTATGTATTTACTAGTATAATGCCCGTGCTAACGCTACGGATTTATCTTGGGAAAGCTCTAAAAAACAATCAATCTTTTCTTTCCATATTGACATTTTAAAGGAAAACAACATGCCATGTAAATGACATTTATCTGTCTGTTATCACGCTGCGAGTGACATTTTATCCAACCAAACAACCAAAAAACAATATATGTCTTCAATGTCCAGAATAAAATGAAATATATACCCTCTCCTCTCCATAACATTTGCATTTGCATCTTTTGAAGAACTAAACAATATACTATACAAATCCTCCATATTCATCTTGAATTGTCAATACATTTATGTGAACGCCACCACATCATATGGCTCCATTATTTCAATCAGACTACATCATTTAGGCTATGAAACAAACCTGAGGAACCGAACAACATATACGAAATTCGATCACAATTCGTTGATGAGACATACAATATATATCTTGCTAATAAGCATAGGTTATTTGAGACTTAAGTCCAGAATCCATGTAATCCACATCTGCTTGCTCAAAAAAATGTACTCCACATCTCTTGCCATTCAATACAGGCTTGGTTATGCAGGAAATAACAGAATTTTCTTTTCCTTTCTCCAGATATTTCAAATCCCTTTCTGACATTTTCACATCTTGTAACCTGCATGGAATATTGGCAGAAAAAAGACATTTAAGAGAAATTTGAACAAATTACAGTCCATTCCTAACAGGTGGAGATTAGAATAATTAAAACGTTGGTGATTTTTTGGAGCATTTTCCATAACAGATGGCACAAAGAGTGTGGATACTTGTGAGATCGCCCTACACAATATTTCCACAAGTATTGAATCTCCTCAATGCTTAGACCGGTCACTGAAGAGAGAGCCACAAATATAACATTCATGGACAAAGATGTGGATTTGACGAGGGGTTATCACAGATGTGGATTGTCTAGACAGTCAACTGTGATAGTATACAATTTATTTACACCGTCATCATACAGACAAAAAAATGCCAGGAATATACTTTAGTCAATGTTGTCTATACAGGCAAAGATCTAAACTTCATGCATGTGTTTATGAATTATCCTGACAAGTGTGAATTCAGGGAGAACAAGGCACAAATTGGTGACGGGCTCCAGTGGCTCCCTGGGCTTCTTTCTGAGTTCACTTGCTTCCTGCCGGGCACATATTGACCTCAAGAACAGGGCATATATTTGATAGGACTAATACGTATAACAACAACAACAACAACATAGTCTTTTGTCCCAAGCAAGTTGGGGTAGACTAGAGATAAAACCCAAAAAAGACATGAAAACAAAGAACACATAAATGGTACAAGAAAAAAAGATTACGGTTCAGGCACGTTAATTGCTAGTCTCCAAGCGCTCCTATCCATAGCTAAATCCTTAGGGATATTCCACTCCTTAAGGTCTCTCTTAACCGACTCGTTTCAAGTCAGTTTAGGTCGACCTCTACCTCTCTTTACATTATCGACCCGCTTTAGAACCCCACTACGCACCGGCGCCTCAGGAGGCCTCCGTTGGACATGGCCAAACCATCTCAACCGATGTTGAATCAATTTTTCCTCAATTGGTGCCACCCCAACCCTATCCCGAATATCATCGTTTCGGAATCTATCCCTCCTTGTGTGCCCACAACACCATCGTAACATACGCATCTCTGCTACACTCAATTGCTAGATATGTCACCTTTTTGTAGGCCAACATTCAGCACCGTATAACATCGTCGGACGAATCGCTGTCCTATAAAACTTACTTTTTAACTTCTGAGGCACCTTCTGTCACAGAGAACGCCTGAAGCTTGACGCTATTTCAACCAACCGGCTGAAATTCTATGCCTAACATCTTCATCAATGCCGCCATCCTTAACAGGTATTTTAAAGGAGACTTCCATAGACATTATTATGACAATGGAAGCATACTACAAGATACAACCACAACATCTAGTTCTGCTAGTTGCTTTGAATTTAAGTTATGTGCATACCAGGGTGCTTTGGAGCTGCATAAACCACGGCTAAAATTGAACTGCACACTTTTTACAGAGAAAGAAACAATTGACATTTGACCAAAAGTTTTATTTACTTCCATGGAGTGCCGAGGCAAATAAATTATCACAATATGGCTAAAAGAATATATGTATCATACTTCTGTTGGAAGTAGAACAGGCTCACTGTTGTTAGCAGTCCCAACATCAACTTGTGCAAGGAAAAGCACTGTGATCATTTCCCTGTCAACCAGCAAAGGATTTAGGTCTCAAGATTACTATTGTATTTAACCTGAATGATTCCCGAAATGCAGTAGAAAAAATTTTGCACCTCAAAAAATAATATGGGATTGAAAATAAGAGCAGGAGAAACAAAATAAATTGTGCACAAGGTTATTATCATAAATATTAGTTCCCAACTCCCAGTATCAAACAAGTCATTGCATACCAAGAATTAAGAGGGCTGAGCTGAAATGCAGACCTGCAGTAGTAAGCCAGTAAATAATTTGGATATCTAGGAAATTTCTTTCAGGTGAGATCCCCATCATTTTAAAGAGATGGTGCAGGCCGCAATCACTGCTGAAAGAAATATAGTGTCCTTTGATTTCTTCTACTTAATGGAGCCTGCAAGAATGGATAGTCATAATTATATGGATGCAGTAACAGAGTGGCTGCAGGGAGTCCATGGGAAAAGTAATATTACACATCAGTGAGTAATACAATTGCATCATTGAATCATAGCATGACATCGGGGGCGGATCTTAGGCATGGGTTTCATCCATGTGGACCAACGTCCCGCTGCATCGTCCTTGTCATCGGCGGCGAGTCAGCGGCTACAACCTCTCCTCCTTCCAGAAACCTCTCCTCGCCCAGGTTCTGTCCAACTCCTGAAGCTCTTCCCTTCTTCCTGCACTCGAGCCCCTCAGCCGCTGTTGCTGAGCACCGCCTCTGTCGAAAAAAAGTGAGCACTGCCGAAAAAAGTCAACACTGAATCCTGCTTCTTAAACTGAGAACATCTCTATTCTTTGTCACTTACCTTGAGACCTCGATGAAAAACCATGTTTGAATTCGAGTTGTCGACAGCTAATGCCAATTGTGCAAACCATTTCGGTAGGTTCAGTAGGTCACTGAGAACCAGTTAGCCCTTTCCAAATTATTTTCTTGATGCGTGAAAAAACACAATTAGACAAGAGACGATGGCATAGCTACTACTATATTTTATTATTAGTTACTGATCGGAGTGCACAAGGGTGAAATCATGCTAGTATATGCTAGTATTATATATTAATTTTCAGAATTTCAGAGAATATATATACAAGATCCGGCGCGGCAAGGCGAAGCAGACTCAGGAGATGATATACGTCGCCGGCCTGCTTGATCGCCGCCACCAACATCTCGCCGTCGACGTCGATCTCACCCTGCATACATGTAACCAGACAAGGACTGGACGTTGGCCAGACGGACGACCACGGCCGTCGTGAGGTCGGCGTGGACTGATCGGTGAGCACAGGGGTGAAATCACGCTAGTATATAGTAGTATATATATTAAGTTTCAGAATTAACAGAATATGTAAAGATCCGACGTCAAGGCGTATGTAGCAGACTCAGGAGATAGACTTCGTCGCCGGCCTGCTTGATCGCCGCCCCAACACCAACACCGCGAAGGTCCATCCACGGAGGAGACGGCGGCACACCGAGCGAGCACAAGGGCGCGGGGGCGGGGATCTACCTGCTCCGACCGTCGCCGTCCACTCCGGCCTCCATGCCCGCCGCCGCGTCGTGGACGCGAAGGTCAATCCGGACACGGAGGGAGACGGTGGCACGTCGAGGAAGCACAACTGCAAAAGGGCGTGGGGGCGGGGATCTACCTGCTCCGTCTGGCCGTCGCCGATCTGCTCCGGCCTCCCTGCCTGCCGCCGCGTCGTCGTGGATGCGAAGGTCCGACCACAGAGGAGACGGCGGGATACGCACATAGAGTTGCACTTTGTTTCCTTTTTTTTCCGTGACGAGGGGGTGCGGTTTTTTCTCGCTTTTTGAGATTTCCGAGATTAGTAGGCGCGTGTAAGTGCGTAGGGCAGGGGTGAGTTTGTCGGATCCAGTGCTCCGAGAAGATTTTAATTATAGGGAAGATTTAGCTATCCTCGTAGCTCGATTTCTGAATCATAAGGTAAATTTTGCCTTATGATTCACCCCTTATGATCTAACTCTAGCGACTTCGATCCGCGACGAGAAAATCCCTATCCAATTTTAAACCCCAACGTCGGGATCGAGCGATACCTCGAGTGGCAAGGCGGCGGATGATGCAGCAACTGGTCCTGGGTTCGAGTTGAGCTCGGCGCAGGATTCTCATGGGGTTTTTTTCTATTTTTAATAGTTGCCTCTGGCGTAGATGTACCATAATGGTTAAGTAACATGCCTACCATAACTCAAAGTTTGGTGATCTTCGAGTACTTTTTAGCTACGTTTCGTGTATAAGTATAGTTATATGATTATTTATATACAGAGTGTATGTGAGATATATGTGATGGTGTGCGTCTATATTTGAACAGATGCTACATCTATCTATTCTATCCTTACATGAGAGGCTTAAAAAACTCAAATGCTCGCTTGGAGTTGGACTGCCCACCATAACTCGAAGTTTGATGATCTTCAAGTACTTCTTAGCTACGTTTCGTGTATAAGTATAGTATATGATTATTTATATATAGAGTATGTGTGAGATATGTGTGATGATGCGCGTTTATATTCGACAGATGCTACATCATCTATCTATTCTATCCTTACATGAGAGGCTTAAAAAACTCAAATGCTCGCTTGGAGTTGGACTGCCACCGCCTCCTCCACTTCGTCCCGCTCCCATCCTTGTCGCCACACCTCCGTGCGCAGTCCCCGCCTACGCCCGGTCCTCGAGATGGCGGGCTCCGACGACCCCCGCGCAGCGCCCGCCAGGTCGGTCGCCGTCGTCGGCGCCGGGGTCAGGTGAGCGAGCGCTCTTCCCTTCTCCAAGCCTCGAGTATGAAAGGGTTTTGGTGCGTGTTTGTGCCTTCGAGGCGTTTGATGAAATGGTGCTGGGGTGGGAGTGCTCTGTGCCTTTTGTGCAGCGGGCTCGCGGCGGCCTACAGGCTCAGGAAGAGCGGCGTGAACGTGACGGTGTTCGAGGCGGCCGACAGGGCGGGAGGAAAGATACGGACTAATTCCGAGGGCGGGTTTCTCTGGGATGAAGGAGCTAACACCATGGTGAGCGCATTTCGGTTCTGCTTACAATTGACTGCTTCGGTGGTGCAGTTCTGCATAGCTGCTTGCATCTGCGTGACTTTGATTGTGCCACTAGTCAGTAGTCAGTAAGATGACCCAATTGGATAACCTGCTAGCTGTTTGCATCAGCAGCTAGCACTCATTGCCATGTCGTCTTGAAGGCATATATTACAGTGGTGATTAGGGATCTCTCTTTGTTCTTTCTGTTGATTGGTTATAAGGCCAGCAGTAGCGGTGGAGATGGCGAAAATCCACACTTAGGGCCAGTATCCTAAGCAATCTATAATAGACCCACATACTGATAGTTCACAAAAGCAACAGATACAATGCATAATTTAGAAGATATCTCAATTCAACGCACATTTATGCAACAAACATGATAAAACATGATGTTGTACAAAATAAGTATCTAATTATGTACCATTATTTGATTCATCCATCCGATCATATCATCTACATTAGCAAGTGAACTTGAACCCATACACAAAAGTTTGAACATTTAAAATCACTAGGCGATGCAATATAAAACTACAATTTATTGGTGAACAAAAATGGATAACAAGGAACATAACATGCTGGAGAATTAAATGGATTATTGGTCCTTTTCATTGTGTAATTCTAGTAGAAGCCTAAAAATTGCAGCATGAATTTCTCATGTATTCAATTTGTTCAATTTGAAAATTTGAAATAGAGAGGATTGGACTGAGCATATAGTTTGTCTGATTGGGGAAATGAGGAATGAAACACTGATCTGCTTCATTACGTGTTTGGCTCCTGCTTGCGGCTCCGCACACCGGCAGTACAGCATCTCTGCATCTCCTGCACTGCTGGACCAGGCGACCGGCGCCACAAGACCCACTTGATTGCAGCCTCAATGGGCATCAGTGGAGCTGGCGTCTAGGTCTGGCCTCTAGGCGCCATGTCTAGGTCAGGCTGGCACTACTAAAGGTCCAGCCTCGCTGCCGCTAGGGTTAACTAGCACCTGGCTAGTGGGAGTGACCAGGGGAGGGAGTGCGAGAGCCGAGCGAGAGGGCAGCAGGAAATTTTTGGACGCAAGGCCGCCAGGCTGACATGCACCTGGTCAAACCATGAGCCGGCCTATCTACTTGAGTTGGCATGTGGCTTGATGGTTTGGCCTATAACTCTATATGTTAGGCCATGCCTCAGATCAATTTATAGAAACCTAACTAGTAGGCCTAGAATTAATGATGGTATAAGAGAGGTTTTGGGCCACGCCTAGGGCCATCGCCCTAGTGGCCCTAGGCGTGTATCCGCCCATGACCAGCAGATTAGTTGATGAGGTTACTTAATTTTTTTTTCCTGCAGACAGAAGGTGAATTGGAGGCCAGTAGACTGATTGATGATCTCGGTCTACAAGACAAACAGCAGTATGTATGTGCAAATGTTGCCCACAAAGAATTCCATGTTTTTTTTAATGATGTCTTTGGTCTGTTTCCATTTCATTTAGCTGATGGTTCAATATCTGTTTCAGCCTAAGTCCCAACACAAGCGTTACATTGTCAAAGACGGAGCACCGGCACTGGTAAAAAGGGCTTTGATTTAATCATGCATGTCTCTCATTTTCTTCATGTATTCTGCCTCACCTTTGAATATCCTGCCTTTTGGTCTCATAAGATTCCTACGGATCCCATTTCGCTGATGAAGAGCAGTGTTCTTTCTACAAAATCAAAGGTATGTTCAGCCATTGAATACAAACTGCCGACTAACAAAATATCATAGCATTGCTACCACCATTAATTGGGTTACTTTAAGTTAACTACTTGATAAATTCTTATATTCTTCCGTTTTTTTTCCGTCAAGCTATGCATTTATGATTTGTGGTGATTATGTCATTATGTTTTTACTGAATTATGTTTTTATTTTTGGCTCTTTGCAGATTGCGTTGTTTTTTGAACCATTTCTCTACAAGAAAGCTAACAATAGAAACTCTGGAAAAGTGTCTGATGAGCATTTGTGTGAGAGGTGAAGCTTCATACACTTCGTGTCTTCCATCGATATGACATTTAAAATTGCAATCACATATCAATATATCATACTAGTATTATTTTCTTTAAGTAAGTCTTGAGCTATTCTCAAATTCCGAATATCAATATATTAATGTATCCTCATATATTATACACCATTGCTGTATTTTCTTTTGAGTGTAGAGATAATAAAATTACCATGTCAACATTTGCAGTGTTGGGAGCTTCTTTGAACGCCACTTTGGAAGAGAAGTGAGTTATCATTTCTGGAAGGAACTATGGATAATCAAGTGACTGAAAGCTAACAGCTTTAGTCAATGTCAGAATGACCCATGACTAAGAACATCTAAATTTCTTACAGGTTGTTGACTATCTGATTGATCCATTTGTAGCTGGAACAAGTGCAGGAGATCCGGAGTTACTATCTGTGAGTTGCTATGCTCTTTCCCATTTTTTGCGTTTATGGATTTTAGATATGCATATTGCTTCATATTTTCACAGTAAATTGTTTATATAACTAATTATGCATAATAGTACATGTGCCTGATTACGTTTTTAGTGCAAAAAACCACCGGCCTTCCTGATCAGTCTGATCTTATCATTAACGTCTATGTTGGTGTGACTAATTGTTTGTTTTGTGTAGATTCGTCATGTATTCCCAGCATTGTGGAATTTGGAAAGAAAGTAAGTCGCATGCCAATTGTCTTGCTCATTGCTTTAGGTTATTTTTATTACCTTTTTCAATATAGTTTTATCCAGTTCATATTCTTCCTTTTGCTATCTCGTTTCTTTCTGTGCATTCTTATGTTAATTTTGTTAACACCAACATACTGTTGTAAAATATTATCATATCAGTTTGAAAATGTTGAGATCTTTCAAGTCAGCATTTTATGATATTACTATAAATCAGGTGTGTTTGATTTGAGGAATCAACTTATCCTAGATGGAGTGATGCATAATGAGTCCATTCCTCAAATTTGGTGGAATGAACCTATTCCTCATACTACTACTGATTATTAGTTTGTGAGGAATGGGGTGATGATGGTCAACTCATTCTATTCCTCAAAACACACACATGCACACTAGAGAGTGAGAATGATGATGGACCACATTTTTCCACGAACCAAACACCCTATTAGTGTCTCATGTCTTTCTTGAAGTAGCTACTTTACCTTTTGATTTTCTGTTAAGAGTTTCATGAATTGGGCACTGGCAGATGGACAGCTGTTGATGCTGCATTGCTGCTTCCTGTTTTCACCATACTCATCTTCCATTTCTTTTTATCATCTTTTCCGACAACTTAGTGTTATTTTTCCTTGAATTTAGATTTCAGCACTTTGTTGTTACACATATGGTTGGACCTCATTTTTTTGTTCAATCGTGTTCATTTATAATCTTTTTTCTAACCATGGTGCTTCATGCTCCTGTGCTCCCAGGTATGGTTCAGTTCTTGTTGGTGCCATCTTGTCTAAGCTAACAGCTAAAGGTGATCCAGTAAAGATAAGACCTGATCCATCAGGGAAAAGAAGGAATAGACGCGTGTCATTTTCCTTTCATGGTGGAATGCAGGTATTACTCCATTTTTTTGCCAATTAGAATCCCTTGATTGAAATCCTTTTAATTGTTTTAATACTATCAAAGATTTTAATTGGGAGCCCTTGAAATTTTCATGCGCTCTATTGGTGCCATTTAAAAATGGTGAGTTCAGATTTCAGGCCGTGCAAGTTTTTTTTTTCTCGAACACGCAGGAGAGCTGCGTATCATTATATTAATAGGAGAAAAAGGAGTCATACATAGACCCAACCACAACACTCACACACACCACCTCACCTTCCTATTTTCTAAGGCTTCCTCACCTGAACCTGAAAGTACATCGACCGAGCGGGCTAAGAGACTAAAAACCCCCAGCAGTGAGCAAGGACAGGCCCTTAGCTCCTGCCAAACACCACCAGTGGCCATCATCCCTAGCTATACTAAGGGCTGTGTTAATATCTGGTACAGCTCCATTGAAGACACAGTCATTCCGGTGTTTCCAGATGCTCAGGCCGTGCAAGTTCTTTGTTTGTTCAACTCAAGGACATTACTTTACAATGAGTATCACTTCTTTAACAACTACATCCGTATCTAGCTCAAGTGACCCTGTTACATCCTACCACAATCATTGTTTGTAGAGTTAATTTACATGCTTATTAGCTTGCAAAGATACATGTGTTTTGAGAAAATAAATTGAAGTGAAAATGCCCTATAAGAAAATGAAAGTTTTAGATTGCAGACAGTTCGCATACAAGCAACGATGACTCCTGAATATACTCATCTATCATGGGAAATACAAACAAATCTAGATTTTGATATACCTTGTCCCCTTATCCCCTACCCACTTTATTGAACACATGTTTTATAGCAGTACAATATACGTACTGTCTGATGTTTATGTTGTTAAAGTTGTTATATGTTTTCTTTTCTGGTTGAGTAAGTTTAAAAGTTCTGTGTTATTTCAGTCACTAGTAAATGCACTTCACAATGAAGTTGGAGATGATAATGTGAAGCTCGCTACAGAAGTGTTGTCATTGGCATGTACATTAGATGGAGTTCCTGCACCAGGCGGGTGGTCAATTTCTGTTGATTCGAAGGATGATGCTAATGGCAAGGACCCTGCTAAAAACCAAACCTTTGATGCTGTTATAATGACAGTAAGAACTGCTAACTGCATCTGTCTTTTAGAATTTTAGTCTCTGGTCAATGATCTGGCAAATTGGTTGCCATTGATCTGAACAATAATATTTGCCTTTTTTATTTTTTATTTTTCCTTCAGGCTCCTTTGTCAAATGTCCAGGGGATGAAGTTCACAAAAGGTGGAGCTCCCTTTGTTCTAGACTTTCTTCCTAAGGTCAGGTTAGGATCAACCTTTTAGGTTAAGAAACACAGCAATTGACATTGTTGTTCTTGCAAGATATTATATACAACTTTACAATCATGATTTGTCACTGTTTTTATTATCCACATTTCATTTTTAGTCTTTTTCAAATTATGCAGGTGGATTATCTACCACTATCTCTCATGGTGACCGCTTTTAAGAAGGAAGATGTCGAGAAACCTCTGGAAGGATTTGGGGTCTTAATACCCTACAAGGAACAGCAAAAACATGGTCTGAAAACCCTTGGTAGGTCAGCGCAGCCTTTTTTGGGCTCTTCAGTTTGTAATTCTTTTTGAGCCATGAATGGCATAGAGTTGCTTGCCTCGTACTTCGCACTTTGTTTTGCTTGAGTATTCTGTTCCTCATCTTTACATGTGCCAATGTTTATTGTGTAGGGACTCTCTTCTCCTCAATGATGTTCCCAGATCGAGCTCCTGATGACCAATATTTATATACAACATTTGTTGGGGGTAGCCACAATAGAGATCTTGCTGGAGCTCCAACGTATAAATCTTATTTTGATGATTTATATTGTTTCCTCATTTTTTAAACTAGGCCGTTCTCATAGTGTACTTATACAGGTCTGTTCTGAAACAACTTGTGACCTCTGACCTTAAAAAACTCTTGGGCTTACAGGGGCAACCAACTTTTGTCAAGTAAGTACGCAAGCTTACAGTTTCTAATTGTAGGTATTGTTGTTTTCCTTTCTTGTACCGGTATTCTTGTCTGTCATCTTTTAGGGAATCTAAGGTTTCTGCAAATCTTTTGACCATATAGTCATGTTTTTCTGTTTTTATTTTTTGGTGGTACTCAGGCATATATACTGGGGAAATGCTTTTCCTTTGTATGGCCGTGATTACAATTCTGTATTGGAAGCTATAGAAAAGATGGAGAAAAATCTTCCAGGGTTCTTCTACGCAGGTAAGCACTAAATGCAATCTTGTTTCAAACAAATGTTAGATATATGAACTATGCCCCTTGTTACTGCCTTACTGATTACCACAACATTTGTGCAACATCTAGTCAATCAGCTATGATTTATGATGCCCCATGACAACTCATTTTGCTTTCCTTCAGAAATGAGGTCTCTTACAAAACAAAACATATAATTAATAATTTGATATACTTAGTGAACCATAGTAGTAACCCCAAATTTCAGTGTTATAGATTGAAAAGTTTAATTGGACTTTATTCTCTTGTAGGAAATAACAAGGATGGGCTTGCTGTTGGGAGTGTCATAGCTTCAGGATGCAAGGCTGCTGACCTTGCAATCTCATATCTTGAATCTCGCACCAAGCATAATAATTCACACTGAAAGCATCTGACCTATCCTCTAGCAGTTGCCGGCAAATTTCCTCAATTCATGTACAATAGAAACTATCATGTTGCAGTCTCAGAACATCTACACTTCTTCAGGTATTACCCTTCGTTGAACATCGGTCAGAAATGTCTGGTGGCCGACATGTTCCTTTTCCCTGACTAGTGGCCATGACAATTGCAGTTGAAAATAAATTTGAACTTGATGAGTTGTTTGAGAATGCCTGACATGTAATATTTGCCAATTGTGATTTTAGCAGTAGAGTCATTGCCAGATTATAGTTCAGGCCAGCGCTCAAGAGAAGTCAAGGGGGCCCATATATAATATTTATCGCTCACTGTTTTCTTAGGCAATTTGTACCATAGGCAAGTATTACAATAACCAATCGATACTAAAGTGATTCTATCAGACTCTACAATCATCTTCTTGCGGGTACTGTGTACTAAAAACATACAGTACACTTGCGGTCACATTTATCAGACTCTACAGTAGCAAGTGATGTCTGCAGCAGACCGCAGTTGTCAACTAAAGCAGGCAGACTTTGTACTTTGAATTTGCTAGCTCGATCCAGGCCATAGCTGATAGCTCTCCACTTGGAGAGTGACTGACTGATGACATAACCCATTGACCAAGGCCTTATTTAGATTGCTAAATTTTTTTACTCTCTCTTCGTCACATTAATTTTTAGACTCATGTATGAAGCATTAAATGTAGATAAAAAAATAACTAATTATACAGTTTAGTTTAAAATCATGAGATGAATCTTTTAAGCCTAGTTGGTCTACGATTAGATAATATTTATTAAATAAGATAAAAAATTACTATTTATCAGATTAAAATTTTTTCACAATCTAAACAAGGCCCCCTCGATGTCGATGGATCACAGTTCACAGGTCAGCTTGCGGCCGAATTGAAAATCTGGTGAGAATCCAGGTAAAAGATACGCTTGTACGACATGCGTGCTCCGCTGCTGTGTGCATTATCATGATGTTCCTCACTTTTCATCTCTGGCCCCTCTTTTTGACGTCTAGAGCACTCCATAACCACCATCGGCTGCAGCCAACAAGTGGATTACATGATGCTTCAAGCTTGGGTTTGGTTCATACAAACACTATTTCTCCATCATTAGTTTTGTATAGTTTCGAAAGGTGTCTTCATCTCAAAGTGCACCCTGCTTCAGTCAGGACGGGAAACATCAAACATGAATGCAAGGCATGGTTATGAGGCAGTGCAACTGCACCACAGCAAAAGGATCTTGCTGCTTGAAACTATACTTGGTTTGGCTCTGTCTGAGGAAAACAATGAAAGACGCATTTGCTTGGCCTTGGGAGCTTTAAGGCACAAGCAAACATGAGTAGCGCACTCCTTGTCCTTGGGAGCCCTTTATGTCGTTCGTTGCCCTTTTCTTTTTTGGCACATCCTTCCTAGTACTATATGTTGTATGAGCATTTGAGCATGCATGGCGGCCACTGACCATAAAGGAGCTAGTACCATAAGAAAGGTAAAAGGACTACAATGGATTCTTGACAGCCTTATCCATGACGCCGGCCGGCTTCTGGTTTACATTTTGGTTTCCCCCAGATTTTTATTAACGACAGATGTCTAGTTTGGTTTGACCTGATTGTAAGTTATACATTTGGCGGCTATCACTGTAAATGCAATGCAATGGTTCCTCTGCGTGTTAGCATGATAAGAACAGCGAAAATAGTGAAGAAGATAAACGTGTGTGTTTTCCTCCTAATTGCCCGCGTACCCAGTCAACCAGCCAGCAATGCCGTCCACAGCCTGGATTCTGGTCTAAAGTGCCAAATGGTTAGCTCGAGCTCGCTGGGATTGCGATACTAACATTATTGTAAGCAAAAGCAGGGAGCATCATTGACGGACTAAAAGTAATCTTACCTACGAAGCCTAGATTGCTTTAACTAACCCCAACACTACTGTTTGATCCGTTCAATGTCATGGACCAAGAGCTGCCTAGGCCAAGAACCAAGAGGGTCTCGACAGGAGTTGAGCTGCGTCGCTTACCATTTCCAAAGCAAAATGGCCAACAGGAGAAGACAAACGCCGTGCAGGTGCGAAAGTGACCATGATTGGCTTAGTGAAATGTTGTGTCACCGGCCTCGCTAGACATGTTTGTGATGTTATATATCGTAAGTGGATATCCTCACTCCCAAGCCCTTGGGCACATGGGTACAACTATCCTAGCTATAGCTGCTACAAACTATATTAAAAAAACGGCGCCTATCAATAACTACATCATCCTAGCTAGTTAAAAAATATATAAAAAATCGGCACCTACAAAGCGATGCTCTATGAGCTACGATGCCGGCCATAAAAGGATAATGCCATCTAACTGTTTACGGCAAATAATCAGCTATATATGTGCTCGAGGATTAAACAGTCAATGGTGTGCATCCGCGAGCCATTTTGTTGGAACGTGCATGGTTTCGTAGCCATTGGACCGGAGCATATTCCGGTACCCAAAGGTGTTGCAAATGTACTACCTGGTTGCATCATCCAGTACGTGGACTGTGTCGAGGTGTCACGGAGCATGCATGTGTAAAAAGGTCACTAGTACTGCATGCATTGCAGTGTGTTGCCTGCATGCATGAAGTACAACATGGTAATATGCCCTTGCTGTACAGTACAGGCAGGCAGGCAGATATCTGAACCTGAAAATGCAAGCGATGCGGTTTCCAATACCGGCTGCACTGCCGCTAGAAGAGACGAACGAGGGTTAGATTGCAGGCGGGGCGGGCTCTCGCTGGGAGCCACGAGGCCGCCCCGTAAACTTTCGTATCGTGGCTACTGTGCCCTAGCCGCAAATGTTTCATGGATTTAGTGGCCAAAACCCGTAAAGCCTGTTCGCCAAAAGAGGGAGGTGTAACAACCCGAAAATCCGAGCTGCAAAATTTTTCGAGAAACCTATAAGTGATGAGTATGACATGTCATCATCTACCCTAACCATGCATCAACCCTAACATATTATGCATAACATCTCATGCAATCATAGCATAATTAAAATGTTCCAAAGTAATTTTGATTAATGTTTCATATGTTGTATACAAATGTTGCAATAGCTCTACCTTCAATGTTTCAATAGAAGTCATGTCATGTAGCATTAATATGTGATTTGGATTTTATTTGATTTATGTGATGTTTAATAAATGAGACCATAATATTTATTTTTCACAAGTAAAAATTAAGGGAATAATACCCTAACAAAATGAGAGCCTTGTATGCTCACTACTTTGTTATTCAAAGTTAGCACATCACACATATATATGAATACATGTATATATATATATAAAAGTATTTGAAAAAGGGAAAAAGAGAAAGAAAATAAAAAGAGAAAAGGAAGAAGCAATCTGGCCCGTGGAAGGAACCAGCCCAACCCCGCCGGCCCAGCCCTCACTATTTCCCTCCTATCCGCGCCAGCACCGGCCAGCCCAGCAAGGCCGCCGGCCCGCTCGCTCACCCGCTCTTCCTCTCTCTTTCTCTCCCGCACGGCCGGCCCACCAAGCCGCCGAGGCCCAGCAAGGACCGCGGCCGTCCGCGCCACGCCATCGCCAGCCGCAGCCGCTGACGAGTGGGTCCCGTAGCGGGACCCACATGTCATCATGCCGGCTGAGGTCACCCGGCCACTGTTTTTCCCCCGCGCGCCGTGCGCGCCCGCTTGACCACGTGACCCGCACCCCTGGCCACCGTACCGCACCTACCCGCGTCCAACCGCCCGCGTGCCACGTCAGCCGACAAGCTGAGCCACAAGGCACCCATGGCCGAGAGCGCCTCGCTCTCCGCGCGCTCGCAACCTCCCGCGCTCTGCTGTCCCCTGCCTGTCCCCTCTCTCTTCCTTCGCCGCGAAGCCAAATTGGCTTCTCTCTCTGCCCGCTGGAGCCCACGGAGGCCGACGAAGCCGTCGGGAAGCTTCCCCTTGGACGGGATTGCCCTTACAACCAACTTCGGCCGCCATGCCCCTCTGCCCTTGCTGCTTCCCTTATAAGAGCGAGCCCCGGCGCCCTCTAGTGTTCCCAGGCCGCCGCCACCGCTCTGGTGGTGATCAATTTCACCTTTAGCCCGCTCAATTTGGGGAAGAAGGGGAGGAAGGAGGAGAAGGGGACGGGGAGGAAGGAAGTCGCTGCCGTCGGAGTTGGAGAAGAAGGAGGAGCGCTGTCGTGCTGCTGCTGCGGAGCTGTCAAGGGCAAGAAGCCGAAGCAGAACCACGAGCCACCGCCGAGGACGTCGTATCGCACCTCCATCTCCCTGCCACCGACGGTGAGCACCGCCATGCCCCTCTTCCAATCTCCGCCTTTGCTTCTCGGCCATGGCGCTGATACCGAGCGCGTAGGCCAAGGCCTCTGCCGGTCTCCCTGGACACACCCGCACACACGCACTTGGACCGGCCCAGCCCCTTGGACCACAGCATCAGGCGAATGCCGGAGTGGAACGCCGCCATGTCCGCCGCCTCGGCGAGGCCACTTTGCTGCCTCATCGTTGAGCCCCGAGCCGCTTTGACCACGGATTCGCGCTCGCCTTGATGAGACGGACACCACACGCACCCAAGCCCCATGCTTGCCGCACCGGAGCACCGCCTACACGTCGCCTTGCCCTTGTCGCACCACCGCGGTGCCGCTCTAGAGCGCCGTCTCGCACAGTCGATTTCCGCCGTCTTCGACCGCCCCGATGGACAAGAAGATGATGAGCGTCTCCGCCGTGACGAGCTGCGTCGACTGGACAAGAAGATGGAGGCCGAAAAACCTCCCAAGGTGACGTGCCGCGCACCGCGATCACGCCGAGAGATCCTCCATGGGTGTTGCTTCCCGCGCGGACTCCGTCGTGAGTTGAGGTCGCCGCCGGCGCTGCGGGAGTGTGCTGCGTGAACCCAATCACGCTTCCGTGCCCCGAATTGGACTCGGAGTGGCTCGGTGTGAAGATGTTACCGAGCGCCGTCCTCCGTGGAGCTCATCACCGAAAGCCAAGCTGCCACATTGAAGCCCACCATCGTGTTCGTCGTAGCATCCTGGAGCTGATGGACAAGAAGATGACGCCGGAGGACCACCGTAGCGCCGGGAATCGAGGATTTCCTCGCCACCGTTGAGCCCCGGCGTCGGCTGGAGAGAAGAAGAAGAGGATGAGTTCGGCCAGAGGAGGATGGACGTGGTTCATGAGAACCTGAGCGGCTGCAAGTGGGGCCAAGTGGAACCAGTGCATCGTGGATCGGTCTGTGGACCGCATGGACCAGAGGACAACGCCGTGCACCCGGTGCTGACAGTGGACCCAGCAGACACCGGAGCACCGTGGACCGAGAGCCGTGGACCGAGCCTGGTTTGAATTCAGAACAGTGACGTGGCAGCACCAGAGCGTGCCATGTGGCAGGCCCGGCCAGGCCCAGATCCGGCCCACTCGGCCCATTAACGGCCCAATTATGGCCCGATAACGGCCCAGTGGGGCCCACCTGTTAGTTGATCGTTGACTGCTGACGTCAGCAGTGACGTCACCCCGGGCCCATATGTCAGGCGACCGTTGACCCAGTCAATGCTGACGTCAGCAAGATGTCACCTGCCACGTCAGCATCTAATCAGCCGCTGTGTAAACCGCAGCGACACGTGGACCAATCCCAGGCTGCCACGTGTCAGCACCAGATAAATCCAGTCCTTTTTTTCAAAAAATGGTTAAATCTTTGAAAAATCATAACTAATTCATACGAACTCCGAAAATTATGTTCCACATATCCAAATTTTCTATAAATCGAGCTCTATCTATTTTTACTATGTTTGAGTGCATTTGGATCTTCTATTTGGCATTTGCTCTTTACGCTATTCTATAGGGGTCGCTCCCACAACCATTAATTCTCGTTACAGGCTCGAGCGAGGACAAGTCTGACGACAGTGACTACCGGGAGAAGTCCGACAGCTACGTCAGTGAAGGTGCCACACCTCACCCAACCTCGTAGATCCCATTACGCATGACAAATGTAGTATGGCTAGTGCTTTAATTCCTATTGCTATAATAAATTGCTTGTGCTAGGATTGCATAGTAGATTATTACTTGATGAGCCCTACCTTATTGTAAACTTTCACCTGCTTACCCGTTGTTATGATAGCCACTTGCTTATCTGCTATAATTATATAATTATATTTCACTCGCTTACATTTTGATGTGACGTGATGAACACTGGGAAGGCCTGGAGGGTGCCAGGCTGGAGGTATGTGTGTTGATGATGAGCTTGTGAGCTGATGATGCTGTATCTGGGTTTGGGGTGGAGCTTACGGCAGGGAGTAGGGTGAGGGTTGAGTCGATCAAGCCGGGATCTACGACGAGCTTCTGAAGCAAGTCTTGCCGGGAAATGGGTCTGGACATTCTCACGAGAGAAGCCTGTGGTGGGCTAACTGAGATGTGATGGTGGTCCTTGGGTGTGATCCTCTGAGAGGTGGAGCCCAGGACGAAGGTGCCGTGGTAGCACGTTAAATATAAACCCTGGAGAAGATATCTCGGCTTGGTCATACTTAGGAACTGCTGCGCTGGAATCCGAACCTTAGGAATCTCTTACTTTCCACTCGCTTCCCATGGGGGGAAGACGGCCTAACCGCTGGATAAATCGATGCCACTACTGCTAGGCGAGCAGTGATAGGAAGGTATATGCATGGGATGGAGCTAACACCCTACCGAGACGATCATGGCACCCCCTTCGGGAGTGGGTACATGGCATGGCATCCTCTACGGAAGCGGATACATGCTCTCTTCACAGTTCCAGCGATCCAGAGTTGGATGGTAGAGTGGCATCGTTATATGGCAGTAGGCACCCGGAATCTGCCTAGGTGGTGATCAACACCGAAGATAGCTATCTAGTGGATTAGTGAAACCTCTGCAGAGTACATGGTTGATCGATCGATACATATGCCGACTTGTTCGGCTATAGACCTTTCCTGTGTTCTACATGCACCGGACTAGTGAGTGGAGTGTTCTACCTTCCCCCAGAGTGTGATTTCTGGCCGTGAGCCAGGTTGAGGGCTGCGGGCCGCTGAGACAAGCTGAGAGGGAGTTGGCTTGTCGACTTGAGTCTGAGATGGTGTTGGAGGAGTTGGGATGGTGTCTCAGAGATGGATGGTGAAGGATGTTGTGGGATTGGGAATGTGTTTAAAACTTGATTAATATATTATTTATATACTTGATTACTTGCTTAGGAAAGCCCCAGCCTTTATAGGTTCCTTTTGGTATATCCATGATTTGTATCTAATTTCCACAAAGCAATGCATAGGGTGGGAGTGTGGCCAGTACAAATCGTACTGAAAATTTGGTTTCAGGTTCAAGGAGTGAGTACTCTTCTGGGGAGTACAGCGAATGAGGGTTTCGTGCCTATGCTCAAGTTGGATCGAAGATGATAGTTTTCGCACCTCAGGCTTTTATTATTATGTTGCATGAACTCTGATTTCGCCAAGTGGTGATGTAATAAGTTATTATAAACCTCTCTATTGCACTCTTTTGTTCGATGTATGGACTATGGTATTCAACTGTTATCGAATAAAGTGATTTAAATTATCATATTACACTTTGACTCTGTGGATTTTCCTTCGCGGAAATTGAGGTCTTTTCAGGAGGCGTCCCAAACCCGCTAGAACCCGCAACTCTTGAATCCTATCTATCGCCAATTGACCACTTGACCACCGCGGGCGTTGATTGCGTGAGTGCCGATGCCACTACCGTCTGCGTGAACGAGCTGGCCGGCAAGGTGGATCAGGAGCTACAGCAGGGCGTGGGAACCACCAAGGACGACATTGTCATCAGCATCCCTGCGCCACCGGTGAGCGCACTGCCATCCCGCGAGCCATGACGACACGCGCGTCCCGTACTCTGTCTCGCTCAGCATGCCAGCGTCGCCATCGGGGTTCCACATGTCGCATTTCATGGGCGCAATCATTGCGCGCGCATGGCACTGGTGGCCGGCGGCCATCACCGCCCGGTGGCGGTAGAGGAGCAACCGAATGAGGAGGCGCACTCGCCGCAGCCAAGAACGTTGTCGACGAGGCATGACGTGGAGACGGCAGCAGCACGCGCGACAAGCGGTTCGACCCGTTCAAGTGATAGATGTCCAACCTGCGCGGCCACCCGCAGGATCCCAGCATCGATGGCATATCCCAGACTCCAAGATCTCCGAGGAGGAGACCGACCAGGCCCCGCCGCCAACCGCTACTTTGACACCTTGGAAGGACCCGAGCTCGGCAAGCTCAGGATAAGCAAAGCATTAAGCAACTAGCAAGCACTTTTTAATTTCCCGTTCATTTTGTTTGATAAGGACCCTCAGGTTCAGTGCTTGTTGTACGCTATGCCATCGATCGTGCTTGCAGTTGCATATATGCCTGTTGTCTTGTCTACGTACTTGCTTGTTGTGCATTAGCGTTTGCGGACATTTGTGGGCTTCAAGCCTTGTCCACCGGTCCCGTTGGCCGTTCGTGGCGATAAAGTTGCGGTCGGCGGATTTACGCAAATCCTATTTTATAGCCTGGTGGCCAGGTTAACGGCCGGTGGACCATCCACTGTCTACCCCACTTGCAATTTGAAACGAGGGGATTATACAACGTAAAGAGCAGGAGGTACACAGAATCTTGGCAGCTTAAATGGTGGATCCCAAACAAGCACACGGGCAATTCGAAGACGACCCCGGCCAAAATTTATGTTCGGCCAGGGCGCCGTCGTCGTTTCCTCGAAGATTCTTCGCAGCGTATCAACCTTCCCATCCGTCGATCGATGCACTTGCGTATGCTCGTGCAAGCGATCGATCGATACAGCTGTGTACGATACCTGTACTGATTAACAGCGTGGCAGCCCATTGTTGGCCATTGCGTAGTGTAAATTAAGCTCAGTTCCGACCATTGCCATCCAGCTACCAGCTCGAAGCTTTGCTGCTACTGCTACTCTGCTAGCCTTGCATCATGCATACCACTTAAATTCAGTGCTAGAGCTGACAGTGTCTCACTAACAACCGATCTGATGTTTAATTATATACTCCTAGTATAATGGACGATTGCCCTTTCACTGACCACCGTACTTGAGAGGTTACGTACACCTTACCTCGGTGATACTGATGGTGCCGATCGAAGCTCTGCTCTCCTTTATCCGCACCTCCTCTTCCGTCTCACGCGTCACGTACATGAACCACGAAAAACAAAATAAAGGGAGAAAACTACGCATGCAGCGGCATGAATTGCCTAGACGAGTAACTTTCTCTCTTTTCTCCTTTCCTCTTTCCAATCTTGTTTGCCTGGCGGTCAGGATCGGACGGACGGGATCAAAATTTATGCCATGCGAAAAGAGAGATACTACTACTCCTCTACTAGTGCTGACAGGCCAGGACTGTAAGTGTAAGAACTTTGCGCAGCGCGGCAGCCGGGCACGGCGACAGCGTTTGTCCCCTAGCGCGTACTGTCAGCAGAGCGGACGCCGGGGCCGGCCGGCAGCAAGTGGCTCGCGCGCGCACACGACGGTTGATACCAGCACGGCAGCACCACGCCACCAGGCAGGGCTCGTTATAATACAGCATCTGGTTTGTACGTATGTAGCTGCACGTCGGGTAGCGGTGTGGGTGTACGTAAAGTGAGTAGACGCGGTAACACGGGCGGGGGCTCGGCGATCCCTCCAAGGTCTGGTTCTGGTTCTGGTTCTCGGCGTCGCCTTGGGTGCGCGACAGGCACTCGGCGCCCAGTAACAGACCATGGCAAGTTGCCAAGTTTGGCAGCACCCCGCGGGGACGCGCATGGAACGGAAACAATCGCCGTCCGTACCGTCGGAATGACAAGCCCAATGGCGCGCGCGGGCCCGTTCCGTACGTGTTCCACCACGAAAACTGTACCACACCTCAACGCTCGACCTTTCCTCAGCCTCCGGTTCGTACCACACCCCTACGCGCGGTTGTGATCGCTACTCCCGCAAGAATGCAGTGTGGCATGTACCCGTCTCCTGGCACGTCCCGTCCCGGCCACGTAGAGGAATCAACCAACTGCTTACGTACTCTACCGGTACCGCCGTATCTTTTGTTGCCGATCGCGGGCGTCGGGCGATCGCGCGCTCCCCGTTCTGGACCTGTCTCGCGTCTCGCGTCTCTAGCCCATGGACCACCCGCCCGCAGGGAACCGAACTGGGTGTTCGGATCGGACGATCGTGGCACATGCCGCGCAGCAGAAGGGAAGGCGAAGGAGGGGTCACGCACGCTTCCACCCACGGCACGAACGGCCCATCCCTGATGCGGGGCGTACATAAAGAGCGCAGTAGTAGAAGCGGACGCTCCATACGGACTCGGCAATAATAATAAGCTGACGCGGCAGCCGTGGTCCCTGCTCTTCTTCCTCTGTAGTACGAGTATGTACTCCGTATATAGAGTACGCATGCTGAAATCCATACTACTCTATGAGCAGTGAAAATGGGGGTGAAACAAAATGGAGGCCGTGTTTAGTTGCCCCGTTCTGCACAGTGCGCCGTCATAAATGCGCACTAGCTTTTTGTTTCTATTTAGTAAAAATTATCTAAACTTTAACTAATTAGCTTTAAAATATTCGTCTCGCAAACTACAACATAACTGTGCAATTAATTTTTAATTTCATCTACATTTAGTTGCATGTGCCGGCATTTCGATATGACGGAGAAATAGTAATTCTGCATAGTAAATTTAACGGTGAATTTGGGCATCTAAACTCAGCATCTGTGACAGCTTTACCCTACACAGTCCACAACGCAAATGGCAGCGGCGCGGCGCAGAGCCTTCCGTTCCAGCAGCGCCGGCGCCCGCGCCGGCCGCGGCTTTCTCGGGGCAACGACGCACACCGCGTCCCACCCACATATAATAATAAAAATAAATAATCTGCTGGGAAAACGACCAGCCCCATTCGTCACGTCCCACGCGCTCCGCTGTGCGCCAGGCCGCCCAGGCCCCCCGAACCCGACCAGACCCGACCCGTGGCGGCAAGCACCCTTTTCGGCTCGATCGGCGGCTGCCGGCTGGGCTGAGTCGGCTGACGCGCCCAAGCCGAGCCGAGTGAGGGCGAGATGCTTTCCGTGGCCATCTTTTGTCTCCGTAATTCCAAACATGCCCGGGGTTACTGTCCGTTTTCCTGTGTGGCTGTAGCCTCTCGGGTCTCGGTCTCGGCGCCGCGGGTTGTTGATTTGTTGTGACTTGTGACCACGATCGAGCCCCGCCGACGCGACGCAACGCGAAGCAGGAACAGTGGCGAACATGCGCTGACGCTAGCAGGTAGGTATACCGGTCTACTCTACCACGGACCACCACGGTCGCTGTGGCCTGCTGCGCCCGTGGGGACGTGAGAACAAAGACCCGACGCAAATGCGTATGCGTGCATGCATGCGCCCGTCCAATGAACGGTCGGGGTGATCGATCGATCGGCCTAGCTAGCCGAGGACGCGACCACACACACGGCGTGGTAGATTGTGTGGCCGGTACGTGCTTAATTGTGCTCAGCTAGCTCTCGCATTAAAATCTCGATCCCGGCACGGTGCACGGGGCACGGGGCATGGGCGCACGGCCACGCCATGTCGATCGCCTTCACGTACCGCACGTACCAATCGTCCGTGCTACCTAGGCCACCGAATCTTAGATGCATGTGAATGAATTTTTAGCAGCCACGTTTCCAAAACGACAGAACGATAAACGTGATACTACTATATATTTTTTTAGAAGTTTTAAGCTTTTACATGCATAAACATGCACAGTAGTTCTTTCTGAAACAAACAATAAAATTGTTCTCGAAATGTGTTTTTGTAATGAAAAACGTGAACTATTAAGGTTTTATGCCAAATTTCCCTTATAGACGGAAGTCAATTCTATTTCTTTGTCATTGAAAGGCAGAGCTTTTATTGTTGGAGATTTCATTTGGACCAAATGTCCGATGACTAGCAAATTTCCTAGTCAGCCTTCCATATATAGCCATGACCGAATATTCGATGGGGACTTGATATCATCCTAGGTGTCGCTCTATGATCTCTAGTGTTTGCTAACTTGCTAGGATTATGGCTCAAATCTGTTTGTACTTCATATCGATGACCTTGGAGAGGAAAACAAGTCCAATTGGTCAAGATTACTTTGTAGTATCATAAAGAAATGTGAGAAGCTCACAAGCAACATAGAAGGACATAGTTCAAACATTTTTTTCTTCTCGAGAAGTTGTCCACAGTGGAAATAAACATGACCATAGTATTGTTCACAACAATGAGGTGGAGTGACTTAAATAACAGGCCAGAGATCGACAAATCCACTAGTGTAAGTGACGATTACCTTTCTTACGGCGGCGTGGTAGAGTGTGGCCGGTACGTGCGTGTGCTCAGCTAGCTCGCATTAAAATCTAGATCCCGTACGTCTGTCCGGCAAGCACCACTCCTCATCACCAATAAGCTCACACGTAAGTTTGATCGTAGGCAAATTAACGGCGGCTAGCACGCACGGCGCACGGCCACGCCATGTCGATCGCGTTCACGTACCGCACGTACCAATCGTCCTAGCTAGCAAGCTAGGCCACCGAATCTTACATGCTTGTGAAGGGAGTATTAGCAGCCATTTTTCCAAAACGATTTAGAACGTGGAACGTGATACTGTGTTTTTTTTTTCTTTTCTAGAAGATCAATTCTAGAAAACGTGGACTATGCAATCGTAAGGTAAAGGTTAATTATTGTTCATGCCGGATTCTCTTATGAATTAAAAATCAATTCTATTTTTTAAATTATTGAAAGACAGAGATTTTATTATTGGGTTTAAAAACAGAATGAAAGACGTGGATACGTTTCACGTTCAGGTCGCTAATGCTAAGAAAGGGGACAACGACGTTTTGAGCGTCACGCAATCATGGACGAGTTGTTTCTTGTTGGGTAGCCCAACAAATGGTGATCTATCGATCGACCGATCACAAATGCAAGTAGTATGCTAGTAGGCCCAGGTGCTCTTAATCATCGAACCATACATGTTTCGCTCGGAACAAGCCATACGCACAAACCCAATTCTACAGTGGCAACAAGTCTCAACGAGTCGCTTAGAGACTTGTCACAAGAGCAGTAGCGCTGGATCGATCGGTACCGAGGATATATCGGCCTCGTTGTAAGGGATAGAAGCTACTACACTAACATCATATATGGTGTGTTTGGTTCAATAGATACCATGGATGGGAGGTGGTAAAGTCCAATATTGCTATAGTACTCATAGCTGATTATACATTTTAAAAAGCACGGTGTCGGGTACCTGGAAAAGGGGTACCCTAAACCCTCGATTAATCAGACTAATCTCCGAAGTCAGCAACGTAAATCCTCCAACACATCCCTCAATATAGCTCGAAAGCCCACAGGCTAAGGCATATTGGGCCGCCCCACGAACATGCGTCGACAGCCTAAAGCCACAGCCTGCTCGACGGGCTACCACGCGAACCGAGACTGTACGCTCGAGGGTACAACTCGGGGACCCCTTGAGGACGGAACTTCGCTCGAGTAAACGAGCCCGCCATCGAGGACGGAACTTCGCCCGTGCGAATAGGCAGCCCTCGAGCACAGTATACCCCTCGACTACCTACCCCTCGTACGGATCCAGGCACCTTCAATGCATTTTACCTGCTCCCGTCTAACCGTATGGTCACAGTTACAGCAACAGTTACGAGTATGACAGTCGAATCCTGCTTTTGCCGCCCATACCCCAGAATCCCACGGATCGTACCTCACTGTTACGCCATACTAAGCACTGTGTCCCGTCCGGCACCTCCTCGAGGCTCGAAAGTCAACACATTCCCCGCATCTCCCGGAATTCGACCTTATCCGAAGGGCCTCGACCCCCTCGACTCGACCTGAGGCCTCGACCGTCGCCCCTCGGCTCTGTCACGCCGACCCTCGAGCGGGACTTCAACAACTCCGGTCAACACTTCAACAACTCTCGACGCGACGGTTGCAGGACCTCCCATGCCGACATACACCTCTACAGCGACACCGACATGATCGGCATCGGCGTCGTACGTCACCGACCACGTTAGCACTAAAAATATGTACTCCTGTGCCTCTCTTTCGCCTATAAAAGGAGGCGCCAGGGCTTGGGACAGAGGATCCGTGATCCGAGAGCACCATACGCTAAGGCTTTAGATCATAGAAAAACACCGTGAGACAGTGTGAAGTAGAGAGCTAAGTGCCCGAAACGCTCGAGCTCCAACTCACGCTTCTCACACCTGCTTGTATTCACCCCTGTACGAGCACTTTGGTGCAAGATAACACGAACTATCCCCCCGCTGGACGTAGGGCCTTCTTTGCCCGAACCAGGATAAATCGCCGTGTCCTTCTTGCATCACCCACCGGATTAAGGAAACACGTAATTACGAATTTACTCGTTGGTATTGGCCCCCGAGGACGAAACACCGACACACGATTATATAGTACATATATCTCTATAGTAGTAGCGAGAGTAGGTGTAGTGCTATGTACGTTGGATAAGGCTACCATTTCACGTCACTCATGTGTATGTACAGTTAAAATACCACCACAAATATTTGAAAATTCATAGATATACTTTGTTGCAAATGTTACATTCAGAATCATTAGAGGTTATTTCATACAAAAAGAATCAAATTTGTCTCAAGAAAAGCACTCGAATTTTATCATTTCTAGATGATTAATATGTAATGTCATTCAATCTCATTTTTAAAACAAAATATGTACATGGATGTGCCAAGTTATACCTCTTACACATTTCCTAAACTTCAAGCGCCCGTGAGTTATCAGGCGATGTGTCTAGAGAGCATTGTGTTGCCGCTTTTTCGCCGCTAAGCTAATGAAATAGGAACCGGATGATACAGGCTAGCAACGTCGCCTGGATTTTTTGAAAAGCTCAGGCGTATGTGCTATAGCAACACCTTACTTTTTAATACCCTTTTTCAAAGTACATTTTCGTATGAATTCACACTGTTTTATTTTGAATATTCGTAGTGTTCTCAAATCTCAATGTATATGCAACCGCTTCTCAATCTCCAGGTGAAGGGATTTGAGTTCGCTCAAAATTCTAAAGCCTGCGGTAGACGATGTTGTTTTTTTAGACCACCACCACCTCAACAGAGAAAGATCTAGCCGAGCCAAGCTTCGTGGGCAAATGGCCCGGACTCCATTTGGCCATTCCAGCCGAGCCGGGAGCCAAGCTGGGCTTGCGGTTGGAGCGTCCCGAGCGCGCTGTGTAATTCAACTATTCATGACCACTCACGCACACTCTATGAGCAGATGGGCCCACAGACCACGCCATCCGTAAATCACACACCCACTTACAGGCGGGCCCTCTACCTGAACCCACCTTCGCCGGCGTGGTGACTTCACCACCAATCTCCCCCTTCCTCGTCTCGCCCACCCGAGAGTCCCCCTATATATCGGCCCGTGCGGCCGTGCCGGCGCGCCCTGCCCTTTCAAGTTTGCCCATCCACCGAGGGAGGAACACACACCGAGGAGGCCGCAGCAGGGCAGCGTACACAGCGTTTCGGGAATGGCAGTGCTGCTGCGCCCGGCGGCGATCGCCGGCGGCCGGCAGGTGTGGCCGGTGGCGGAGGACGAGGAGGGGGCGCGCGAGGCGGAGGCGGCGTCGCAGCGGCTGGTCGAGGCGGTGGCCTGCGGCGACGCGAGGGAGGCCGGCGAGCTGCTCGCGTCCGGGCGCGCCGACGTGAACTACGCCGGCGTGGTGTGGCTCAGGGCGCGCCGCGTCGCGGAGGCGGATCCCCGTGAGGGCGCCGCCGCCGAGGCCCGCGCCGTGCACGAGGAGATCCGCGCCGACGTCTCGCCGCTCTTCCTCGCCGCCGGCAACGGGGACGTCGCGCTCGTCCGCGCCCTGCTCGTGAGTTGATCACAATCCCCGGTCCTACTCCCCTGCATTCCCTCCTGCTCCGTTTCTCCATTTTTGTTTATGCTTTTGGGCCTTGCGTTTTGGGTCCTACGGGTACACAATTAATCGTCCACAGAGTAATCCGATCCCAGATTTGGCTTGCTACGCAAGTCGCATTTTCGAGCTGTTCGTGCGTAGCGTAGCTCCGTAGCCTCTTCCCTGAATTTTTTGGCCGATTTTGGTGCCAACTTTGCGTTCAAATTTGCAGACCACGGAAGAGCATTTGGTTCATTGCAGCGTTGTAGGCTAGCCTTTTGCCCGTTATTGCCTTCCTTTTCTGGGTTGGTGAAAAGCGATACGCACGGCATTTTCGAATGGTTTTAGCGGGCGCTTCCACTATATAATAAGTGCGTGCCACAAAATCCTACATATCCGTCTCGTTTCCGCTTGCTAGAAAAAGGCTGATATGTTTATCCACACTGTTGATCCAAGTACCTGCAGCAGCCACCAACTCGGCTCGTTCTCTACGACAATCATAGCTCTAAGTACTGTGTAAATGCACGCGCGAGGCAAATCGCATTTCGGTAGTGCCTACATATCAATACAAGTTGGAAGCAAGATATTTACCCGGACCCACTACAAATCTTTTGCCCTTTGTATAGCTCGGAGTTATGAGTACGGGTTTGTTGTAGTAGGCAGTTAAATGCAAAGCAGAATACATGATAACTGTACTAAACTTCCCTCTCGATTGCTTGTTCCTTTGCATACTATACTAGCATTAGTTTGTGGTAGTATATGTTAGAACTCACTTTTTGTTGCCCATTGGAGATAAGAGATGGATTATAAGGTCATAATAGAATGGTTGCTCATTATGGGGCACGTCTTGCAAATGGCAGAGACCAAATTATGCGGTTCATTACTAGCCTAAAATCATTTGGAACCCTTAATAGCTGTGATTAATAATTATGGTTCAGCTCCAGCGGCACGGGACGGGACTACCAAGTAGGCCTACGGTCCTCCCAGTTCTCATGGCTGCCCGGCAATGCAATGGGACCATACTTTTGCTGCAGCTCTTTATTGGGTACGGACATTGCCGTTCTCATAGCCAAGAAGAAATCGTCAAATGGAGCATGCAAAGCAGCCGACGCTGGGGAAGCGGAAGCTTCCTGCAGGGAACACTTCGATATCCTTGGTGTACGTGTAGTTGGCCTTGGCCGTGGTGTCCACACAATTAGTTGTACTCAGTTTAAGTAATTCCTCTGTATCAAAAAGACTATCGTTTTAGATTTTTTATTTATCATCCATCTTATTTAAAAAGGTTTTATAAATATTATTTATTTTTGTTATAACTTATTTATTATTAGAGATATTTTAATATTAATTTATTTATTTTATAATATTTTTAAAAAATTTGAATCAGACGAAGCTATCAAACACGATGCCTGAAAGTCAAAAACGACATTTTTTTCACGAAGGGAGGTATGGAGATGGTATTGTACCGGCCTGCCTACCAGGTGCCACTGTAGTAGCAGCCAGGTTCTTAATTCTACTGTCAGTAAAAGGAAGGAGCAGTAACACGAACAGTGAACACTCGGGGTCCATCCGTCCAAGTAAATTACTCCGTATATCCCCGCCGTGCTCTACAGTTCCACCGTGTTGTCGCGTCAACAAACTGGGCACGCATGGAGATTCATAGGCCTTGTCTAGATCGCAGATTCGACGTTACGGTGCTATACACAGTAAAAATTTTGTTTTTATTTATTAATAATTATTTAAATATTAATTAATTAGTTTTAAAATATTCGTCTCGTAAAGTACAACAAAACTGTACAATTAGTTTTTGATTTCATCTATATTTAATACTCCATGTATTTACCGGTATTTTAATATGGTGAAGAATAGAAATTCTATATAGTAAAATTTAAGGATAAATTTGGGAAACTAAACAAGAAAACTGTAAACTGCAGGCGAGTAAACTATTCCTAGAACAACAAATCTTGGGAAAGTAGTATTTTAGTAGGAGGATTGGGGGACAGTGGTAGATGGGTTTGACCTGAGCCCGGCCGGAAGGCGAGCCCTGTTTTTGTTAACTTGCACAACACTAACATAATCAGTATATGGAGTAGAAAGCAAACCCGGGCCACGTTTAGATCGTGAAAAAAAATGAACCCGATGAATAGTACCACTTTTGTCTTATTTGATAAATATTGTCCGATCGTGGACCAACTAAGTTCAAAAGATTCATCTCGTGATTTTGAACTAAACTGTGTAATTAGTTATTTTTTTATCTATATTTAATGCTCCATGCAAGCAGCTAAAGTATTAATATGATGAAGAGAGAGCGAAAAAATTGTAACTTTTGGTAAACTAAACAAGGCCCCGGCCAGTGTTTGTTAACTAGTGCAACCAAGTACAACAGCGCAACACTTTTGGCAGAGACCAATATATTCCCCTCGTGAGCGCGGTCGGGCGTGGGATCACCGGTCACGTGCCTCCCCCGCTCGGCGCCGGCCGGTCTCCGCTGTCCGCTCTCTGTGTAGCTCCAGCCTCCAGCCACGTTCCACGTCTCCTTCGTGTGCGTGTGCCGCGTCATCTTGAGCTCTGGTACGGGATCCTAGGTTACCTCTGCCGAAAGTCTAATGAATGCATCTGTCCCCTGATTACCTCTGCCGAAAGTCTAATGAATGCATCTGCCGGTGGCAGGCGTTCGCCCATGGCCGGCCGTGCTCTGGCTCGTCCGGCTGGCATGGAGTAAAGCGCGGGCGCGCAGCGCCGTGTGGCCGTCCATCCTACCCGTCCTCTTCGATCGGCCGGGCAATCATGGCCCTGAAAACTCGCATGCTGCGTCGCCAGGTGGTGGGACGACAGTCTTCGTTTGATGAAACCAGTCCTCAAACCGAAATCGTTCGTCTGTCATCACGATCACAGCACTTGGTCTTGGTCAGTTTACAGTCCAGACCATGCGCCGTCTCACCGTCTGGCCAGCATTGCACCTACCCGGTGCGTGTTCCGAGCCGGATCACTCATACCACCCGTGGGCGGTGGCAAAATAGTACCTGGTCGAGTAATCTCATCTTGCATCCAAGTAGTATGCCAGGAAGCTCACATGACCTGCATCTGAAGCCAGATGCTGGTGCGCCCTGCCGCCCCAATCCGTCCAAGCCGAACCAGCTGTGAGCTGTCTGTATTTCATCGCGCCATGAAATGAAGCTGATCTCCGTCCATGACTCCATGTCCACCTCCCTTCCCCAGTCCAGATAGTAGGACCGGTCGGCGATCCTTCTCCTCGGCTATCTGCTGAATTAAAGACGGCAGCGCATGTGTCACAGAAGCCCGGACCAGCACCGCAGTGCCAGTGCAATGTATTGGGCGTGGTACGGAGAGAGCTCGTCCGTATCGTGCCGTGTCGTCTTCCCAGCCATGTACTAGCCATCAACGATCAACCCCTCATCTCTGCCACCGGCAGGGCAGCGGCCGCGGCCAGCTGTATCCCCTGCTCGGCTGCTCCCTGTTCCTCCTGGGCTGCTCTGCTAACGCACGCACGCACCTGGTGTCATGCACTGATGCACAGCCGCGGGCACACTCCCTCTTGCCTGCGGCCTCGCCCCAGCCCCCCAGTTCGTGTTTCAGGGCGTGGCCTCCGTGTACTGTGGCGCGCCCCAGCGGAATATTGACGATGACACGGGGAGGACGCTGCCTGACGCCTGTGAAGAACATCACCCCGGTTCAACAGTGTGCGTGTTTTTTTTATCGGTGTTTACTGTGTGTTGCTTGTGCTAGATCTTGGTGAGATGTGAATGCCTGGCTGTTAACCCATGCATCCCGCCTCTTGTGATTTGATGTCTGATGGTTGGATTGGATCGCGACACCGATGCAGCAACTCTTGTCGCCAGATTTTGCAAATCGTACGGCGAGTACGTTGGGGATCGTTTGCTTGTGTGGTGGCAATTCATTTGCTGTGGCAAAATGTACAAGGCAGATGTGACCTGCGAAGCCGACGATGGCAATGACACACGATGCAGTTGCAGCAATCCTGAAAGCCACAGGACCAGGGCCCAGGGTTATTACCACTGTGCGCGGCGAGAGGGCGGTGATACTTGACGGCATGAGGATTTCATGAGTAGCAATCGCCCTGCAGAATTTTGACCAGATTCCCTCCTTCCAGGAGGCGGCCCCCTCCTGTCTCTTGCGTAAATGAATTCCAGCCATGGAGCAACCACACTGCTCTGTTTCCAGTGACCTGACGCGGCCACTCCTATGGTCCGCACAGCACCGACCTGACCGAGGGACCGGACATAGTAGTAGTAGTAGTAACAGCGACATTTGTTACACGGACAGCTGTTGTGCAGGTCCCAATGCTCATTTTGTCAACGCGCTGTTCGATGCTACTATTGCTTCTTATCTTCAGTGCCTGTAGTAGGTCAAGGTCAAGGTCAAGGAGTAAGGAGAAGGAATATTACTAGTAGTAAAAAAAATACAGAAATGTAGAAGCAATCAGTGTAGATAAAATGAGCATAAGAGAGACAAAAAATGTAATGTGGCATCATTAAGTCGAGATCGTCATTGGTCTCAAATTGTCTCACCAGCCTAGGTAGCGGTTTTAAGGGCTCTGTTCTAACATTTTACGAGAATGCAATGACATTGTGTTTCGTTGGATGCTTGAACTCGCTAAGAAACCACTGTCACTTTAATATCTGATGGGTCACGATTCTGACATTGTGTTTCATTGTATGCTTGAACTTTTGCTCAACAAAACCACTTCGCCTCACGTTATCTGATGGTTCACACTTGGCGTGCAGGCAAAGGGAGCGGACGTGAACGGCAAGGTGTTCCGGGGCTACCCGACGACGGCTGCGGCACGGGAGGGGTGCGCGCAGGTGGCAGAGCTGCTTGTGCGTGCGGGTGCGTCGCAGCCGGCCTGCGAGGAGGCCGTCGTGGAGGCTGCGCTGCAGGGCCAGGCCGCCCTCGCGGATATCTTCATGGGCTCGGACCTCGTCCGCCCCCGCGTGGCCGTCCACGCGCTCGTGTCCGCCGCGGCGCGCGGCTTCGTCGACGTGGTCGACACGCTCATCAAGGTACAGGATCTTCCTTACTTTTTTTTTCGACTGGACCTTCCTTACTTGGCCCAAAACGATGGTAAGGAAAAGATAGTGAACAGACTGAGGTGGTCGTTTAGTCCCACCTCGGTACTCCAGCTGCGTGTTAACCTGTTTATAATAGGGTATGCGCTGCGCGTGTCTTGTGTTCGTAGAAAGGAGAGACGGTTGGCATCTCCCCTGACAGGGACGGGACAGTCTTCGGACTTTCCTCTAGCATACACATGCGGTTAAGGCAACCCGCTCCGGCGGATCTTACCCAATTTTTTTGCGCTTATAAGCTCTAGCAATCAGCATCAATTAGTTACACTATGTCATTTAGAGTTTAGCTATCATTATATGTTTTTCTCTTACAAACTTTACCTGCCAGTTTTAGTTTGTTACACTGTGTGAATGAAACTTCAGTTTCCAGTATCAGTTTGTTACAATATGAAAATGGATTTCAAGATGGTTGTTTCAAATTCGATCTCGAGCCCTGAATTCGTCTGATTCCCTCAAACGCAGTGTGGAGCTGATCCAAACGCGACCGCTCGGGTGCTCCTGCGCTCGTTGAAGCCATCCCTGCATGCCAACGTCGACTGCACGGCGCTCTTTGCCGCAATCGTGAGCCGTCGGGTCTCCGTGGTCCGCCATCTACTTCAGGTATGCATCATCTGTGAACAGAAGCCGCAAAATACACCCCATGTCCAAGAGGAATGGGCGCTTGACGCCATCTACCAACTCATGTTCAGGCCGGCGTGAAGAGGGACACGAAGGTGAGGCTGGGAGCGTGGTCCTGGGATGCGTCCACCGGGGAGGAGCTGCGCGTCGGCGCCGGACTCGCCGAGCCTTACGACGCTGTATGGTGCGCCGTGGAGTACTACGAGTCCACGGGCTCCATCCTGCGCATGCTCCTCCGTAGCGGGTACACGTCGACAACCACTCACCTCGGCCGGACGCTCCTCCACCACGCCATCCTCTGTGGCAGCGCCGGTGCCGTCCAGACCTTGCTGGCGTCCGGCGCGGACTCGGAATCTCCCGTGAAGACTTCCAGGAGCAACAAGTCAAGACCGGTTCACCTGGCCGCGCGCCTCGGACAGCCAGATATCCTGCGGATGCTGGTTGACAAGGGGTGCGACGTGAACGCGAGGGCGGAGGCTGGCGACACCGCAGCCATCCTCTGTTCGCGCCACAAACGCGAGGACTGCCTCGGAGTTCTCGTGTCCGCCGGTGCAGACGTCGCGCTGTTAAACTCGGCTGGCGACTCCACGGCCTCCGTCGCTTCCTCTGGGGGATGGAAGATCAGCTTCGAACGGGCTGTTCTTGGCGCGATTCGGTCCGGGACCATCCCACGCTCGAGCGATCGGAACGTGTTCTCCCCGATGATGTTCGGCGCGTCGTGCGGCGACGCGACCGCGATGGAAGTGCTGCTCGCTGAGTCAGACGTGGACGTGGACGAGCAGGATCTGGACGGGTGCTCGCCCATAATGGTTGCTGCCAAGACGGGCAACGTGGAGGCCTTCCGCGCCCTCGTATTCGCCGGCGCCAACGTGAAGCTGAGCAACAAGCGCGGCGAGACGGCCATTGGGCTGGCGCAGCAGAGCAAGAAGAGGGACCTCTTCGAGCAGGTCATGCTCGAGTTCGCGCTGGAGAAGGGCATGCCTGGAGGCTTCTACGCGCTTCACTGTGCCTCCAGGCGCGGCGACACCGCGGCGGTGCGGCACCTCGCCAGCACGGGCTGCGACGTGAATATCCCCGACGGCGACGGCTACACCCCGCTGATGCTCGCGGCCAGGGAAGGCCATGCGGGCGTGTGCGAGCTTCTCATCTCCTACGGCGCTCGCTGCGACATCAGGACGACGCGCGGCGAGACGGCGCTCTCCCTGGCGCGAGCAACGCTGGCCGCGACGGGGTTCAACAAGGCCGAGGACGTGATCATGGACGAGCTGGGCCGGCAGGTGGTCCTCCAAGGCGCGCACGTCAGGAAGCACACCAAGAGCGGGCGCGGGAGGCCTCATGGCAAGTCGCTGCGCATGGTCGCTGCGGCGGGCGTGCTCCGGTGGGGCAGGTCGAGCCGGCGCAACGTGATCTGCCGGGAAGCCGAGGTCGGTGGCAGTTCGGCGTTCCAGCGGCACAGGCAGAGGAAGGGAGACGCGTATGAGCCGGGGCTGTTCCGTGTGGTGACTGCGACAGGGAGGGAGATGCACTTCGTGTGCCAGGGCGGCGAGGAGGCCGCGGAGTTGTGGGTGAGGGGCATCAGGGCCGTGACCAGGGCGACGTTTGGCAAGAGAGGCAAGGAGTAAGTGACGCGTTGGCTGCTCTGTGTCACCGTTAGGCTCTGTAGGTTTGCAGCGAGCGCGTGCTTGTAAAGAGTTGTAGCGGGCGTAGAGCCGTAGAGGGGCTGTGTCGTTTGGTGTGGTGTGCAGCTATGCGGTGGTCTTCAGCTCGAAGGCTTTGGCTGCTGGGATTTGGCTTGCCATGATGGTTTTTGGTTCAGGGGCATGGGGTTGTCTGTGTTGTGTGTACATAGCCTGGGTGTTGTCTCGGCTAAGTTGCTTTAGCTAACTGGCTTGTAGTGCGTTTCTATCTGAATTCCCAGTCTCCTTTGAGAAACTCGCCATATGAGTTGTTATGAGTTCTGACACGAAGCCAATAAACATATGAGCTCCTCCAATGGAAAATGCTCCCCCGGAAGGGTGTGAGGGAGAAAAGGCTAGTGCCCGAACCTCACATATATCTATGAGTTCTGACACGAAAAGCTCCTCCAATGGAAAATGCTCCGGGAAGGTTGGGAGGGAGAAAAGCTAGTGCCCTAACCTCACACATATCTGGAACACTCATTTCAAATGCAGAAGCGAAAAACACAACACTCATTTCATGTGCAGAAGCGAAAAACACTTCTTGCCAACCACGTGTATCAAACTGAACTTAAGTTTCTTCGTTCTGCAAGTTTTAATCATAGACCGCACGACTGAAATTACATGACCACCAGCTAACCTGTCCTGGTCATCTCGCTGCTCTGAACTGCTACCAGTGTGGCAGTATAGTTAGAATGGGACAATAAAATTTATATCCTCCACTCAGCTGCCAAATCGCAGCTGCTCAACATTTTTGGAATGTAAACAAAACACGACTAGTAAATGAAACATAACTCATCGACACAGATCTCTTCAGCTTCCACTGATTTCTTTCTCCTTAGCCTTGCACATATCGTCTGCTGACTTTATGAACTTCTTGGTCAATTCTTCAACCTGGCGGAAACTTAACAGGTTAAATGCTCATTGGAAGGCAACATACTTATTGTTAGCGATGTTTCAGATATTCACCTCCTTCTCAATCCTCTTTACATCATCCTTGGGCATACTACATGCAGATTTCTTTATTGTATCAAGTGCCTGGACAAACATGGCAGTATGCTACATAATGCTAATAATAGCATAGAGCAGTGTAGTTGATGGAAACTGACATCCAGTAATACTCAAAGTCCTAGACTTAAAGCAACTTAAGTTTAGGAAGAATTTGAACATAGTAAATTTAGCTTTGAGACCCAGACTAGGCCGAGTGAGATAGCAAAACTACTTAAGCACACTAGTGAACATTACCCACAATATGAAGGCTCATCAGTCATCACTAAACATAGATCAATTTATTAGTCTTCATTTCTGATAATGAAATGGAAGATTGAATGAGCCCAACCACAAATTAGTTTTCTTACTCATAATATCACTAAATGGTGAGAGAATAACTTTTCAAACTTGCTACAAGTGTACCCGGCCCCAAAGGAATAATAAATTCTAGAAAATAGACATACTCAAGTATCACATGCTAGTCAAATGTATTTCTCCTAAATTCCAAGTGTAAAACATTATGTTTAGCTTAAAATTTGAATCAACTTAAACTGCGGAATAACCGAATAAGGCATATGATTGTCTACATAGCTACTGCCATCACCAGAATAGATTAATTAAAAGAAGAAAAAGAGCGAGCCTGTGTTACCTTTTGGCGTGCTCTTCTAATACTTTGTTTAAAATCCTCTGCCGATTTAGTAACAACCTTGCACAGTGCCTATACTCAGGCACCGAAAAGAAAATGTTAGCTGTCTCCATACAAATGAATTAGTATTAAGTCTGCAAATCTTACCTGTATATTCTCCTTTGTCAACCTAGGCATGCATAATAAAAAAAAAATTAGCAGAAGGAAGCAAAATTAAGACTGTAGTACAGAGTTATGTAAACTAAGTTATTCCAGTTGCCTCTCCCTAAATATTGAATGGAATGAATCTCAAGTTTGTAGATCGTGCAATTAGCTCTTTGAATCAGTAATAGTATTACAAAGAGTACTCTAGCATCAAAGGGAACACTTACGGAGGGATAGCTGCAATAATCCTATTCCCATCAGGTGTTGGATTAATGCCCAATGGTGATGAGATAATAGCATTCTCAATAGACTTTATGGACTGTAGAGCAACAGATTAGAAATGAGTCAAAGGGATACTAAAGCAGAAGCCCTACGCTATTTAAGTCCAAGGCAACAGGTAACAAACATATTAACATGACAATTGGTGTTTAGGCCTATAACAGAAACTTGAAAACAACACCAAACATATCTTCTGTGTACCATGTTTATTTTCATGAAATTTTACTTGATCCTCCGGAAAACAAATTATTGATACAAAAACTGCATCTACTTGACAACAAATATACCGGCTGCAGCTAGTAAAATTTAAGGAAAGAGATTCTTCTTACAGTAGGATCATAAGGCATTATTGATAGGGTATGTGCATCCAGGACAGAAACAACAGCAATGCGATTCAATGCAACTTTAGCTCCTGCACTTTCCACCATGATATGGTCAAGCATGCCTGCAGAACAGATGTATTTTTATCATTAGCTGGAGAAACTGCACTGATCAACAAAAGGAAAATAAGAATACTATGGCAAAGGCAGAGGTGGCAATATAAGGTTACCAGGAGTAGCTCTTCCAGTCCGTAGTTTGCTCAGCTCTCGTGACAATGCGATCACTGCAGCATCCATTTGTGCAATGGCAGCTGATTTGACAGTTGGCCCAATGTCAGGAGCAGCTTGAACAGTGTCTCCTCGATCATCCTCTACACATCCACAAACAAAGAAAATGTGATTGGTCCATCAAAGGCAATGCTTCTATAATATCCTGGTGTATCCATTTACTTGTATCAAATCAGGGGCGTAAAATGCTAGTAACACACAACAGGAACTAAGCTGCCATTTCACATTATCTAACAATCCAAGGAGGGGCGGGTGCGGAACTTACTCGATTTCTTCCCCTTCGCGAAGCCTCTTCGGTTCTCGAAGAGGAAGAGCCGCGCTGGAGCCAATTCCCCGGCGCCCGCAAGGGATACCCCGGCTGGGAGGCGGTGCACGGTGGTGGAAGCGGAGGAGGCGGCCGCAGCGCGGAAGGAACGGGCGGCGAGGGTCGCGCCTCGGCGAAGGAGGAGGGCCATAAGGGCAGGGGTTGGGGGTTCGTTCCTCTGAGGCTGGTCTATAGAAGGCTCAGGTGGTCAGGTTGCTACGCCGGCAAGCGGCGGCGGCGGCGGTGAGGGGAAACAGAACAAAGAGAATGGACGCTTTGTTGTCCCGTTCTCCGTGGGTTTTACCCGTTTGCGGCCGAAACGAGAATGGACGCTTTGTTGTTCTATAAGTTGGGCTGTGTGGTCTCGGGGTCTCCCGCAATGGGCTTTAGCAGCCCAAAATTCTTAGGATCCATTCATTTATTTGGCCTTTTGATTTTTGTTATTATTAGAGCTCGGTGGTGGGAATGTTATTTTGTCCTTGAGATGTCGTATGGTTTATATTTTGGCATAGAGACTGATATTTTTGAAAACCTTTGTACCGTTTATATCTCTCTAATATTTTATCGAGTGGTTTTTCGGTATTATTTATATAACTAAACTCATTTTGCTATAATGTCGAAAAAATCCAAAGATGGAGTTCCGGACTTTCATGGACAATGATGACTCCAAGATCAAAGCGATGTCAAACAAATTCTGCAACGACATGGTCAAACTATTTGGAATGAGCACGAACGGCAAATCGAAGCAACTCAAATCTGCTGCTTCATGAAATGAATTATGTAGTTTAACATGAACGAATGGAATTATTGTCTGCAAAATAATCCGTAAGAATCGAATTAAAATTTAGATAGTTTCGTAATGGAGTCGTTGCGCAGAATTTGGTCAACATCGAGCGTGTACAACAAGGACCGCAGAGTCTGGACAAGACCATGCTAGATTTACCGTTCGTGCTCATTTCAGAAAATCGGAGTTTTTCTTTTCTTTTATTACATAATTACAAGTACCTTTTTTTTCGAGATAATAAAGATGACTGGACTTTGGAGGTTGATCCCGTAACTGCACACCGACGACGAAATAAGGAAAGAAAACGCGCAAATCAAATGTAATAATACTGCAACTTGGAAGCTACTGTGCAGAATGGTCGCAATGACGCCAACGAAATGCAGCCGATCCGGCATCGGCACGGCACGAACTCCAGCCTCGTCATATCAGAGAATTCGATCAGAGGCCGCGATGGCGACCTCTGCTATGCCGTGACCGCGGACTGCGGTCACCATCGCACACAACGCGCCGCGCTGGCCCCCCGGGCCGTGCCCCCTGTGCCAGAGCAAACCGCGCCCGGCCGTCCTCTGCGTGTTCCCCAGGCTCAGCCCCGCGAGCGCGATGCCGATGCCGATGCCGCAGACGCGTCGGAGAAGTAGTTTTCGCAGCGGTCACCGCCCGCGGGCTGGCTGGGGCCCCTCCGGCCGAGACCTCCCGCAGCACACCCGTACGTGACATGTCGTGCCGCGAAGACCAAGCGCATACCGTGGCACGGTCTCGGCGCGTCAGGGTTCAAGGCACTGCTGCACGCCAGCGACACGTTAGCCATGTGGCTGCATCAGCCACGCCCGCTGCAGGCGCTGGCAGGATGAGACGAGCGGACGGCGTGAGCCATGGGGCGTCGTGGGTGCAGCGGTGCGCGCGGACTACGGACTCGGTCCAACTCGAACCACGTACACGGTCTCGTCAGGAGGCTGGAGGCCTGGAGCTAACTCCCCGTCGCTGGGCCCCGCGACGGAGAAAATTCGCGCAGAGATGTCACGGCCGTGCTTCACATCATCGTTGGCCGCCCGCCCGTTTCCCGGTCTCGGAACTTTGTCCACCTCTGAGCGGCTGCTCTCCTGCTGCAGCGTTGCCGTCCACAGGATTCCGTGCGAGATACATAAACCGGCCGACAGCCACCGGTCGTTGCGTCCGGCTCACAACGCTGGCTAGGAGCTAGAGCTAACCTCTGCAACCACCGAGCAGTAGTCCCGGCCGGCTAGCTCCGGCTCAGCGATAAGAAGAGCAGGAGCGGCAGCCGCGACCGCGTGCTGTGTGTTGCGTGCGCCGCCGGCGATGGGGTGGTGGGAGAACGCCAAGAGCGTGTTCGGCGATGGCGGGGACGGCGGCAACGTCGGCTGCTTCCCCAGGATCGGGAGGAAGCAGGCCAGGGACTCGTACGCTTTCCCGGCGGACCCTGGGAGCGGTACGTTTTCTGGTCTCCTTTCGCTCCGTTCTTTTGCTTTTGGGGGGCCGTCATGGCCATGTCTGTGTGTTCAGTACAGCTTTCGATTCAGAATTTCTTTTGTCACTCTTGTGTTCTCTTGTTGCTCTGATAGTCTGGCCCCTTGGGTTTAATAGGATTATCCTCATGCTCTGCAGTCAGCACAAAAAATAGCGTTTTTTTTCCTTTCGTGTGAGTGTGTGTTTCATGCTCTGCAAGAAAAATTCTGAAACCAGGCAGCACGACGAACCATTGGAACGGACATCGGCGGCAAACCCAAGCACTCTGCAGTTTACCAGCTCCACACCATAAGTTTCTGACGCGCCGAACACTTGTGTTTTGCTTCAGGGAAACGGAGAGGGTCGCGCGGCCCCGTCCCGGAGGAGGTGATCACGGTGGAGGCGCCGGAGGTGCCGCTGCGGGAGCTGAACGAGATCACCGCGTCCTTCTCCGGCGACAAGCTGATCGGGCAGGGGTCCTACGCCAAGGTCTACCAGGCCACGCTGCGGAGCGGCAGGCTCGCCGTCGTGAAGCGGCTGGAGAAGCCTTCCAAGCACGCGTCCAACGTCGTTTTCCTCAAGCAGCTCGGGGTGGCGTCGAGGCTGCAGCACGACAACTTCGTCCGCCTGCTCGGGTACACCATCCATGGTGACCTCCGCGTGCTGGTCTACGAGTTCGCCACCATGGGCACCCTCTACGACGTCCTTCACGGTGACAGAGAGGTGCTGGGGCTGCCGCCGCCGGAGCAGGGCAGCGGCGCCGGCAGGCCGGTGCTGAGCTGGATCCACCGCGTGCACATCGCGCTGGACGCGGCGAGGGGGCTGGAGTACCTGCACGAGATGGTGCAGCCGGCGGTGACGCACAAGGACGTGCGCTCCACCAACGTGCTGCTCTTCGAGGGCTTCAGGGCCAAGATCGCCGACTACAACATGTTCAGCCAGGCCGCGGACATGGCCAGGCTCAACCGCTCCACGCACACGCTCGGCTCCTTCGGCTACCAGGCGCCCGAGTACGTGCTGCGCTGCTCCTGCTGTCTGGGGTCGGGCCGGGGGCCGGGTGGTTTCTGACGGATTTTTCATGGTTTGGGGGTTGTTCATTCAGGTACGCCATGACGGGGCAGATGACGGACAAGAGCGACGTGTACAGCTTCGGCATCGTTCTGCTGGAGCTCCTGACGGGTAGGAAGCCGTTGGACCGGACGCTGCCGCAGGGCCAGCGAAGCCTGGTGAACTGGGTAAGAATTATCGAAGTCGCGCCCTGTCTACACACAGTTATAGCAAAATAAGGGTCAGAATTTGTTAGTCGTAGTACTTGTAGGTCACCCACCCCTGACCCTGAGGCCATTATTGGTTTCGGTTTTCTGAAGGTAACCAAGATGCTAGACCTCATCAATCAACCAAACAATGAAAAGAAACGCGAAACCAAATCGGAATAATCGCAACCAGTTAGTCTTTCCTAATCCTAATTATCAACCATTCTCTACGCATTCTCTCACCTAACGAGATTAGAATCGAACGAGGTGCTTTCCTAGACACAAAGTGGAAGGTTTAGGTGACATTCAGTCACATTGACCGAGATGTGCTTAGTTTGTTCAGCTTCAAGAAGACCTGAAAGGAAAGTTCTAGCGCCCCGATTAAAAATTGATGGAGCCTGCCCTCCAAGTGCTATAAGCTAATAATATTGTAAATAAAGAAAAGCTAAGTAGGCAGTAGCTATGATATCTTTGTGGTACAGGAGGATCGAAGTACTCCGCATGATCTAGTTGGGCGCGAGAACAGCAGCAGGAGTAGAAATGCAGAATCAGTCTTGTACTCGAAAAACGATGCTGCCACACATAGTACTCTTCTGTTATCTGTAATCAATATTACACCAAATGGCGAAAAAAAAAAGTCTGACGATTTTCTGATCATGTTGGTGCATCAGGCAACTCCGATGCTGACGGAAGACAGGGTTCAGGAATGCATCGATCCGAAGCTTGGTGATCAGTATCCTCCTGCCGGAGCTCTCAAGGTCTCACTCTCGATCCATATAATATAACTTTATACACACGAAAATTTCTCTTCTGCTAGTAGTAGGGCTTGCGAGCCCTTGGCATGGCGACAGAACCTAACCATGTCGACCTGGTTGTCACCTACAGCTCGGGCGAATCGCGGTGCAGTGCCTGCAGTACGATCCCACCTTCCGGCCGTCCATGGGCACCGTGGCCCGCGTGATCAACTATGCTGTCTTGCGAGACCAGCAGGGCGTTGTCTGATCTGATGCATGCAAGTTTTGCCACTGTAGCTATGAATATCATGCATGTCTTCCTGTTCTATGTTATGTAAGCTAGATGGCCATGCTCAAGCAGCGGTCACATACTCACATCTGTAGGCAGTATATGGATACTATAATACTATGCAAACTTGGAAGCAGCAAGGCAGCACAGAACGCTGAGGTTACAGCCATGCATGAAACAATGAGCTAGTTTGTATTTTTTTTTTCTGAGAATAATTTGTGAAGTACAGAGATAAAAACAGAAAAAACTGCACAAGGACGGAGCTGGGCATTAAACCAGCTGTGGGTTTTCTCGACCTGCACAAGGTCTTCTTAATGCAATGCCCAGGGTGTTTTACTCTCCACAGGTCGATTTCTTTTTAAAAAAAAATTGTCAACAAAAATATCATTTTGCCCCGAAAAATAGGGGAAAGAGTTATGGTACATAATAAGCTTTAGTACATCAGTAGTTTATAAGGCCCTACTGCCATATATTGGCCCCGAACGTGGGGCGTATAAAACAAGAAAACAGAGGAACAAGGTGGCCTGAATTCTGCATAGGAGTATATAGATATTTCTTTTTCTTATACAGTTGGCAAGAGCATGTGTTCTACTCTCGGCAAAAAAGAATTTCTTCTATACCTACCTGCAGAACCAAATAAAACGAATTCATAAAAATCCTTATGAATAAGATGCTCCTATGTAAGTTAAAAGTGCACTGCTAAAAAGACTTTGAACATGTAGATGAACTGTCGAACCGTTATACCAGCAAAGTAGGTTTATATTTTTCAGTGCCATCAAATTATCATTTACATGCAGGTCACCAATGTCTCTCATACAAACCAAAGATTATAAGCATGAGATGTACCTCGAATGTAATCTCAAATTGGCAGGAGTGGTTTTCTCTCCTCAGTTGCACTAAGATGCCTTGCCTGAAACCAGTGCGCATAGGCATTAGAAATCACCTCCGCAAAAAGATGTTAATTCTATTCAGTCAAAAAATGGGTCACTTACATCGTCGGCGGCACCAGCAGTCATATTTACAAAAGAAGACTCAGAGGACCTGGTGAAACAGAAATTGCTTTATTAGGCCAGATGTTGGGCAACATTTAGCGGATATCAACAATGCATGCTAATATTTTAGTTATTATATGCTGTGCTCCTTTACCATATCGAATTTATTTGATAGCATCTGAAATAGCCATGAGAACCAGTGAATCGTGTATGAAATAACATTTTTCTCAGCCTCTTTACCTATGATTTTGTGCATCTCCCAGCTCAACTGTTCCAGCTGGTTTTTCATCCTTGACTTTTGCTAGTGGAGAGAAAAACTGAAGAGAAATATGATTCATATAAGTTTAGTTGCGGTAAAACAATCTAAAGAACAAAAATAAACAGCTACCTGGTGCATTGAAATAAATACTATTGAGATGCCTAAGAGAAAGTTAACGGTCAAGGGTTGCCCCAAAAAAGCAGCCGAAGCTAGACCAGTGAAAATTGTGGCAACAGTTGATGAGTACTTCTTCAAAATAGTGTCTGCAGTATTATTCCAGTCAGCCAATCATTCAGAATTGAGGTAAGAGGATATAATGGATGGAGACAGACGAACTAGTATCATAAAAGTGAGATTTGTGGGCATATTTTCTGTTACCTGCATACTTGAAGAAGAAAGAAGAGAGAATGCCTTGAGCAGCATTGTTACAAATGAGAAACATTGTTGCCCTCGAATGCCCTCGAAAGATATCAAAACTCTCTGGGCCTGTAAAAGAACAGGACATAGTACATCATACTTCATACCTCGTACTGCAATAAACAGTCACAAACCACAAACCAAACATAAACACATGTTTCTCAGCTCTGGGTTTGCGTATCATTGCAGCATTTGTGCATTACAAATTGACACTACACAACAAACTCGTCAATACATAAAGCTCTAAGCAAGAGACCCTGTTACAACCTCCAAAAGCACCAGTTCACCTGGGCACGGCTGCTTACTATAGGGAGGAACCTTTGGCAGCCCACATGGACTATGAAACAACATTGGTAATGTGCCTAAGGAAATTGTGGCACCAGTTCCAATATTTTACCACTGCTTAATGCCTTACTTATCAGTAGAAAAAAGAAACATTTTTCCACATAAGATACTGTACCTTGAAATATGACAGTCCCTAAGATGCCAAGGAAGTTGAAAATTGCACCATAACCATATAAGAACAAATTCTGCAAATTATGTAAATGCTTAGTGGAATAAAGAGAGAGCATGGTCAAGAAATTAAGACAAGAGGTCAAGAAATTGAGGAAACAACATGGTAGAGAAATGGTGTTTAATTTCCATATCACATAACGGTAAAAACTAGGGAAGGCGGCTGATTTTGTAAAAAAGAGAAATTACCTGAAGGTATATGCTTGTATCAAACTGGCTTTTTAGAGCGTACTCATTGTAGACAGAGGCAAATGATGGGACAGAAACCTAAAAAATTATAGGAATGTGTATACATGAGGTTCTGCATTCACCAATTGTTCAGATATACAAAGATAAACAAAAAGATGAAACCAATCTGTACAAACTTACAAAAATTAGAGTATATGCGTATGCAATAGCAGTGACTGGAAGACCAAAAGCATTGGTTCCCTCAGGTATGGAGCGTAGTTGATTGACACTGATTCCAATAAGCAATAGGGCAAGGGCTTCCCACTGATATCATACGATAAAACAGGGAGGATTAGACATTGCCAAGATAACTTTTTTTTACTAAAATAGTACATAGGTCATGAAAAAACAGAAGAAAAATGGATCTACTATACTAGTCATAAGTGTGACACTTGGTAAAACACATAAATGATACAATGTTGCCAAACTAAGATTATGATGTTACCATCAAGCAATAAATGGATATGTTTCCTCACTCAAAGAAAATGCAATGATAATCCAATGATGACAACATTCTTACCTGAATTATAGAGAATTTTCTTCTCATGATAATTTTTAGGAGAACAGCAATGACCAGCACCTGGATTGGACGTCAAAGAGTAGCAATATTAGCAACCTTGTTTTTTCATGTAAATGAATTAGATGTGTGCACTCACTAAGAGTATGCACAGATGCACATGTACTCACATATGGTACAAGAACAAAACATGTGAAGATGAAGTACACTAGCAAGTACCTTCAGGTTGCTTAGCATCTTCACAGTTGAGGGGTTGAAGTATAACTGCGTTGGAAGTACAAAAGAACATCATACAGCAAGACAAAAACTGGTGAAGACAATACCACATGAATGTCCAATATGTTAAACTTGATATTATAAAGACAAATGAACCTTGAAAACTAGTCGATTAAAATATTTCATTCATCTGTTAACATGCCTTTATCGTTATCCTTTATTGACAGGGAGAAAGAGCAAAGACACAGGTAAAAGAGCCATGAAAAGATATCTTCAAGAGAGAAATCAGTAGGGTACAATAAGGTGACACTAGTACCATTCACGTAATCTGACATAAATTCTTTTGCATAAAAGTGCATAGTTTAACAGAAATAACTTAATAAAGTAGATAAAAAAGTACATCACTTTAAGTTTTAAATGTACATCATGCAAAAGTGTTTGCACCCTGAAATACAAGGGTACATACAAGTGAATGTTATATCAGCCAGTTCAATGAACTTTACCTGCATGATAAACTTTAGGTAGTTGTTGATGGCATATAGGAGAGCTGGAACAGCTAAAAGTACATTATTACGAGCTGCCTACACAACAGAACATGTAAGACCAAATGATCAGGAGTCATGGCTCAAATGAATAGAAACAAAAAACAAATGCCATGCTTGTCTAAGATGAGAACCAGAAGTCAAGTATCATATATGAGCACAAGTACATGTGTTTTCTTTTAGATAGGATAAAATCACCTGTACAAAGGTAGAAAGTGACAGAAGTGGCTTCTCCCCCACCTTTTGTTTTCTAGACTGCAAAATAGAATAGTAATAAAGTTAGGGGTAAACACTTCCACACGATGAGAGCTACGTGGAAGTCATCAAAATTAATCAGATATGCCACTGGTCTACTGAAATTAATTTCTTACAATACTTTCCCAGCTCCCCAAACCATAAGTGAAAAAGATCGATATTTCACAGCAGGGCTGTACACACCCAACATGAATAAAAGCACATACTCTTGAGGAAAGCATGAATCAACACAAACTAACCTCGATTACTAGCATTACAATGGCAAAAATAACTTTTGCAACCTCTGTCAGAAAGTTAACGCTGATAGGACTGAACTGAAACTTCCCATCAACCTTCGACATGAAGACTAGGATAGGCTGCAAAACAAAGGTAAATGTTAGCAAAGTTGTGACAATGTGTATATTACAATGTGGTGCATGACTAACTAGATTAAATATGCATGGGGTGCTAAAGAATTATTATTTACTTTCAAAACAACCTTACTCAGATCTACTAATAAATTTCAAGCACAACAAAACAAGTAGACTTATCTATACTCATTCCCTGGTTTAGCTTTACCTACATGGGATTTGCTATATTCAAACAATCATATCATATGGGTATGAACTGTAATGCATGACACTATTGCTAGGATTAATGCTGTCAAACTCCCTGTGCAAGGGTTTATTGATTGGGCACAAAGTCATAAATAACTAGGGAGAATGAACCACCTGGAGGCCAACCAAGATGCAGTCCCCAGACACGAGGAGGACATTAAGTGCACGGTACTTGGATGATATCTTGCTGCGGTGCTTGTCGTACGCCCTCGACACACTCCTGGGGCTCGGAACTGCCACCTTGGAGCGACAAACGCTGCATTCCAGCACGCCATTCCTTTGCATCTCCTCCAACCGACCAGGATCAGCAGCCCAGACTATAGGTGTGAGCTCTGAAAAGTCCCCGTCAATACCTGTAGCCAAAACACTATAAGCAAACTGAGTAATAACTTGTAGTTCCCTCAAAACTTCACGGCATTTTTGCTAGTCCATTCATCGAAACGCACGAATTTCATCAAAACGTAGCATTACCCTGAAGACTGAAAACGCGAACGGGAATATAAGCAGCCGTCAGCAACTAGCTACCCACATCAGATCAACAGAAAAACCAACAGCGCCAGTAACTCAGCATATAAATGGACTAAAAACCGCGGACACAGCTAATTCACGATCATATGCCGCCTCCGTGTCCTATTACTGATTCCCGTCCAATCAACAGCCACGAAAAATAGCAGAAACAGTCAGAACAGCGAAGAGATCTGAGAGCGCGCTGGCGCGAGACTGTACCACGGACTCACTGGGAGATGCGGAAACGTGGTGGCGAGATCTCGCGGCGACGTGGATCTAGCCCCGCCTTCCCAGTCACCGGCTCACCGCGCGCACGCGGGCGGTGAATCCCGCTCGGCGGGGCCGGTGCAGGCTCCGCTACCGGCACGCTTCCGCTCGCGCGCCGCGTGTGCTGAGCGGCGAGGAAAGCCGCCGCGGCGATCTCGGGTGAAGGCGGGAGCCGGGAGGTGGGGGTCGCGAGCGCGGTGGCGGTGGCGCAGGAGGGGGAGGCGTGTCAAGGTGTGCGTGGCCGTGGGAGAGGAGGAGCCGGAAGTAGGCGGGTGCTCCTCTAGCGTTTTATGTTTTTCTCGTGGTCTGCGCTTTTGAGCTCGAGGATAATGCTTGGAAGACCCTGCGCTTTGCACGTTTATTACGCTTTTCCACTTCTCCGGAGTTATTGGATAAAGAAAATTTTTGTACTCTTTCGTGAGATGTCTATGTAGTCATGTCTGCTAGTACTATTGTTCTTTAATCGATCCTCTCTACCACTTGCTTTAACAACTCTTATCACTTTTGTAGATACTTTTTTATTAATTGTTATATGTAACTTCCTCATTGTTAGTGTTGGTACGCATTGTAATTGTCATTGTCTTTGCTGGTGTTAATAATCTAGCTTAGCTTTAGTTAGAGGGACTTGACTCACTAGTAGATGGACCAAATGACTCAAATCCTCATCTGTTAATTTATATGAGTTCTCAGGCATAGCGCGACATCACTTAGATATTGTAATGATCATAGTACCATTGAGATTATTGAAATAACTCTATATAGAGATGATAAAGTGAATGAGCATTGTGTGTCATAGTCTTTGGTTTAGAGTCAGATAGAGATAATACGACTTCTCTCATGATTCAGGCTCATCTTGCCCCTAGAAACCTCACGGATGGAGTCGTCCCATGTGGAATGAGCGTTGTATGCGCATGTGAGGAGTGCAGCTAGGTTGTGGTCGAAGGCCGACGTGTTGAGGGAGAGGGGGCCATCGACGGAGCGGGGCGGAGGAAGAGGGAAGCGCGTGGCCGAGGTCACCCGCGAAGGAGGGGAGGAAAAGTAGCGTGTGACACATGTATGACGGTGCAAGAGCATGGGAGTGGATGTGTGGGACAATGGTGAGGCCTGTGATGGAGATCGAGCGATGCCCTGTCTTGTATCTTCGTGTGTGTAGGAAAATAAAGATGGATGAGAAAGAAGGAATAAAATGAAGAAGAGGAGACTAACGGGTGGGTTCCACAAGTAAGATATTTTATTCCACCTTAGTGTCTCCAAACTAAACAGAAAATGGGACAACCTTATCCTCTTTTAATCAAACATGAGACGAGACCACTCTATCTCTAAAAACTGGGACCATTGTATCTATGTCTCGATAATCTTACATGTTGTAGTAACTGTTATTTTGAAATCGCTGATAAAAGGGAATAACTATTGCAGACAAGGCAAAACAAATTTTTTCGCTATAAGCCCATAACAAGCACTACGTTTGAAAATGTAAATGGGAAAACGGGTACAAGTATATAAATATAAGATATGCAAGGGAGGGAGGAGCAAAAGATGATGCCGAGCCGGTTCTTCATGGTCTCTGGCAGTTCGTGACCTGTCTCTTTTTGGCCGTCGCGTTCACAAGCAATTTGCAGCTCGTGCAAGCTACTGGCGCTTCTTTCAGCGATATGTACCCCTTTTGAGCACGTTGTCGGCGTTCCATTTCAAACACTATTTGCATGTTAGGTCCAGGTCCAAACACACCGGGATCCGGGAGTATTATTAATGCAAAAGAATATTCTTGAGTATCCTACCTATATATGTTTCTTCTTTTTAAAGAAAAAAGGGAGCTAAAAGCAAAAAGCCTATATATGACGCTAACAACTGTTATAGCAGCATTACCTTTTTCTCAGTGCTCATGCGATCCGCTTTGATGTGTTAGTTTGCATTTTTTTTATTAATACTCATTTTGCTCCTTGACTACCGTCCAAGACTTAGTTTTATCTCCAAACATTCAAAATGGTTATTTTTAAATTCTCAAAATTATAAATCGTATTAAGAATTTATGTACAAAACTTTATTCACAAGCATCGCAAAAGACGACACTTTGAACGGTGGTGAATCAGACTATAGGATACTAACAGCCATTATCGGAGGTCTGTGAGTTTTGTGATGGTTCATCAAAGGGGAGGAAAAATCCCTTTTTCTTAAAAAAAGGTAATAAAAAGCGAGAGATGAGTATGAAACTATGAATCAGAAATTAGGGGTTTCCCGCCACGAAAGGATATGACGGTGAACACTGAACGAAGTTTGCAATTTTCAAAACACGATTAACATCATACCATCGTTTACTCGATTACCAACTTTTTGACGCCAATACTCGATTACCAAATTAAGGGGATGGTTAGGCATCGCTTGTGGGGAAGCATTAGAATTCAGAGAGCACCCGTAGGCAAATTGAAAAGATAAACAGAGACACTGAGACAGCATAGCTGCACTTTGTTTGCTTTTTTTTTTTTTGGAGAATTAGTACTTTGTTTGCCAATTGGCTGGGCCTCGCGTGGTGGGCCATATTGAACTGGGCCAGGTATGTTTCTGTGTTCGTTCGACGCACGACTGGACCGCAGGACTGGACTCTGGAAGGAGCCCGTCGGGCCCGGACCAGCAGCTCCCAAAACAAAAAGAAAAAAGAAAAAAAAACTGTGGAGGGGGAAAAGCAACCCAATCCTAGGTCACGCCGCCCATCACACGGCACCCAAATTCCGGGCCCTTCTCGCCTCTCCCCGCAGCCGACGACGGCGACGACCGCCGCAGCGGCGGCCGCGATCCGAGAAGAATCAGCCGCCGTGCAGGCGCATTATCCGTCCTCATCCAACCAGTCCCAGTGGAAGGGGAGGAGAAGGCGAAGGCGGGGGCTGAGCCAATTGACCCCACTTCGCCGCCTGATCGTGCGCTCTCGGCACCGCCGATGCTGCGGCGCCGGCATGGCGTCGGCGCTGCTCTCATACCTGCAGGCCCTGTGGCCGTTCTCTGCCCTCCTGAGGGAGGAGGACGACCTACGCGCGTCGGCGCGGCTGATCGGGTCGCTCTCTGTGCCGGAGGAGACGAAGCAGTTCGTGCTCGCGCTCCGGGAGCCTGGCGGGTCGCCGCAGGACCGGAGCCGGGACGGCGCCGGCGTGATCTACATCCTCGCCGCACAGAACCTGTCGGAGCAATCCGCCTCGGACGCCGAGCGCCTGATCAGGGAGGTGCGGCCGAGGGCCGTGGTCACCCAGGTCGCGCGCCCGGCCCTCGAAGACGTCCGGATCGAGGAGGATTGCCTGGCTCGCAATGGAGGCGGGGGCGTCCCGGTACCGGCGTCGCCGTTTCAGGTGATCATTCGGTGCGTCATGGAGAAGAGGAGCAAGGACCAGTACGTGAAGGCTGCCGCGTGCCAGGTCCTGCAGGAGATTTTTGGGGTCGGTTTCTATGGCCATCTACTTGCTGCCAAGAGAGCTGCAGAGGAGACGGGTTCGTGTTTTCTATTGCTTGAGTCTCCGTATGAGAGGAATTGTGGCGGAGGTGGATCGGCTAGCCGGAATAGTGCTGCAGACGATAACTCAGCTCAGCCACTACAGGCTAGTTGCTCGCTAGCTCACAGCACCATGGATGGTGACTCAGGTTTGCAATTGCAGGCTAACTGCTTGATCCCCAGGGGTGCCATGACCTCCCATGGTAGGAATATATGTCTTATGGATGATAATGGAGGACAGCTCTTGAAGTCACTGGCACCAACTCTTAATTTCTTGATGTCCCAAGCAGTCCCTTCCAATGCTGCTACTGAGTACATGCCATCTGAATGCAAGCCAACTGACAGATATGAGGCGCCACCATTTGCTCAGTCTGTCTACCCTTTACTTGCGGATCTTTATCATTTATTTGTTGATATTCCATCGATTGGTAGGGCTATGACTTCTGCTCAGAAGTTGCTTACTCAAGTTCATGAGGGGGAGCCAATCAGCAGTGATATGCTATCTGATGTGTACATATTTAGAATTGCAATAGAGGCCCTCAGGATGGGTTTAAACAGTGCAGCAAGGTCACATATTAATACCAGAGATAAACATGGTTCGAAAGATCTGGATTTTTCACAACTCCAATCTGATGAGAAGTCCCACATCCTTCTTGTGCAAGCTCTCAGGAGTCAACTGAGAGAGTTTGGTTCTGTGGTGGCTATAGTTGACGCGAGCTGCTTAGCTGGAATAAGGAGACATTGGAACACCCCTGTTCCTTCAGAGATTACTCAATTAACCAGCAGATGCTTCAATCACTATGGTGCTGAAAACAATGATAAAATTGAGGTGCCTTCAGCAGACAGCACTGATAAGAAAAGTTGGATATCTGAGAAACCTGTGGTTGCTGTTGGTGCAGGAGGTACAGCACTCTTGGGCTTTTCATCACTGTCAAAATCTCTCCAGGCTTCTGCCTTCCTTAAGCTCGCCCCTTACAAAAGTCCAATGGTTCTAAAGTATGGTTTGATGCAGCTACAAAGACATGCTGCTATTGTAGTAAGCAAGATGCTCCCTCACGGGGTTGTTACTGCTGGCTCAAAGGCTTCTGCTTTGAAGTTCACGGCTTCAGCAGAGAAGATCCGAGCGGTGGCGCACACTGTAATATCATCAGCTGAGAGAACAAGCTTATTGGCTATGCGGACTTCATTCTACGAAATAATGCAGAAGAGACATAGGCAGCCTTTCAGAATAACTCCTTGGGCAACATTTGGCTGCAGCATGTTTGCATGTGCTGGCCTTGTGATGCACGGAGATGGGATTGAGTGTGCAGCCGAGGCAGCACCTTCTGTTCCCATGATTGCTTCTCTGGGCCGTGGCCTTGAGAGCTTACGTCTCACATCCCAGGAGGTGAGACAAACAAAGGGCCAAAATGTGAAAGAAGCTTTGCGAGCATTAATGAACAACTAAGAAATCAGCAAAATAAAGGGCCAACACTTCACAACTGGAGCTGTATGGATTTTTGTCTTGCGATTTGGGGGCAAGACAAATTATCATGAGCTGTGAAGTGTACTTTTCTGTTTGCCAAGATAGTGAAATTATGTTATTGTGCTTGTGGGCGTGACTAGCAAAGCTTAGGAGCACTTGAGGGAGATAAGAGTGTTTTTTTATTGACTTTCTGTACATACACACAAGACTAGCAAATATGTTCTTGCCTTGCAATTGGAGAAAAAACTATTAAATACTCATACGAAACAATGTCGTGAATGGTATGGTACATATGTACTTATATTTTATTTATGTTTTATGCTTTCACAATTTATTTATTTATTTAATAATTATCATCCATCCATAATATAAGTTAATGTTGAAAATAAACAATAATGTTCTATTAAACCCGTAAGAGGAAATCATGATCAACTAAGCATAGCATGGAAGGGATTCCGTGAATATCCCATTCCAAAAATCGAAACAGTGAGGACTTTTTAGAGATCGGCTAAGACTAGTCCAATATATGTTTTATGGGAGTGTCATGCACATTAAATAGGGTGTCACATTAGCAAAATTACTGACTTGACAGGGTCATTGAATGAGGGGGTTTCATCAGATGAGAGAAGAGTTTTATCCTTATAAAACTCATCTGGCTCGGTATCTAGTTTGCAGTCTTGATAACTGTGCCATGAACCTTTGCATTGTGAGTAGCCTAATAACAGTAAATGCACCAGAATTTATAGAGAATATTCAAATACCCCAAAGAGCCAGCTATATTAGAGTAATTATTTTATTGAGTTGTATACTCCTTGACCTAGGATCTAGGAGCATAAGCCATGATGCCAACATCATTTTACAGAAGGTATGGAAGAGTAAGACTATTCCTCCCCTTCTTAAAACATTTGCATGGAGACTTATTAGACGTGCCGTAGCTACTGGTGAAAGAACGGGTAGGTACTCTACCCACATTGACCAAAATTGTGCTTAGTGTGGGGCCGTAGAAAATTATCATCATCTGTTTTTTAAATACAATTTGCCTAGTTAGGTTTGGTCTAGTGCTAATCCCCCATCTACACTAATAATATTCCCATAGAAGAAGATGGGGTTCAATTAACTATTCCTCTGCTCACTACCAATAACCCCTCTGATGATTTACTTCGTGCAACTCTGTTTACTCTTTGGTATATTTGGAAGGCATGCAATGATAACAGGTTTCAGAGAAAAATCTGGACGCCGGTTCAGGTTCATAATACAGCTAAAGCCCACATGCATACACATTTTAGTGCTATTAGAGAGCAGGAAGAAAACAACATGTTGCCTACACCTTTGAACAACAGCTCCCCAGGTACAACTTCTCATTATGAGGGACGCAACATCTGCAGGACAATGAAAATGCACATATCAACACCCAACTGCAGGCCCTGACTAAACCATCACATGGACGGTCAGGGGAACTGACTCCAATGCTGGATGTTCAAGCCACTCAACCAGCCTGTTCGTTTGAACTTATCAGCCAGACCAGCCAACCATTCAACAGTATTTTTCTCTCATAAAAAATCAGCAGCAGCCAAAACCAGCCAGCCAGAAACGACCAAGCGAACAGGACGAAACATCTAACGGGGCAGCAGCATCAACCACCTGACCTCAACCAAGGTATTAATTTTATGAATGCCGGTAGAACGACGCAACTCCTTCAGCTGCAAGACCTTAGCACGGGCATAATTTGTTACATTGATGCCTCACTTGCTCGTGATGCTCGTGGACATCAGCTTAGAGACGCTGGTATAGGTATTTATATTTATGAATATGCAGGCACAACCCGTGAACAAGTTATACATCCAGGCCATCATCAAGGAGGTCTCTTCAGTCATTATGGTTGAAGCTGGTGGGCTTGCACTTGCTGCTCGATTTGCTACTAGTATAGGCTACACAATCATTTCTTACATACAACAGCTTGCACTCCTCTGCTCATCAGACCACAGCCATCCCCCAGATTGAAGAATGAAGAAATTCACTCAAGAATATGATAGCTATTCTGTTACTAGTCATTCCCATCTGTACAAGATCAATAGGACACATAACTTAGGGGCTGATTTACTGGCTAGACAAGCTTATTTAGCAGCTGCAACTGACCATCAGCCTTCTCTAAGGGATTGCTCATATGGAGCTCATGTACATCAGTGTCCTCTAAGTCAGGCACTGAACATTGTAGCCACTTCATGCTGCTGAGATAAATGAAATGTTGGTTGTCAAAAAAAAACTTCTCATTTGTTATGGCTTGGACCTTTTATGGTGGATCTGGGGGCACAAACTCCTTTTTTCTATATTTTTAGAGAGAGAGAATTGATATATGATCTATTTGAAGCTGCTACAGGTTTGCGAATGATGCATAATTACTTTCACATCGGAGGGGTAGCTGCCGATCTCCCTTATGGATGGATGGATAATTAGCTGTATCATTGACTACTTCATATTTTAATAAAAATAAACAAGTTCTGTTCCTAATTAAAACTACATTGTATGGTGTAAATATTTCTCTTCAAAACTTAATATACTAGAGGATTACTCGTGCGTTGCCGCTGATATAGAGGAGGAACATAATGAGTTAGAATGTTAACCACTAAGGATTAGGAGATGAATGCCTTGTGTGTTGCCTCAGGATTTGCATTGAACGTGAAGAAGGTGAAGTGCAAGGGACACACATAATGGCTTTGCTGACATGGTTTCATAAGACGGTAGTGGGACTTGGTGGATGACGTGACGCAGGGAGGTGCAAAAGAATTAGGCTCGTAGGGTTTATCTTTACAGGAGATTAGGTAGATTCTACAAGCGTTGCCGCGGTTATGGAGGAGGAATATCATGAAGAGAAAACATATAATGGGGGTTAAATAAGGGATAATATGGACTTAATATGGTTGATGTGGACATCTTGCATGAAGAGATAGATGTTGAAGAGATAGAATATCTAGTGGACTACTTAATGGAGAATGACGTTGACACCTTGCATGAAAAAAGAAATCATCTAGTGAGGTTTAGCTTTACAGTTACAAATATAGATTCCAAATCCTTAGCAAGTTAGTGAATGCATTGGAAACACCGATGACGAGGACATCCTACTTGTACTCCTCAACCACCTCTACGTATTTTTGGTTTTCTTCTGGCATGCTCTTGGTCGTCGTTGAACCTATATGCATGTAACTTATGCTAAGGATGTTCAACATACCTATAAAGCAGAACCTAACATGACTTATAGCATCTATTTGTATATCACATTTTTCTAAGCTAACAAAACAGGTTTGGTATTTTTATTTTTTCTATGATTTTTTATGAATTTTACATGTTTTATAAGAAAAAATAAAAACAAAAGAAGAAAAAAAAGGAAAGGCCTTTCATTAGCTTGGGTGGTCTATGATGAAGCTTTAGCCCAGGTAAAAAAAGGAAGCCTACTTGATTCAGATATTTTGTATCAGAAACCCTTATATATATATTTTAAAAACTATTAGTGTTCTCCTATCTTTTCTTGCATCTAGAACGTATATTTCTTTCTATTCTCTTTCCCACTTTTGATCTGCATTATATAGGCGTAAATGAGGTGAGGGTGAGATCGAGCGGGATTTGGATAGGGCGAGGCATGTTCTCTCAACTATTCTTACATCTAGAACCAATATTTCTTTCTATTCTCTTCCACACTTCTAATTTGCATTAGATTGACGTACATGATGCGAGTGTGTGACTGAGTGGGATTTGAATAGGGCGAGGCCAGTAGAAAAATGATGGACAAAAAAGTTTACAGAAATTTTGGCTTTTTATTATTAGGCATAGATATAATGTTCTTATCGGTATGAAAATAATTCAATAAGCTTCCTCAAAAAAATTCAATAAGATTCAATGACCTATGACAAATACTTACAACTTCGCCAGACGTGCTCAAGTAACAGGGACAAAATTATCATGCTGATCTCGTCGTAATATGTTTTATTTCATATCTATGCACACATACCATGGGAAGAAGTACATTTTTTTAGTATTACTCGAGAATTTAGTTAGAGTAATTATTGCCATCCTTGCGATATGTGCATGTCTGGTGTACACGTAAAGATATCTCTTGGTTACACAACAGTGAAAAACAAAGTCGATGTGGGCTCTTCCTTTAGACGGTTGCTACTTTGAGGGTGAGAAAATCTGAAATTTGATTTGTGTAGAAATCTGGTTGGATCGAGTTGTCGGGGCTCTGAAGTGTGTGCAGAGAAGTCACACCTGTAATAGACAACCAAGCTCAATGCTTATGCTGATGTTAAACAAGCAGTGCCTGCATTAGAGTTAGAACTTAGGAATTGATGAAACCTGAGAGAACAAGCAGAGTCTTGCAGCCTCCGTTTTGACCAAACAGGATATCGGTATCCAATCGGTCACCCACCATGCATATCTGGGATGTTGTGATTCCAAACCTATCACGGAGGTAAAAGAATGTAAAAATTAAAATTGCTTGAGATGTATGATTTATTACATTTAAAATAGTCACACATCATTCGATCAATATTTGTAATATTGAACATATTTAAACTTTATCCTAAGTCTCTTACTTCTTTGCTAGGTAGTCCATCATGAAAGTGGATGGCTTGCCGACTACTAATGGTTCTTGTTTAGTTGAACCAAGAATTGCACCGACCATTGATCCGCCGCCTGATCCAAGACCAAATGTTTCACAATTGATCAATGGATGTTTCTTCATACCATATAGGAAGAAAGCAATGCAAATAACTTACTTACCTGCCCATTCTTGGGCATCAGTAAGATGAGTGACGGCATCCCTGTTTGTTGCGATGAAAAGGCACCCTGGATTCTCACGGATACATAGTGTACCATACCTAAAATTGCATTGGGGCAGGCCTTGTAGAACGATTAGTATCGAATCTATATCTATGAACATGAATAAAGAGGAATAACGCTGTAACATGGCTAATGTGCTGCATTGCGGGAGCTTTACCCCACGGTTAGTGCTCGCGGGAGGTGGGCAGGCATCTTGAGCTAGGGTTCAATCAACGTTGTCAGCTCTTCGGTCGCACATTTATAGTATCTTAGTTACAACGTGTGTTCCACCGCCTAGCAGTGCCTTATGTTTGTGTTTAACCCTGTCGCTTTTGGCATCTCGCCATGATGTGATATTGAGCGTGTATGAAAAATCCCCAACTTCTTCTTAATGAAACGTGTGCAATGCACATTCTAAAAAAAAGCACCTTAACATGTAGTAGGTTGCAGCAAATGTGAAGCTAAGACTTACTGAACTTTGTAGTAGTTAAAGTACCGATCAAATCCAACCACAACAGCTCCCACCTGTAAGAAACCCAAATAGTGTGTCATTGGCTTTTCTCACTATATGCCACGCCCCATAGCATGAAGAAAGATCATACTTACATCTTCGTCATGCTCCATGTAAAAACCAGGCTTGAGCTCTATCTTCTTGTCTCCATCTGTCTACACGACGATAAAATCGAAGTTGCCTAAGTAAGTTTGTATATTCAGGCTTCACACGGTCGAATTAGTAAATACTGATTGATACCAATCAGATGTTGGCTCACAAACATTCTGACATGCTAGTGAAACTTAGTCTCATGTACAACTATTAATTAGTGAAGGATTTCAGAGACATAGTACTTACGGGTCCACCGAGGTGCTGAAACCCAGCTAGCTCTAGCTCCTTCAGAATTCCTTCTTCTCCGATAACATACACCTGAAGCGGCCAAAGAAAAGCCGTTAAACTTTGCGCCTTTTTCTTTTTTTTTTTTGGAAAAACGGTCTGAACCCGCTCGCGAAAAAAAAAACTCTGCGCATTTTTCATCCATATTTTGAATGGTGATGAGAGGTACCTTCTTGTCCTTGGGGAAATCGATGGACTGCAGGTACGCAGCAGCTGCAAAAGACGAAGCAAAGATCTCTTCCTGCACATCAATCCGGTCTCATCGGTTAGCAGATGAAACTGATGAACAGAAGCAGTTCATGTTCATCACATGTGTCGAAGAACCTGACCTCGTTGATGCTCAGTCCCAGCGTCTCGAACTTCTTGCCATACTGCTTCCTCGACTTGGTGGAGTTGTTGGTCACGAACACCAGCCTCTTGCCCTGAAAAAGGCGTACCAGCAGCAACTTCAGTGAAAATCATCAGGAAGTGACGACTGACGAGAGCATTGGGGTTTTGGGACGGACCTTTGATCTGAGCAAGTCAAGAGTCTCCGGAACACCGTCGATCAGCTTGTCGCCCTTCCAGATCACACCTGCGCGGCACACGCAAAGAAGACGCGCCAATTTAAGCAGTAAGCACGGCACACACCCACTACCCAAGAAGCCGGCGGTGATCGGTGTGGTGGTATCTGACCGTCGCAGTCGAAGATGAAGGTCTCGACGGAGTCGATGAGCGCGTCGGCGTCCTCGAGCTTGGCCGCCGCTGCCATGACGACGGACCGCCTCGCCGCGCGGTTCACCGACGGTGCGGAGACCAGCCCGCCGCGCCGCTGGCTCTTCCCCGAGAACGGGAAGTGCGTCGGCGCCTGCGACGAGGATGGTGGGGAGGTGGAGGTGGAGGGGAGGAAGGTCGGGGACGCGCGAACCTGGAGGAGCATCGCCGCGGCCGCTCGTGGCGCTCTGTTTTTATTATCGGGTGGCGTTTGGTTGGCGTTTGTGTGATGTGCCTGTGCGTTATGATTTGGGCGCTGCAAACCGCAAGGTGCCAGCGATCTCTCCCGTCTTTCGATTGGTCTCCGGGCCTGTGATTTGTGGTTGGGAGGGCAGATGGGAGGGGATTGGAGTCTGGACTCGTGCTGTGGCTGCTGTTCGAGCTAGGACTAGGGGGCAGCGAAAGGTATGTGATATTGTGATGTGAGGCCCAGAAGAGAGGAGCAAAAAGAAGAAAACTGGAGAAGTGAAATTCTGCAAGGAAGTTTTGATCGGTTCGCTAAAAAAATATTAGGACACGAGTGAGTTCAGAAAAGTCTATTTACCTTCATAAACTATCTTTGAAGTCTAGTTTTCCCATGAACTCTAAAACAGGATAAATTACCTCCTTTAACTTTTAAAATTATTTTTAAAAATTGAGAGAGGTGGTTTAACCGATTTTAGAGTTTAGTTGGTGCCTTGGTGGCCGTGTTGGGCTTTGTGTGTGTTAATTCAGTGGGCGGTCAGAATCATGTATGTAGGCGCGGAGAGCCACGGATAGCTGCTACGCATGTCATTGATGTGCAAAACATCCATTGACAAATCCGTTCACTGTGAACCATAACATCATGCATTTGGGTAAGTGATGATGACGCAATATACTCAGGCTCTGTTTGGGGGAGTTTAACTTCAAGCTATTTTATTAAAAAAAAGCTTTATAAACAGCTCTCTTAGCGAAGTTAAACTGTTTACAAAGCTTGTTTGGCTTCACCTTATGCACCTAAGGAATAAAATGACTTTAATACCCTTTGTTTTTCTTTTTCTTTTTATTTTCTATTTTTCTCACCTCTTTTTGCGTACGTCTTCTTCGCGAGTCCTATCCGCATCGAGACCGAGTCCCTGGGCTGCGTCCAGCGGTGGTGCCCCAGGGCAGCTGCCCCCGCGTACTCGCTTGCGTCCGACGGCGACAGTACTCGGCGGCCAGGCCCACAGCAACTGTCCCCGCCTGTGTCCCAGCGGCCGTGCCCGCGTGCGTCCGGCGGCGCCGCCGCAGCCGCGCCCGCCGGAGTTCCCAGCGTGCACATCCCGGCGAACGCGCGTGGCCCTGGCACCGCGCCCCACGGCAGCTGTCCCCAGGAGCGTCCCAGCGCTTGTGCCCGTGTGCTCGCGAGCGTACGGCGGCGGCGCCTGCACATCTCAGCTCTTACCCATCCCTGCAGATCTTCCCTTGTTCCTCTTCCTCTTCCACTGCACAGGCATAGTACGTCTGCTCGAGCTCCTCTCCTCTTCCGATGCGCCGCCCGCTCAAGCTCCGTGCCCCAACGCCGCCTGATCGACTCCGGCCGGCCTGTCTGTCGTGCCGTGCGCCATCGCTCCGTGCCCACGCGCACGGAAGAAGAAGGCAGGGGCATCTACAGCCAGACCCACGCACGGCTGACAAGGAGCCGGTGGAAGCTACATTTTTTTGGCTCCAACTACCAAAACCGCGCTGTGAGAGCGGGGTTTCCGGCGGCTCCACCGCAGGAGCACCTCTCCTGGACCTGTTTGGTAACCGGAGCTGAAAAACGGCTCCTGAAGCTGTTCAGGGAGCCGTACCAAACGGGCCCTCAGGATGTCACTCCAGCTCTTACAGGTTTGGCACATGAACCTTCACCGAGAAACCACCAGTTGCACATTACAGATTGTTGCGATTGCCGTTACTGAAGACCATTTCACAAAGCCAACTTTCCGGGAAGTATAACAGGTTGAAATCCCAAACAACGAAGACAATACAATCAGGCATCACCGCATCAGTGGTGCAGCATATTACAAAGTTACTAGCACAATAGTCTTTTTGCAAATTTGACTAATCCATGGAACGGTGAACCAGAGGACACTTCTACATTCTGAACCAAACAAAACGACGTAAGAAGTTTAAGGTGAATCTTGATCAACTGATGGCTCATCAGCGACGCGTGGATCCTGCTGGTAGGCATACTTGTTCGCCCAGTACAGATAGTTCAAGAGGGCAAGCAATCCGACAATGTTCACAACCCACAGTAGAATAGGTCAAGGCGGCTGTTGTTCAAGATTGTACCCTCGAGCCAGCCTCCCTGGCCCCCACGTCTTGTGGCATTGTTCACTGCTTTCACCAGGAAAGTGGCCAGCAATGATGCGAGCCCAAGCTCGCACCAGAACAATGCGGCGGCGATGGATTTCATGCCCCGCGGCGCCTCGCTGTTGAAAAACTCGAGGAGGCCCGGGAACGATGTCACGTCTGACGCCCAGAAGGAAGAACTGAGGCACCAGTCAGAACAGGGACATCTGAGTTGCAGAATCCTTTCTCTTTCTCTCAACAAGTGCTGCAATAACTGATGCGAGTATCATGGAGATGAAGCCTAAGCTGATCCGCTGCAGGTGAGTGACGCCACTGGCATAGGCAGTGCGCTTGCGCAAGAAAGGCACAATGAACCGGTCATAGACGGCAAGCATTACCGTCTGGAATGTGATAGGGATGATGAAGAGTGATGCCGGGGAGATATGGATCTTCCCAAGCCTTGTGTTTGTCATGCTACCTTGCTGCACGGTGAATGTCAAGATGATAGGATTTGATACATATCCGAGCATGGAGCTGACAAACAGGGGAAGCATTTGAAGCACAATCTTCAGTCTCTTCCACCTTCGCCACACTGCAACATGACCAGGCTCCATCTTTCCCACGGTTAATGCAAGCTTTGTCGAGGAATCTGAGAAGATGAACAAAATAGTTTATAATTGGCAATACTACTAAAAGGGGAAGGCAATGCTCTCCAATCTATTTGCCTGAATACTACATGAATGGGATGTACTTCTCTGAATCTTACTTCAGATTATTTTTTCGGGAGAGTGCTTTGATAGTGCCTGCCCCAGTACTAATTTCCTGTGCTTCTTCCAGCTTCTCGGGAAGCTCGAGGCTCCTGTTTCTGAATGCAACTACAAGAACCTGGAACATTATACTAGGCACATACCAACAGTCAAATTATCAGGAGGGTGTTAAATTGTTAATGTAGGCCTTAAATCTTACTTAAAAAAGAGATGCTAACACTAGCCCTTTACACCCAAACAAATGTCTTTTATTTCATATCTCAGTTAGGTGGATAATTGGACTTCACAGTCAAGATTATGCCAGAGGTATTTTTGTCATGGATTGAACTGTAAAAGAACGCAACAGGCTCTACGTTCGAGTTTTATGTTTCAGCTGTTTATCAAATCTTTTTTATATTTGAGGCCCATCAATGTGAACCAACATCAGTTTGATTTAATTACGTGTATACTTAAATACATATATGAGCATCAGAAAGTACTTCAGCAATTAGAGGTACTTAGGAATAGATGCGTCTTTGATGGCGCCTCTCCATCTTTGCTGGCTGCCCAACAGTTTTATAATGAAGAACTGTGGATGTGGTGTTTTGCTGGAGCTCAGAAACTTCAGGAATTATTCTTTGGTTGTCTGGGAGTGGTAGAGTAATTTGTCATAAGGTCAGGTTGTATTTTATTATTTGAGTGAGTTTTATTTTTTTTCGCAACCTTCTTTACCTCCTAGTGGAGGAAAGTAGGTTGTCTCTTTATGGCATTTTTTCCCCTTATTTTCTCTCTAATATAGAAGATGTGACTCTCTACGTATTTGATAAAAAAATTGTAAACACGCATGTTTTGGTAGTCAATCCTTAGCACTAATGGCTAAGTTTTTTTTTCATCCATTCTCTAATTGATGAAACTATGAAAAACAGTCCATTCTGTACTATTGGTAGGTTTTCATTTATTAACTGCAACGGAACGTGTATAATATCCTGCAGCGTAGATTGCATAGATCAAGAGGAAAATTACCAGAAACTCCAGTGGACCAAACAGAAGTATAGTTCTAGAACGACTGATGTATGAGTCCGACAGAAAAGCCCCTATCAAAGCAAACCCACTTGTGGCACCGACAAAATTAGTTACTGTAGTTGCAGAACTCGACACGCCCATATGCATTGTCCCGTGGAGATAGGTAACCAAATTCAGAATAATGGGGACATTCACCATGCTTGTTACAACTGTTAGGACTGTAAGGGGGGAAACATGGAGCAGAAGTTCAAAAATCAATCCATATTTCATCAGTGAAACGTGTTCAAAATGGCTACACACATAAATCAGGAAAGATATGAGTACAGCCACTTACAGTATATAAACATTGATGCTCGAACACCTCCATGTACTTCTCTATGTATGGGGTTTCCTCTCCAGTCCACAGAGCCTCTAATTGCCATGGTACTTCTGCAAAGATTCTTCTCTACTGCCTTCCCACTGCATCCCTCACAAACGAGATAGATATATATAAACGGATAGACATACAGACTTCAAGTGGTGATAGCAGATAAATCAAAGTTTACTGCCTATTTTATGCCATCGCTATCACAAGGCCCACTAGTACCAACTACAGTTGAATTTTAATGTCGCTATCTTCTGCTGACTTAAATAGTGAAATTGGATGCTACAAGTCTACTACAAGTATTGAAAAGCACTAGAGGAAAAGAAATCAGGGACATGTATGGTTACAGAGTTTCACAAGTATGAAGCCGTTCCCAGTGCAATATTTATAACTTAGATGTAAATCGATTCATTATGTTTGAACAATAGATTTTTCAAAAACTAAGTTCCTCTCAAAAACTGCAGATTAACTTATGAAGAGGAAAGAGTTAGCCTGAAAGTGACATGATAACTTCCATCTAATAAATAGCATAAAAGAACTTACTGCTTGGAGTCTATTCAATAAATAGCTTTCTTGTGGTATTGCTGACATCTACTCCAATGGAATACAGCAGTAATCAACTACTCATTATGGGAATATGTCTGACAGTGGCATTAGGGATGTGAAAGTTAGGTGGAAATGCTTAAGGTTGTGTTATTTTATTCCATTTGCTATCAATACAGCAAGAAGTGCATTCATCCTTTGCTATTTTCACAAGACCTCAAGGCAACTGATATGAGAGAGTAAGCAGGATGATGATCTTACAAATAACACCTAACACGTACTCCCTTCCCAAAATAAGTGTCGTTATCACTTCTTAAGGAGTCAAACACTTTTAACTTTGACCAAATATATACAAGAAAATATTAATATAATCAGTATCATTAGAATCGATGAGTCAATTTTCATAATAAACTTATTTGAAGATACAAATGTTGCTAATATCTTTTATAAACCTAGTCAAACTTAAGACTATTCAACCGACACAAATACCATAGCAACACTTATTTTGGGACACAGGGAGTAGCCAATATAAGCCAGCAGGTCCAACCATGAGCAAAATGTTAGCCAAGTAGGTCAGACTGAAGTGGGCTTGGCTTCATTACAGCTGGTGCTGGCACCATCACCCCTGAGATAGTTTCAATAGTTGGTGACCTTCACGCGATTGCGGAAGTGGTACAGCGAGATGCTGACTAAAATGCCTAAACTAAGGCCTCCTTGCCTGCATTTTCCACAGAACCAAGTTAGGGTGAAAGGGATTTCAAGCATCTAAAGAACAGCATCACCTTGACCATTGGTTTCTCTTTGGGAGCTTTCTATTTTCAGTCGGAGGATGGACCTGTAATAAGGGACGGTTAAGTGCATGACTAATGCAGAGTCGGGAATAGTTTTTCTTTTTCCTAAAAAAAAGCAACATGTTCTCACTTCTCGGTGTTTCCCAACCTACAG